>BMAU01006495.1:0-24227 GCA_019973935.1 Trichonephila clavipes | reverse complement strand
CATCTTAAAAAACCAACGCTTTGACGCTGACACCCTACTTACCGTCGATTCGGTGACCAAGCCAATAACTTTTTTTTTTTTCACCCTAGAAAATTACTAAAGTGACCCATTTAACTCGAAAATTTTCCTGAAATCTAAATCTGGTCTCGGTTTTGCGAAATTCCTGTAACTTTTATTTTAAATTGAAAGATCATATTTAAAAAAACTGACGCTTTGACGCTGGACACCCAACTTACCGACGATTCGGTGACCAAGCCAATAACTTTTTTTTTAAAACCATAGAAACTTACCAAAGTGACCCATTTAACTCGAAATTTTACCAGAAATCTAAATCTGGTCTCTGTTTTGCGAAATTCCTGTAAGTTTTATTTTAAATTGAAAGATCATCTTTAAAAAAACCGACGCTTTGACACTGGACACCCAACTTACCGACGATTCGGTGACCAAGCCAATAACTTTTAACAGAAATTTTTTTTTGCGAAATTCACCCTACAAACTTACCAAAGTGACCCATTTAACTCGAAATTTTACCAGAAATCTAAATCTGGTCTCCGTTTTGCGAAATTCCTGTAACTTTTATTTTAAATTGAAAGATCATCTTTAAAAAACCGACGCTTTGACACTGGACACCCAACTTACCGACGATTCGGTGACCAAGCCAATAAATTTTTTTTTTTTCACCCTAGAAACTTACAAAAGTGAACCATTTAACTCGAAAATTTTACCAGAAATCTAAATCTGGTCTCCGTTTTGCGAAATTCTTGTAAGTTTTATTTTAAATTAAAAGATCATCTTTAAAAAACCGACGCTTTGACACTGGACACCCAACTTACCGAGGATTCAGTGAACAAGCCAATAATTTTTTTTCACCCTACAAACTTACCAAATCGACCCATTTAACTCGAAATTTTACCAGAAATCTAAATCTGGTCTCCGTTTTGCGAAATTCCTGTAACTTTTATTTTAAATTGAAAGATCATCTTAAAAAAACCAACGCTTTGACACTGGACACCTAACTTACCGTCGATTCGGTGACCAAGCCAATAACTTTTTTTTTCACCATAGAAACTTAACAAAGTGACCCATTTAACTCGAAATTTTACCAGAAATCTAAATCTGGTCTCCGTTTTGCGAAATTCCTGTAACTTTTATTTTAAATTGAAAGATCATCTTTAAAAAAACCGACGCTTTGACACTGGACACCCAACTTACCGACGATTCGGTGACCAAGCCAATAACTTTTTTTTTCACCCTAGAAACTTACCAAAGTGACCCATTTAACTCGAAATTTTACCAGAAATCTAAATCTGGTCTCCGTTTTGCGAAATTCCTGTAAGTTTTATTTTAAATTGAAAGATCATCTTTAAAAAAACCGACGCTTTGACACTGGACACCCAACTTACCGACGATTCGGTGACCAAGCCAATAACTTTTTTTTTTTCACCCTAGAAACTTACCAAAGTGACCCATTTAACTCGAAATTTTACCAGAAATCTAAATCTGGTCTCCGTTTTGCGAAATTCCTGTAACTTTTTTTTTAAATTGAAAGATCATCTTTAAAAAAACCGACGCTTTGACACTGGACACCCAACTTACCGACGATTCGGTGACCAAGCCAATAACTTTTTTTTCACCCTAGAAACTTACCAAAGTGACCCATTTAACTCGAAATTTTACCAGAAATCTAAATCTGGTCTCCGTTTTGCGAAATTCCTGTAACTTTTATTTTAAATTGAAAGATCATCTTTAAAAAAACCGACGCTTTGACACTGGACACCCAACTTACCGACGATTCGGTGACCAAGCCAATAACTTTTTTTTTTTTCACCCTAGAAACTTACCAAAGTGACCCATTTAACTCGAAATTTTACCAGAAATCTAAATCTGGTCTCCGTTTTGCGAAATTCCTGTAACTTTTATTTTAAATTGAAAGATCATCTTTAAAAAAACCGACGCTTTGACACTGGACACCCAACTTACCGACGATTCGGTGACCAAGCCAATAACTTTTTTTTTTTTCACCCTAGAAACTTACCAAAGTGACCCATTTAACTCGAAATTTTACCAGAAATCTAAATCTGGTCTCCGTTTTGCGAAATTCCTGTAACTTTTTATTTTAAATTGAAAGATCATCTTTAAAAAAACCGACGCTTTGACACTGGACACCCTACTTACCGACGATTCGGTGACCAAGCCAATAACTTTTTTTTTTTCACCCTAAAACTTACCAAAGTGACCCATTTAACTCGAAAATTTTACCAGAAATCTAAATCTGGTCTCCGTTTTGCGAAATTCCTGTAACTTTTATTTTAAATTGAAAGATCATCTTTAAAAAAACCGACGCTTTGACACTGGACACCCAACTTACCGACGATTCGGTGACCAAGCCAATAACTTTTTTTTTTCACCCTACAAACTTACCAAAGTGACCCATTTAACTCGAAATTTTACCAGAAATCTAAATCTGGTCTCCGTTTTGCGAAATTCCTGTAACTTTTATTTTAAATTGAAAGATCATCTTTAAAAAAACCAACGCTTTGACACTGGACACCCAACTTACCGTCGATTCGGTGACCAAGCCAATAACTTTTTTTTTTTTCACCCTAGAAACTTACCAAAGTGACCCATTTAACTCGAAATTTTACCAGAAATCTAAATCTGGTCTCCGTTTTGCGAAATTCCTGTAACTTTTATTTTAAATTGAAAGATCATCTTTAAAAAAACCGACGCTTTGACACTGGACACCCAACTTACCGACGATTCGGTGACCAAGCCAATAACTTTTTTTTTTCACCCTACAAACTTACCAAAGTGACCCATTTAACTCGAAATTTTACCAGAAATCTAAATCTGGTCTCCGTTTTGCGAAATTCCTGTAACTTTTATTTTAAATTGAAAGATCATCTTTAAAAAAACCGACGCTTTGACACTGGACACCCAACTTACCGACGATTCGGTGACCAAGCCAATAACTTTTTTTTTCACCCTAGAAACTTACCAAAGTGACCCATTTAACTCGAAATTTTACCAGAAATCTAAATCTGGTCTCCGTTTTGCGAAATTCCTGTAACTTTTATTTTAAATTGAAAGATCATCTTTAAAAAAACCGACGCTTTGACACTGGACACCCAACTTACCGACGATTCGGTGACCAAGCCAATAACTTTTTTTTTTTCACCCTAGAAACTTACCAAAGTGACCCATTTAACTCGAAATTTTACCAGAAATCTAAATCTGGTCTCCGTTTTGCGAAATTCCTGTAACTTTTATTTTAAATTGAAAGATCATCTTTAAAAAAACCGACGCTTTGACGCTGGACACCCAACTTACCGACGATTCGGTGACCAAGCCAATAACTTTTTTTTTCACCATAGAAACTTACCAAAGTGACCCATTTAACTCGAAATTTTACCAGAAATCTAAATCTGGTCTCCGTTTTGCGAAATTCCTGTAACTTTTATTTTAAATTGAAAGATCATCTTTAAAAAAACCGACGCTTTGACACTGGACACCCAACTTACCGACGATTCGGTGACCAAGCCAATAACTTTTTTTTTTTCACCCTAGAAACTTACCAAAGTGACCCATTTAACTCGAAAATTTTACCAGAAATCTAAATCTGGTCTCCGTTTTGCGAAATTCCTGTAAGTTTTATTTTAAATTGAAAGATCATCTTTAAAAAAACCGACGCTTTGACACTGGACACCCAACTTACCGAGGATTCGGTGAACAAGCCAATAATTTTTTTTTTTTTTTTTTCACCCAAACTTACCAAATCGACCCATTTAACTCGAAATTTTACCAGAAATCTAAATCTGGTCTCCGTTTTGCGAAATTCCTGTAACTTTTATTTTAAATTGAAAGATCATCTTAAAAAAACCAACGCTTTGAGGCTGGACACCCAACTTACCGTCGATTCGGTGACCAAGCCAATAACTTTTTTTTCACCCTAGAAACTTACCAAAGTGACCCATTTAACTCGAAATTTTACCAGAAATCTAAATCTGGTCTCCGTTTTGCGAAATTCCTGTAACTTTTATTTTAAATTTAAAGTTCATCTTTAAAAAAACCGACGCTTTGACACTGGACACCCAACTTACCGACGATTCGGTGACCAAGCCAATAACTTTTTTTTCACCCTAGAAACTTACCAAAGTGACCCATTTAACTCGAAATTTTACCAGAAATCTAAATCTGGTCTCCGTTTTGCGAAATTCCTGTAACTTTTATTTTAAATTGAAAGATCATCTTTAAAAAAACCGACGCTTTGACACTGGACACCCAACTTACCGACGATTCGGTGACCAAGCCAATAACTTTTTTTTTTTCACCCTACAAACTTACCAAAGTGACCCATTTAACTCGAAATTTTACCAGAAATCTAAATCTGGTCTCCGTTTTGCGAAATTCCTGTAAGTTTTATTTTAAATTGAAAGATCATCTTTAAAAAAACCGACGCTTTGACACTGGACACCCAACTTACCGACGATTCGGTGACCAAGCCAATAACTTTTTTTTTCACCCTACAAACTTACCAAAGTGACCCATTTAACTCGAAATTTTACCAGAAATCTAAATCTGGTCTCCGTTTTGCGAAATTCCTGTAACTTTTATTTTAAATTGAAAGATCATCTTAAAAAAACCAACGCTTTGACGCTGGACACCCTACTTACCGTCGATTCGGTGACCAAGCCAATAACTTTTTTTTTTTTCACCCTAGAAACTTACCAAAGTGACCCATTTAACTCGAAATTTTCCAGAAATCTAAATCTGGTCTCGGTTTTGCGAAATTCCTGTAACTTTTTTTTAAATTGAAAGATCATCTTTAAAAAAACTGACGCTTTGACGCTGGACACCCAACTTACCGACGATTCGGTGACCAAGCCAATAACTTTTTTTTTCACCATAGAAACTTACCAAAGTGACCCATTTAACTCGAAATTTTACCAGAAATCTAAATCTGGTCTCCGTTTTGCGAAATTCCTGTAACTTTTATTTTAAATTGAAAGATCATCTTTAAAAAAACCGACGCTTTGACACTGGACACCCAACTTACCGACGATTCGGTGACCAAGCCAATAACTTTTTTTTTCACCCTAGAAACTTACCAAAGTGACCCATTTAACTCGAAAATTTTCCAGAAATCTAAATCTGGTCTCCGTTTTGCGAAATTCCTGTAAGTTTTATTTTAAATTGAAAGATCATCTTTAAAAAAACCGACGCTTTGACACTGGACACCCAACTTACCGAGGATTCGGTGAACAAGCCAATAACTTTTTTTCACCCTACAAACTTACCAAATGACCCATTTAACTCGAAATTTTTCCAGAAATCTAAATCTGGTCTCCGTTTTGCGAAATTCCTGTAACTTTTTTTTAAATTGAAAGATCATCTTTAAAAAAACCAACGCTTTGACGCTGGACACCCAACTTACCGTCGATTCGGTGACCAAGCCAATAACTTTTTTTTCACCCTAGAAAATTACCAAAGTGACCCATTTAACTCGAAATTTTACCAGAAATCTAAATCTGGTCTCCGTTTTGCGAAATTCCTGTAAGTTTTATTTTAAATTGAAAGATCATCTTTAAAAAAACCGACGCTTTGACACTGGACACCCAACTTACCGAGATTCGGTGACCAAGCCAATAACTTTTTTCACCCTACAAACTTACCAAAGTGACCCATTTAACTCGAAATTTTACCAGAAATCTAAATCTGGTCTCCGTTTTGCGAAATTCCTGTAACTTTTATTTTAAATTGAAAGATCATCTTAAAAAAACCAACGCTTTGACGGCTGGACACCCAACTTACCGTCGATTCGGTGACCAAGCCAATAACTTTTTTTTTTCACCCTAGAAACTTACCAAAGTGACCCATTTAACTCGAAATTTTACCAGAAATCTAAATCTGGTCTCCGTTTTGCGAAATTCCTGTAACTTTTATTTTAAATTGAAAGATCATCTTTAAAAAAACCGACGCTTTGACACTGGACACCCAACTTACCGACGATTCGGTGACCAAGCCAATAACTTTTTTTTTCACCCTACAAACTTACCAAAAAGTGACCCATTTAACTCGAAATTTTACCAGAAATCTAAATCTGGTCTCCGTTTTGCGAAATTCCTGTAACTTTTTTTTAAATTGAAAGATCATCTTTAAAAAAACCAACGCTTTGACGCTGGACACCCTACTTACCGTCGATTCGGTGACCAAGCCAATAACTTTTTTTTTCACCCTAGAAAATTACCAAAGTGACCCATTTAACTCGAAATTTTTCCAGAAATCTAAATCTGGTCTCCGTTTTGCAAAATTCCTAAATTTTTATTTTAAATTGAAAGATCATCTTTAAAAAACCGACGCTTTGACACTGGACACCCAACTTACCGAGGATTCGGTGAACAAGCCAATAACTTTTTTTTTTTCACCCTACAAACTTACCAAAGTGACCCATTTAACTCGAAATTTTACCAGAAATCTAAATCTGGTCTCCGTTTTGCGAAATTCCTGTAACTTTTATTTTAAATTGAAAGATCATCTTAAAAAAACCAACGCTTTGACACTGGACACCCTAACTTACCGTCGATTCGGTGACCAAGCCAATAACTTTTTTTTTTCACCCTAGAAACTTACCAAAGTGATCCATTTAACTCGAAATTTTACCAGAAATCTAAATCTGGTCTCCGTTTTGCGAAATTCCTGTAAGTTTTATTTTAAATTGAAAGATCATCTTTAAAAAACCGACGCTTTGACACTGGACACCCAACTTACCGACGATTCGGTGACCAAGCCAATAACTTTTTTTTCACCCTACAAACTTACCAAAGTGACCCATTTAACTCGAAATTTTACCAGAAATCTAAATCTGGTCTCCGTTTTGCGAAATTCCTGTAACTTTTATTTTAAATTGAAAGATCATCTTTAAAAAAACCAACGCTTTGACGCTGGACACCCAACTTACCGACGATTCGGTGACCAAGCCAATAACTTTTTTTCACCCTAGAAACTTACCAAAGTGACCCATTTAACTCGAAATTTTACCAGAAATCTAAATCTGGTCTCCGTTTTGCGAAATTCCTGTAACTTTTATTTTAAATTGAAAGATCATCTTTAAAAAAACCGACGCTTTGACGCTGGACACCCAACTTACCGACGATTCGGTGACCAAGCCAATAACTTTTTTTTTTTCACCATAGAAACTTACCAAAGTGACCCATTTAACTCGAAATTTTACCAGAAATCTAAATCTGGTCTCCGTTTTGCGAAATTCCTGTAACTTTTATTTTAAATTGAAAGATCATCTTTAAAAAAACCGACGCTTTGACACTGGACACCAACTTACCGACGATTCGGTGACCAAGCCAATAACTTTTTTTTTCACCCTACAAACTTACCAAAGTGACCCATTTAACTCGAAATTTTACCAGAAATCTAAATCTGGTCTCCGTTTTGCGAAATTCCTGTAACTTTTTTTTTAAATTGAAAGATCATCTTTAAAAAACCAACGCTTTGACGCTGGACACCCAACTTACCGACGATTCGGTGACCAAGCCAATAACTTTTTTTTTTCACCCTAGAAACTTACCAAAGTGACCCATTTAACTCGAAATTTTACCAGAAATCTAAATCTGGTCTCCGTTTTGCGAAATTCCTGTAACTTTTATTTTAAATTGAAAGATCATCTTTAAAAAAACGACGCTTTGACACTGGACACCCAACTTACCGACGATTCGGTGACCAAGCCAATAACTTTTTTTTTTTTCACCCTACAAACTTACCAAAGTGACCCATTTAACTCGAAATTTTACCAGAAATCTAAATCTGGTCTCCGTTTTGCGAAATTCCTGTAACTTTTATTTTAAATTGAAAGATCATCTTTAAAAAACCGACGCTTTGACACTGGACACCCAACTTACCGACGATTCGGTGACCAAGCCAATAACTTTTTTCACCCTACAAAACTTACCAAAGTGACCCATTTAACTCGAAATTTTACCAGAAATCTAAATCTGGTCTCCGTTTTGCGAAATTCCTGTAACTTTTTTTTTAAATTGAAAGATCATCTTTAAAAAAACCGACGCTTTGACACTGGACACCCAACTTACCGACGATTCGGTGACCAAGCCAATAACTTTTTTTTTCACCCTAGAAACTTACCAAAGTGACCCATTTAACTCGAAATTTTACCAGAAATCTA
Source organism: Trichonephila clavipes (assembly GCA_019973935.1). NCBI lineage: Eukaryota > Metazoa > Arthropoda > Arachnida > Araneae > Nephilidae > Trichonephila > Trichonephila clavipes. Next base: position 16,033 of record BMAU01006495.1, on the reverse strand, counting down.
AATCTGGTCTCCGTTTTGCGAAATTCCTGTAACTTTTATTTTAAATTGAAAGATCATCTTTAAAAAAACCGACGCTTTGACACTGGACACCCAACTTACCGACGATTCGGTGACCAAGCCAATAACTTTTTTTTTTTTCACCTACAAACTTACCAAAGTGACCCATTTAACTCGAAATTTTACCAGAAATCTAAATCTGGTCTCCGTTTTGCGAAATTCCTGTAACTTTTATTTTAAATTGAAAGATCATCTTTAAAAAACCGACGCTTTGACACTGGACACCCAACTTACCGACGATTCGGTGACCAAGCCAATAACTTTTTTTTCACCCTAGAAACTTACCAAAGTGACCCATTTAACTCGAAATTTTACAGAAATCTAAATCTGGTCTCCGTTTTGCGAAATTCCTGTAAGTTTTATTTTAAATTGAAAGATCATCTTTAAAAAAACCGACGCTTTGACACTGGACACCCAACTTACCGACGATTCGGTGACCAAGCCAATAACTTTTTTTTTCACCCTACAAACTTACCAAAGTGACCCATTTAACTCGAAATTTTACCAGAAATCTAAATCTGGTCTCCGTTTTGCGAAATTCCTGTAACTTTTTTTTAAATTGAAAGATCATCATTAAAAAAACCAACGCTTTGACGCTGGACACCCAACTTACCGAGATTCGATTCGGTGACCAAGCCAATAACTTTTTTTTACACCATAGAAACTTACCAAAGTGACCCATTTAACTCGAAATTTTACCAGAAATCTAAATCTGGTCTCCGTTTTGCGAAATTCCTGTAACTTTTATTTTAAATTGAAAGATCATCTTTAAAAAAACCGACGCTTTGACACTGGACACCCAACTTACCGACGATTCGGTGACCAAGCCAAAAACTTTTTTTTTTTCACCCTACAAACTTACCAAAGTGACCCATTTAACTCGAAATTTTACCAGAAATCTAAATCTGGTCTCCGTTTTGCGAAATTCCTGTAACGGTTTTTTTAAATTGAAAGATCATCTTAAAAAAACCAACGCTTTGACGCTGGACACCCAACTTACCGACGATTCGGTGACCAAGCCAATAACTTTTTTTTTTCACCCTAGAAACTTACCAAAGTGACCCATTTAACTCGAAATTTTACCAGAAATCTAAATCTGGTCTCCGTTTTGCGAAATTCCTGTAACTATTATTTTAAATTGAAAGATCATCTTTAAAAAAACCGACGCTTTGACACTGGACACCCAACTTACCGAGGATTCGGTGAACAAGCCAATAACTTTTTTTTTCACCCTACAAACTTACCAAAGTGACCCATTTAACTCGAAATTTTACCAGAAATCTAAATCTGGTCTCCGTTTTGCGAAATTCCTGTAACTTTTATTTTAAATTGAAAGATCATCTTTAAAAAAACCTACGCTTTGACCCTGGACACCCAACTTACCGTCGATTCGGTGACCAAGCCAAAAACTTTTTTTTCACCCTAGAAACTTACCAAAGTGACCCATTTAACTCGAAATTTTACCAGAAATCTAAATCTGGTCTCCGTTTTGCGAAATTCCTGTAAGTTTTATTTTAAATTGAAAGATCATCTTTAAAAAAACCGACGCTTTGACACTGGACACCCAACTTACCGACGATTCGGTGACCAAGCCAATAACTTTTTTTTTTTTTTTCACCCTACAAACTTACCAAAGTGACCCATTTAACTCGAAATTTTACCAGAAATCTAAATCTGGTCTCCGTTTTGCGAAATTCCTGTAACTTTTATTTTTAAATTGAAAGATCATCTTTAAAAAAACCGACGCTTTGACGCTGGACACCCAACTTACCGACGATTCGGTGACCAAGCCAATAACTTTTTTTTTCACCCTAGAAACTTACCAAAGTGACCCATTTAACTCGAAAATTTTACCAGAAATCTAAATCTGGTCTCCGTTTTGCGAAATTCCTGTAACTTTTTTTTAAATTGAAAGATCATCTTTAAAAAAACCGACGCTTTGACGCTGGACACCCAACTTACCGACGATTCGGTGACCAAGCCAATAACTTTTTTTTTTTTTCACCCTAGAAACTTACCAAAGTGACCCATTTAACTCGAAATTTTACCAGAAATCTAAATCTGGTCTCCGTTTTGCGAAATTCCTGTAAGTTTTATTTTAAATTGAAAGATCATCTTTAAAAAAACCGACGCTTTGACACTGGACACCCAACTTACCGACGATTCGGTGACCAAGCCAATAACTTTTTTTTTTTTTTTTCACCCTACAAACTTACCAAAGTGACCCATTTAACTCGAAATTTTACCAGAAATCTAAATCTGGTCTCCGTTTTGCGAAATTCCTGTAACTTTTATTTTAAATTGAAAGATCATCTTAAAAAAACCAACGCTTTGACGCTGGACACCCTACTTACCGTCGATTCGGTGACCAAGCCAATAACTTTTTTTTTTTTCACCCTAGAAAATTACCAAAGTGACCCATTTAACTCGAAATTTTACCAGAAATCTAAATCTGGTCTCCGTTTTGCGAAATTCCTGTAACTTTTTTTTAAATTGAAAGATCATCTTTAAAAAAACCGACGCTTTGACGCTGGACACCCAACTTACCGACGATTCGGTGACCAAGCCAATAACTTTTTTTTTTCACCCTAGAAACTTACCAAAGTGACCCATTTAACTCGAAATTTTACCAGAAATCTAAATCTGGTCTCCGTTTTGCGAAATTCCTGTAACTTTTATTTTAAATTGAAAGATCATCTTTAAAAAAACCGACGCTTTGACACTGGACACCCAACTTACCGACGATTCGGTGACCAAGCCAATAACTTTTTTTTTCACCCTAGAAACTTACCAAAGTGACCCATTTAACTCGAAATTTTACCAGAAATCTAAATCTGGTCTCCGTTTTGCGAAATTCCTGTAACTTTTATTTTAAATTGAAAGATCATCTTTAAAAAAACGACGCTTTGACACTGGACACCCAACTTACCGACGATTCGGTGACCAAGCCAATAACTTTTTTTTTTCACCCTACAAACTTACCAAAGTGACCCATTTAACTCGAAATTTTACCAGAAATCTAAATCTGGTCTCCGTTTTGCGAAATTCCTGTAACTTTTTTTTTTAATTGAAAGATCATCTTTAAAAAAACCGAACGCTTTGACGCTGGACACCCAACTTACCGACGATTCGGTGACCAAGCCAATAACTTTTTTTTTCACCCTAGAAACTTACCAAAGTGACCCATTTAACTCGAAATTTTACCAGAAATCTAAATCTGGTCTCCGTTTTGCGAAATTCCTGTAACTTTTATTTTAAATTGAAAGATCATCTTTAAAAAAACCGACGCTTTGACACTGGACACCCAACTTACCGACGATTCGGTGACCAAGCCAATAACTTTTTTTTTTTCACCCTACAAACTTACCAAAGTGACCCATTTAACTCGAAATTTTACCAGAAATCTAAATCTGGTCTCCGTTTTGCGAAATTCCTGTAACTTTTATTTTAAATTGAAAGATCATCTTTAAAAAAACCAACGCTTTGACACTGGACACCCAACTTACCGTCGATTCGGTGACCAAGCCAATAACTTTTTTTTTTTTTCACCCTAGAAACTTACCAAAGTGACCCATTTAACTCGAAATTTTACCAGAAATCTAAATCTGGTCTCCGTTTTGCGAAATTCCTGTAACTTTTATTTTAAATTGAAAGATCATCTTTAAAAAAACCGACGCTTTGACACTGGACACCCAACTTACCGACGATTCGGTGACCAAGCCAATAACTTTTTTTTTTCACCCTAGAAACTTACCAAAGTGACCCATTTAACTCGAAATTTTACCAGAAATCTAAATCTGGTCTCCGTTTTGCGAAATTCCTGTAACTTTTATTTTAAATTGAAAGATCATCTTTAAAAAAACCGACGCTTTGACACTGGACACCCAACTTACCGACGATTCGGTGACCAAGCCAATAACTTTTTTTTTTCACCCTAGAAACTTACCAAAGTGACCCATTTAACTCGAAATTTTACCAGAAATCTAAATCTGGTCTCCGTTTTGCGAAATTCCTGTAAGTTTTATTTTAAATTGAAAGATCATCTTTAAAAAAACCGACGCTTTGACACTGGACACCCAACTTACCGAGGATTCAGTGAACAAGCCAATAACTTTTTTTTTTCACCCTACAAACTTACCAAAGCGACCCATTTAACTCGAAATTTTACCAGAAATCTAAATCTGGTCTCCGTTTTGCGAAATTCCTGTAACTTTTATTTTAAATTGAAAGATCATCTTAAAAAAACCAACGCTTTGACTCTGGACACCTAACTTACCGTCGATTCGGTGACCAAGCCAATATCTTTTTTTTTTCACCCTAGAAAATTACCAAAGTGACCCATTTAACTCGAAATTTTACAGAAATCTAAATCTGGTCTCCGTTTTGCGAAATTCCTGTAAGTTTTATTTTAAATTGAAAGATCATCTTTAAAAAAACCGACGCTTTGACACTGGACACCCAACTTACCGACGATTCGGTGACCAAGCCAATAACTTTTTTTTTCACCCTACAAACTTACCAAAAGTGACCCATTTAACTCGAAATTTTACCAGAAATCTAAATCTGGTCTCCGTTTTGCGAAATTCCTGTAACTTTTATTTTAAATTGAAAGATCATCTTAAAAAAACCAACGCTTTGACGCTGGACACCCTAACTTACCGTCGATTCGGTGACCAAGCCAATAACTTTTTTTTTTTCACCCTAGAAAATTACCAAAGTGACCCATTTAACTCGAAAATTTTACCAGAAATCTAAATCTGGTCTCGGTTTTGCGAAATTCCTGTAACTTTTTTTTAAATTGAAAGATCATCTTTAAAAAAACTGACGCTTTGACGCTGGACACCCAACTTACCGACGATTCGGTGACCAAGCCAATAACTTTTTTTTTTTCACCATAGAAACTTACCAAAGTGACCCATTTAACTCGAAATTTTACCAGAAATCTAAATCTGGTCTCCGTTTTGCGAAATTCCTGTAACTTTTATTTTAAATTGAAAGATCATCTTTAAAAAAACCGACGCTTTGACACTGGACACCCAACTTACCGACGATTCGGTGACCAAGCCAATAACTTTTTTTTTTTCCTACAAACTTACCAAAGTGACCCATTTAACTCGAAATTTTACCAGAAATCTAAATCTGGTCTCCGTTTTGCGAAATTCCTGTAACTTTTATTTTAAATTGAAAGATCATCTTTAAAAAAACCAACGCTTTGACACTGGACACCCAACTTACCGAGGATTCGGTGACCAAGCCAATAACTTTTTTTTTTTTCACCCTAGAAACTTACCAAAGTGACCCATTTAACTCGAAATTTTACCAGAAATCTAAATCTGGTCTCGGTTTTGCGAAATTCCTGTAACTTTTTTTTAAATTGAAAGATCATCTTTAAAAAAACCGACGCTTTGACGCTGGACACCCAACTTACCGACGATTCGGTGACCAAGCCAATAACTTTTTTTTTCACCCTAGAAACTTACCAAAGTGACCCATTTAACTCGAAATTTTACCAGAAATCCAAATCTGGTCTCCGTTTTGCGAAATTCCTGTAACTTTTATTTTGAATTGAAAGATCATCTTTAAAAAAACCGACGCTTTGACACTGGACACCCAACTTACCGACGATTCGGTGACCAAGCCAATAACTTTTTTTTTCACCCTACAAACTTACCAAAGTGACCTATTTAACTCGAAATTTTACCAGAAATCTAAATCTGGTCTCCGTTTTGCGAAATTCCTGTAACTTTTATTTTAAATTGAAAGATCATCTTTAAAAAACCAACGCTTTGACGCTGGACACCCAACTTACCGACGATTCGGTGACCAAGCCAATAACTTTTTTTTTTTCACCCTAGAAACTTACCAAAGTGACCCATTTAACTCGAAATTTTACCAGAAATCTAAATCTGGTCTCGGTTTTGCGAAATTCCTGTAACTTTTTTTTTTAATTGAAAGATCATCTTTAAAAAAACCGACGCTTTGACGCTGGACACCCAACTTACCGACGATTCGGTGACCAAGCCAATAACTTTTTTTTTTTTCACCCTAGAAACTTACCAAAGTGACCCATTTAACTCGAAATTTTACCAGAAATCTAAATCTGGTCTCCGTTTTGCGAAATTCCTGTAACTTTTATTTTAAATTGAAAGATCATCTTTAAAAAAACCGACGCTTTGACACTGGACACCCAACTTACCGACGATTCGGTGACCAAGCCAATAACTTTTTTTTTTTTTTTTCCTACAAACTTACCAAAGCGACCCATTTAACTCGAAATTTTACCAGAAATCTAAATCTGGTCTGCGTTTTGCGAAATTCCTGTAACGGTTTTTTTAAATTGAAAGATCATCTTAAAAAAACCAACGCTTTGACGCTGGACACCCTAACTTACCGTCGATTCGGTGACCAAGCCAATAACTTTTTTTTTCACCCTAGAAAATTACCAAAGTGACCCATTTAACTCGAAATTTTACCAGAAATCTAAATCTGGTCTCCGTTTTGCGAAATTCCTGTAAGTTTTATTTTAAATTGAAAGATCATCTTTAAAAAAACCGACGCTTTGACACTGGACACCCAACTTACCGAGGATTCGGTGAACAAGCCAATAACTTTTTTTTTTTTTTTTTAAATTGACCCTACAAACTTACCAAAGTGACCCATTTAACTCGAAATTTTACCAGAAATCTAAATCTGGTCTCCGTTTTGCGAAATTCCTGTAACTTTTATTTTAAATTGAAAGATCATCTTTAAAAAAACCAACGCTTTGACACTGGACACCCAACTTACCGTCGATTCGGTGACCAAGCCAATAACTTTTTTTTTTTCACCCTAGAAACTTACCAAAGTGACCCATTTAACTCGAAATTTTACCAGAAATCTAAATCTGGTCTCCGTTTTGCGAAATTCCTGTAACTTTTATTTTAAATTGAAAGATCATCTTTAAAAAAACCGACGCTTTGACACTGGACACCCAACTTACCGACGATTCGGTGACCAAGCCAATAACTTTTTTTTTTTCACCCTAGAAACTTACCAAAGTGACCCATTTAACTCGAAATTTTACCAGAAATCTAAATCTGGTCTCCGTTTTGCGAAATTCCTGTAACTTTTATTTTAAATTGAAAGATCATCTTTAAAAAACCGACGCTTTGACACTGGACACCCAACTTACCGACGATTCGGTGACCAAGCCAATAACTTTTTTTTTTTCACCCTAGAAACTTACCAAAGTGACCCATTTAACTCGAAATTTTACCAGAAATCTAAATCTGGTCTCCGTTTTGCGAAATTCCTGTAACTTTTATTTTAAATTGAAAGATCATCTTTAAAAAACCGACGCTTTGACACTGGACACCCAACTTACCGACGATTCGGTGACCAAGCCAATAACTTTTTTTTTTTTCACCCTAGAAACTTACCAAAGTGACCCATTTAACTCGAAATTTTACCAGAAATCTAAATCTGGTCTCCGTTTTGCGCGAAATTCCTGTAAGTTTTATTTTAAATTGAAAGATCATCTTTAAAAAAACCGACGCTTTGACACTGGACACCCAACTTACCGAGGATTCGGTGACCAAGCCAATAACTTTTTTTTTTTCACCCTACAAACTTACCAAAGTGACCCATTTAACTCGAAATTTTACCAGAAATCTAAATCTGGTCTCCGTTTTGCGAAATTCCTGTAACTTTTATTTTAAATTGAAAGATCATCTTAAAAAAACCAACGCTTTGACACTGGACACCCAACTTACCGTCGATTCGGTGACCAAGCCAATAACTTTTTTTTTCACCCTAGAAAATTACCAAAGTGACCCATTTAACTCGAAATTTTACCAGAAATCTAAATCTGGTCTCCGTTTTGCGAAATTCCTGTAAGTTTTATTTTAAATTGAAAGATCATCTTTAAAAAAACCGACGCTTTGACACTGGACACCCAACTTACCGACGATTCGGTGACCAAGCCAATAACTTTTTTTTCACCCTACAAACTTACCAAAGAGACCCATTTAACTCGAAATTTTACCAGAAATCTAAATCTGGTCTCCGTTTTGCGAAATTCCTGTAACTTTTATTTTAAATTGAAAGATCATCTTTAAAAAAACCTACGCTTTGACGCTGGACACCCAACTTACCGTCGATTCGGTGACCAAGCCAATAACTTTTTTTTTATCCTAGAAAATTACCAAAGTGACCCATTTAACTCGAAAATTTTCCAGAAATCTAAATCTGGTCTCCGTTTTGCGAAATTCCTGTAACTTTTATTTTAAATTGAAAGATCATCTTTAAAAAAACCGACGCTTTGACGCTGGACACCCAACTTACCGACGATTCGGTGACCAAGCCAATAACTTTTTTTTCACCCTAGAAACTTACCAAAGTGACCCATTTAACTCGAAATTTTACCAGAAATCTAAATCTGGTCTCCGTTTTGCGAAATTCCTGTAAGTTTTATTTTAAATTGAAAGATCATCTTTAAAAACGACGCTTTGACACTGGACACCCAACTTACCGACGATTCGGTGACCAAGCCAATAACTTTTTTTTTTCACCCTACAAACTTACCAAAGTGACCCATTTAACTCGAAATTTTACCAGAAATCTAAATCTGGTCTCCGTTTTGCGAAATTCCTGTAACTTTTATTTTAAATTGAAAGATCATCTTTAAAAAAACCAACGCTTTGACGCTGGACACCCAACTTACCGACGATTCGGTGACCAAGCCAATAACTTTTTTTTTTTTTCACCCTAGAAAATTACCAAAGTGACCCATTTAACTCGAAATTTTACCAGAAATCTAAATCTGGTCTCCGTTTTGCGAAATTCCTGTAACTTTTATTTTAAATTGAAAGATCATCTTTAAAAAAACCGACGCTTTGACGCTGGACACCCAACTTACCGACGATTCGGTGACCAAGCCAATAACTTTTTTTTTTTTCACCCTAGAAACTTACCAAAGTGACCCATTTAACTCGAAATTTTACCAGAAATCTAAATCTGGTCTCCGTTTTGCGAAATTCCTGTAACTTTTTTTTAAATTGAAAGATCATCTTTAAAAAAACCGACGCTTTGACACTGGACACCCAACTTACCGACGATTCGGTGACCAAGCCAATAACTTTTTTTTTTCACCCTAGAAACTTACCAAAGTGACCCATTTAACTCGAAATTTTACCAGAAATCTAAATCTGGTCTCCGTTTTGCGAAATTCCTGTAAGTTTTATTTTAAATTGAAAGATCATCTTTAAAAAAACCGACGCTTTGACACTGGACACCCAACTTACCGAGATTCGGTGACCAAGCCAATAACTTTTTTTTTTTTCACCCTACAAACTTACCAAAGTGACCCATTTAACTCGAAATTTTACCAGAAATCTAAATCTGGTCTCCGTTTTGCGAAATTCCTGTAACTTTTATTTTAAATTGAAAGATCATCTTAAAAAAACCAACGCTTTGACGCTGGACACCCAACTTACCGTCGATTCGGTGACCAAAAGCCAATAACTTTTTTTTTTTTCACCCTAGAAACTTACCAAAGTGACCCATTTAACTCGAAATTTTACCAGAAATCTAAATCTGGTCTCCGTTTTGCGAAATTCCTGTAACTTTTATTTTAAATTGAAAGATCATCTTTAAAAAAACCGACGCTTTGACACTGGACACCCAACTTACCGACGATTCGGTGACCAAGCCAATAACTTTTTTTTTTTCACCCTACAAACTTACCAAAGTGACCCATTTAACTCGAAATTTTACCAGAAATCTAAATCTGGTCTCCGTTTTGCGAAATTCCTGTAACTTTTATTTTAAATTGAAAGATCATCTTTAAAAAACCGACGCTTTGACGCTGGACACCCAACTTACCGACGATTCGGTGACCAAGCCAATAACTTTTTTTTTTTTCACCCTAGAAACTTACCAAAGTGACCCATTTAACTCGAAATTTTACCAGAAATCTAAATCTGGTCTCCGTTTTGCGAAATTCCTGTAACTTTTTTTTTAAATTGAAAGATCATCTTTAAAAAAACCGACGCTTTGACACTGGACACCCAACTTACCGACGATTCGGTGACCAAGCCAATAACTTTTTTTTTTTTTTACCCTAGAAACTTACCAAAGTGACCCATTTAACTCGAAATTTTACCAGAAATCTAAATCTGGTCTCCGTTTTGCGAAATTCCTGTAACTTTTATTTTAAATTGAAAGATCATCTTTAAAAAAACCGACGCTTTGACACTGGACACCCAACTTACCGAGGATTCGGTGACCAAGCCAATAACTTTTTTTTTTCACCCTACAAACTTACCAAAGTGACCCATTTAACTCGAAATTTTACCAGAAATCTAAATCTGGTCTCCGTTTTGCGAAATTCCTGTAACTTTTATTTTAAATTGAAAGATCATCTTTAAAAAAACCAACGCTTTGACACTGGACACCCAACTTACCGTCGATTCGGTGACCAAGCCAATAACTTTTTTTTTCACCCTAGAAACTTACCAAAGTGACCCATTTAACTCGAAATTTTACCAGAAATCTAAATCTGGTCTCCGTTTTGCGAAATTCCTGTAACTTTTATTTTAAATTGAAAGATCATCTTTAAAAAAACCGACGCTTTGACACTGGACACCCAACTTACCGAGGATTCGGTGACCAAGCCAATAACTTTTTTTTTTTCACCCTACAAACTTACCAAAGTGACCCATTTAACTCGAAATTTTACCAGAAATCTAAATCTGGTCTCCGTTTTGCGAAATTCCTGTAACTTTTATTTTAAATTGAAAGATCATCTTTAAAAAACCAACGCTTTGACACTGGACACCCAACTTACCGACGATTCGGTGACCAAGCCAATAACTTTTTTTTTTTTTTTCACCCTAGAAACTTACCAAAGTGACCCATTTAACTCGAAATTTTACCAGAAATCTAAATCTGGTCTCCGTTTTGCGAAATTCCTGTAACTTTTATTTTAAATTGAAAGATCATCTTTAAAAAAACCGACGCTTTGACACTGGACACCCAACTTACCGACGATTCGGTGACCAAGCCAATAACTTTTTTTTTTGTCACCCTAGAAACTTACCAAAGTGACCCATTTAACTCGAAATTTTACCAGAAATCTAAATCTGGTCTCCGTTTTGCGAAATTCCTGTAAGTTTTATTTTAAATTGAAAGATCATCTTTAAAAAAACCGACGCTTTGACACTGGACACCCAACTTACCGAGGATTCGGTGACCAAGCCAATAACTTTTTTTTTTCACCCTACAAACTTACCAAAGTGACCCATTTAACTCGAAATTTTACCAGAAATCTAAATCTGGTCTCCGTTTTGCGAAATTCCTGTAACTTTTATTTTAAATTGAAAGATCATCTTTAAAAAAACCGACGCTTTGACACTGGACACCCAACTTACCGTCGATTCGGTGACCAAGCCAATAACTTTTTTTTTTTCACCCTAGAAACTTACCAAAGTGACCCATTTAACTCGAAATTTTACCAGAAATCTAAATCTGGTCTCCGTTTTTGCGAAATTCCTGTAAGTTTTATTTTTAAATTGAAAGATCATCTTTAAAAAAACCGACGCTTTGACACTGGACACCCAACTTACCGACGATTCGGTGACCAAGCCAATAACTTTTTTTTTCACCCTAAAACTTACCAAAGTGACCCATTTAACTCGAAATTTTACCAGAAATCTAAATCTGGTCTCCGTTTTGCGAAATTCCTGTAACTTTTTTTTAAATTGAAAGATCATCTTTAAAAAAACCGACGCTTTGACGCTGGACACCCAACTTACCGAGGATTCGGTGACCAAGCCAATAACTTTTTTTTTTCACCCTAGAAACTTACCAAAGTGACCCATTTAACTCGAAATTTTACCAGAAATCTAAATCTGGTCTCCGTTTTGCGAAATTCCTGTAACTTTTTTTTTAAATTGAAAGATCATCTTTAAAAAAACCGACGCTTTGACACTGGACACCCAACTTACCGACGATTCGGTGACCAAGCCAATAACCAATTTTTCACCCTAGAAACTTACCAAAGTGACCCATTTAACTCGAAATTTTACCAGAAATCTAAATCTGGTCTCCGTTTTGCGAAATTCCTGTAACTTTTATTTTAAATTGAAAGATCATCTTTAAAAAAACCGACGCTTTGACACTGGACACCCAACTTACCGACGATTCGGTGACCAAGCCAATAACTTTTTTTTTCACCCTACAAACTTACCAAAGTGACCCATTTAACTCGAAATTTTACCAGAAATCTAAATCTGGTCTCCGTTTTGCGAAATTCCTGTAACTTTTTTTTAAATTGAAAGATCATCTTTAAAAAAACCAACGCTTTGACGCTGGACACCCTACTTACCGACGATTCGGTGACCAAGCCAATAACTTTTTTTTTTTCACCCTAGAAAATTACCAAAGTGACCCATTTAACTCGAAATTTTACCAGAAATCTAAATCTGGTCTCCGTTTTGCGAAATTCCTGTAACTTTTATTTTAAATTGAAAGATCATCTTTAAAAACCGACGCTTTGACGCTGGACACCCAACTTACCGACGATTCGGTGACCAAGCCAATAACTTTTTTTTTTTTTCCCCTACAAACTTACCAAAGTGACCCATTTAACTCGAAATTTTTACCAGAAATCTAAATCTGGTCTCCGTTTTGCGAAATTCCTGTAACTTTTATTTTAAATTGAAAGATCATCTTTAAAAAAACCGACGCTTTGACACTGGACACCCAACTTACCGACGATTCGGTGACCAAGCCAATAACTTTTTTTTTTTCACCCTACAAACTTACCAAAGTGACCCATTTAACTCGAAATTTTACCAGAAATCTAAATCTGGTCTCCGTTTTGCGAAATTCCTGTAACTTTTATTTTAAATTGAAAGATCATCTTTAAAAAAACCGACGCTTTGACACTGGACACCCAACTTACCGAGGATTCGGTGACCAAGCCAATAACTTTTTTTTTCACCCTACAAACTTACCAAAGTGACCCATTTAACTCGAAATTTTTACCAGAAATCTAAATCTGGTCTCCGTTTTGCGAAATTCCTGTAACTTTTATTTTAAATTGAAAGATCATCTTTAAAAAAACCGACGCTTTGACACTGGACACCCAACTTACCGACGATTCGGTGACCAAGCCAATAACTTTTTTTTCACCCTAGATACTTACCAAAGTGACCCATTTAACTCGAAATTTTACCAGAAATCTAAATCTGGTCTCCGTTTTGCGAAATTCCTGTAACTTTTATTTTAAATTGAAAGATCATCTTTAAAAAAACCGACGCTTTGACACTGGACACCCAACTTACCGAGATTCGGTGACCAAGCCAATACCTTTTTTTTTTCACCCTAGAAACTTACCAAAGTGACCCATTTAACTCGAAATTTTTCCAGAAATCTAAATCTGGTCTCCCTTTTGCGAAATTCCTGTAACTTTTTTTTAAACTGAAAGATCATCTTTAAAAAAACCGACGCTTTGACGCTGGACACCCAACTTACCGACGATTCGGTGACCAAGCCAATAACTTTTTTTTTTTCACCATAGAAACTTACCAAAGTGACCCATTTAACTCGAAATTTTACCAGAAATCTAAATCTGGTCTCCGTTTTGCGAAATTCATGTAAGTTTTATTTTAAATTGAAAGATCATCTTTAAAAAAACCGACGGTTTGACACTGGACACCCAACTTACCGAGGATTCGGTGAACAAGCCAATAATTTTTTTTTTTTCACCCTACAAACTTACCAAAGTGACCCATTTATCTCGAATATTTTACCAGAAATCTAAATCTGGTCTCCGTTTTGCGAAATTCCTGTAACTTTTATTTTAAATTGAAAGATCATCTTTAAAAAAACCGACGTTTTGACACTGGACACCCAACTTACCGAGGATTCGGTGACCAAGCCAATAACTTTTTTTTTCACCCTACAAACTTACCAAAGCGACCCATTTAACTCGAAATTTTACCAGAAATCTAAATCTGGTCTGCGTTTTGCGAAATTCCTGTAACGGTTTTTTAAATTGAAAGATCATCTTAAAAAAACCAACGCTTTGACGCTGGACACCCTACTTACCGTCGATTCGGTGACCAAGCCAATAACTTTTTTTTTCACCTAGAAAATTACCAAAGTGACCCATTTAACTCGAAAATTTTACCAGAAATCTAAATCTGGTCTCGGTTTTGCGAAATTCCTGTAACCTTTTATTTTCATTGAAAGATCATCTTTAAAAAAACCGACGCTTTGACGCTGGACACCCAACTTACCGACGATTCGATGACCAAGCCAATAACTTTTTTTTTCCACCATAGAAACTTACCAAAGTGACCCATTTAACTCGAAATTTTACCAGAAATCTAAATCTGGTCTCCGTTTTGCGAAATTCCTGTAAGTTTTATTTTAAATTGAAAGATCATCTTTAAAAAAACCGACGCTTTGACACTGGACACCCAACTTACCGAGGATTCAGTGAACAAGCCAATAACTTTTTTTTTCACCCTACAAACTTACCAAAGCGACCCATTTAACTCGAATATTTTACCAGAAATCTAAATCTGGTCTCCGTTTTGCGAAATTCCTGTAACTTTTATTTTAAATTGAAAGATCATCTTTAAAAAAACCGACGCTTTGACGCTGGACACCCAACTTACCGAGGATTCGGTGACCAAGCCAATAACTTTTTTTTCACCCTAGAAAATTACCAAAGTGACCCATTTAACTCGAAATTTTACCAGAAATCTAAATCTGGTCTCCGTTTTGCGAAATTCCTGTAAGTTTTATTTTAAATTGAAAGATCATCTTTAAAAAAACCGACGCTTTGACACTGGACACCCAACTTACCGAGGATTCAGTGAACAAGCCAATAACTTTTTTTTTTTTTTCACCCTACAAACTTACCAAAGCGACCCATTTAACTCGAAATTTTACCAGAAATCTAAATCTGGTCTCCGTTTTGCGAAATTCCTGTAACTTTTATTTTAAATTGAAAGATCATCTTAAAAAACCAACGCTTTGACGCTGGACACCTAACTTACCGTCGATTCGGTGACCAAGCCAATAACTTTTTTTTTTTTTATTTTTAAATTGAAAGATCACCCTAGAAAATTACCAAAGTGACCCATTTAACTCGAAATTTTACCAGAAATCTAAATCTGGTCTCCGTTTTGCGAAATTCCTGTAAGTTTTATTTTAAATTGAAAGATCATCTTTAAAAAAACCGACGCTTTGACACTGGACACCCAACTTACCGACGATTCGGTGACCAAGCCAATAACTTTTTTTTTTTCACCCTAGAAACTTACCAAAGTGACCCATTTAACTCGAAATTTTACCAGAAATCTAAATCTGGTCTCGGTTTTGCGAAATTCCTGTAACTTTTATTTTAAATTGAAAGATCATCTTTAAAAAAACCGACGCTTTGACGCTGGACACCCAACTTACCGACGATTCGGTGACCAAGCCAATAACTTTTTTTTCACCATAGAAACTTACCAAAGTGACCCATTTAACTCGAAATTTTACCAGAAATCTAAATCTGGTCTCCGTTTTGCGAAATTCCTGTAAGTTTTATTTTAAATTGAAAGATCATCTTTAAAAAAACCGACGCTTTGACACTGGACACCCAACTTACCGAGGATTCAGTGAACAAGCCAATAACTTTTTTTTTTCACCCTACAAACTTACCAAAGCGACCCATTTATCTCGAATATTTTACCAGAAATCTAAATCTGGTCTCCGTTTTGCGAAATTCCTGTAACTTTTATTTTAAATTGAAAGATCATCTTTAAAAAAACCGACGTTTTGACACTGGACACCCAACTTACCGAGGATTCGGTGACCAAGCCAATAACTTTTTTTTCACCCTACAAACTTACCAAAGCGACCCATTTAACTCGAAATTTTACCAGAAATCTAAATCTGGTCTGCGTTTTGCGAAATTCCTGTAACGGTTTTTTTAAAT
>BMAU01006493.1:0-124435 GCA_019973935.1 Trichonephila clavipes | reverse complement strand
GAAGAACACATCCATCATTCTTCGTTTCTTGCATATAGATTTGTCGGATGGGGAATTTTTCCCCGATATTTAAAACTTTGTTCTTAACTTCGTGTTATTCGAACACTATTTGATATTTATTCTTTGAAATTACAGAAAATATCGAATTTGTTTTGATATATAAAGTTACTTTTAATAATACGTCTCTTTCTTACTTAACTTATTAATTTTTTATACAGAATTTTAAAATTCCTGAGTGTATTTTAAACATTGCACAAGACTTACTCCTTGGTACAGACGTCTGGCTGCAACACTGGCATATAAAAATACTGAAAGAAAATTTCTAGAAACTTAACCAATTCACTCCCAAATATTTGAATTTGTAACAAATTACATCGCCACCGTTTATCGCTTTACTTTACCATAAGTTGCATGAATGCGTTTTAATTGATGCGGCCGATTTGTCAGTTCTGCACCAGAAATATAAAATATTCGACCGCTCTAACAGTGGAATTAACGAATTTCTTTAATTTAATTATCGTCATTACTTTATTTAAACTTATCCATTCTTACGCATCCAGCCGAGATTATCGTTTTTAATCATAGCACGCAGTATATCAATACCGCACGGAAAATTTACCCGAATTGGCTTGACTAACACTGTGTTTAATGAAATGGTAATAAAGTTAACTTAAATTCTTGATTTCGTTCAGTTATTTGTAGTCGATCATGAGAGCCTGGTCAGAATGTCGGCCCAGTGCCAGAGCCTTCAAACTTGCGCATTATAAGCGACTTCAAATGATTTGGAAAGTTAATAAAGTATAAGCTGCAGTACTTGTTTATTAATTCTACATTGTAAGACAGATGTAATATTCTTGACTCAATTATGTTTTTAATAAATACTGTCTAAACATAATTGAGTCAAAGAATATTTTTTATCTAATGCTAATTTTTACAATGTAGAATTAATAAACAAAGTAATTACCAGCTTATAAATATTATTAACTTTTTAAATCATGTACATTACAGAAGTCACTTATAATGCATAAGTTTGAAAACGACTTCCTAAATAATTTACTTTGTTATTATTCTATTAAAGAGCTCTCATAGATCATTCTAAAATGCTGAACAACTTAAATCCAAAATTTTCCGAACTTTAAGTTTAACTTTTATTACCATTTCATTAAGACTAGTATTAGTCAAAAGTAATTCAGATTAAATTTTCCATGCGATTTAAAATTATTATACTTGCATTATGCATGATTAAAAACGATATCTCGACGGATTAAATTAGAATGGTAGTTGGGATTTAAATAAAAAGTAATGACGTGAACTTTAAATTAAAAAAGAATTCATTCATTCCCTTATTTAGAATTTGTTGAATGACATATTTCTGTTTTTAAATTTTCCCACTGCATTTAAATCGGTACATCAATTAAAAAATACGCATTCATGCAGCTTGTAATTAAAAATGCAACTGATAAACTTGAGTAACGATCTTAATTGATGTTGATTTAAATTCAAATATTTAGAATTAGATTAAGTTTAAAAGTTTCTAGAAAGTTTTTCTTTGAGTATTTTTATATGAAACTCTGAGTGATTTGCTGTAGACTTTTAATCTATTACTTAAGGAGTAAGTGTAATGCAATGTTTAAAAAAATACACTAGAGTACTTCCAGGAATTTTAAAATTCTGTATAAAAATTAATATACTTAAGTTAAAGTAGAAAAGTCTTCGAGACCATTATTATTTAAAGTAACTTGTATATTAAAGTAAATTCGATATTTTACTTAAATGTACTGAATTTCAAAGAATTAAATATCAAATGAATGTTAATTAGCAAGTTAGGAACTAAAAGTTTTTAAAATATCAGGGGAGAAATTTTATCCATTTTATTCATCCCGCTTAAGATTTAAAGAGTAAAAATTTATCTATACAGAAACTCTGAAGAAAAATTGATCGTGTGACAAACAGAAGGATTCAAAAGCAGCGGTATCATACAATTTATGAAGATTTATCAATCTGATGTGAAAAATGCTTTGACAAATATACATTCAAAGTTTTATTTTTAAACATAGATATCGTGATGTGTTTTAAACATAAATATCATAATGCTTTTAAACGGATAACATACATGCTCAGCTAATGAACATCAAATCTTAAAAATTGGAAAAAAAAGATAACATTTTTGCTACTTTTTTTGAGAAAAAAGATTGGTTAACATCTTTCACAAAATAAATAAGGGTTTTGTTCACTAAGTATTCAATATCTGTATACGTGTTGTTGTCTTTTTTAACTTAAAGACGAAATTTTTAACATCTAAAGTGGTTTGATGAAAATTAAACATTATGTGGATATACGATCAATAATTGTCTGAATTTATGTTACAGAAAAAAAATGGAGAGTTAATTTAGACATTTGACTGATAATAAGGAATATACCAGCAATTACTTCATCCCCAATTATCCACAACATTTTTATATTCATCTTTTTAAAATTTTTTTTTAATTTTTAAAGCTCTTACATTTTTATACTCAACGTACAACACGCTCACGTAAGTTTCAATCTTATTTTTTGACTTAAAAGTGCGCGTTATTCACCAGATTTTGCGATAATTTATTTTACAGCATAAACATAGATTTAAACTTATTAGATTTATTAGTCATTGGAAACACAGGTTAAATATCACGAAAAAAAAAATCTCAAAATCCATCAAAAGTATAATTTGTTTTTCATTTCCATCCAATATCACATGGCATTGTTTGTATATGCATTCTCTTTATTAGCTTAGAAAAAATAAATTCATATTCTCTGCTTTGGTAAATAAATATTACCTTAAGGGAAAAAATATGATTAACATTTTGTAAGCATAAAACGAAGATTAGTATGAATAACTGAAACTCAAAAGTAGCATTAATGTTAAAATTTTTTTATGACGAGTAATTTTCAACAAAAAAGGACATTATTTAAATTTAATATTTGCTTGCTGTTATTTAAGCTCTGTTAAACAGTATGTCATTTTATACCTACATTAAAGTCTTATGAATATTCATGCCTTATAAGATTTTATTATTTGTTCCTGATAAAAAAATAGAGGAGTCTCGTTTCTTCATTAATATTTAATTCAGGATTATTTTTATTCAGTAGTATTTTATATTTTCAATGATTTTGCTAATAACCTTTTTCTGGAAGTTTAAATTTATTAATGTCATCATTAAACATTAAGCCCCGAAAACATAATATGAAATGCCAAAATAAAAAAAGAAAATTTGAAAAAAAATAAGTAAAATGAGATGCAAAAAAAGTACAAGTAGATAAGATATACCGAATTAAATATTTCTTTTCCAGAAAATAAACGATTTTTTTCTATACTCTAGAGGAAATTTTTTCTGTTCTTCCAAAAATGCTTCACCCTTCAAAAATTAATGAAGTCATTGTTTCAAACATTCAGAGAACCTTCGAAATTAATACGTATCAAATAACATTCGGAAATTCCAGGTATAAAATACACAAAAAAAAAAATCCCAAACTTTGAGCTCTCATTTCCTCAAACCACATGCCTTAAAGAATTCGATTTGACGCATGACTTCTTTCTAATAAAAGTCGAAGCTGATTGCAGGAAAAATGGCGTTTTACCCAGAAATATTTCACTGTATTTTATTTTTCTCTTGAAGCTTGTTCCACTACAACGATTTCAAACGTGAATGTATGATCTTGTGCGATGGTTGTGTATTTTTTTTAAATCTTGCTTTTCAATACAACGAATGAAAATTTAAAACTCGCGTCTTTTCTTGTTTATGAAAGCATCTTCTACTTTTTGACAGGGAGGAATATATCAAATGTAAACAAATTAATTCGCAACATCTTCTTTAACCTTATTAAATTCGCATTATTATTAAAGTTCTTTCAAAAAACTGTACTGAGGCACCTCACTTTGTACTTAAGGTATCCGACTACGTTCGGAACCGTGATTTTACAAAAGCGAATAATTGGATAATTTTCATCATATTTAGTGTCACTCAGAAAAGAATACATCAATAAAATTGTTTTAAGGACATTTTTTTTTTGACAAAAACAAACTTTCATAATATAATATTTTGGCAAAAAATTAACTTATAATAATCTTTTTTCAAAATGTTCTCCTTTTGCGAAAGATGGTTCTATTATAAAAATATTTTGCACGTATATAGCTCAGACCTCTCTAAAGAGGCTTAAGTAGAATTTGTGAAAAATTCACATTATTTTCAGAGTTACAACCATTTGGAATAATTATCGGCCTTTTTTCTTAAAATTTCTCCCATCTGTTGTCGTAAGACTTGGATAAACCCACTTCTAAGTTATATATTTCAAAAATT
Organism: Trichonephila clavipes; assembly: GCA_019973935.1. Classification (NCBI taxonomy): domain Eukaryota; kingdom Metazoa; phylum Arthropoda; class Arachnida; order Araneae; family Nephilidae; genus Trichonephila; species Trichonephila clavipes. Next base: position 120,101 of record BMAU01006493.1, on the reverse strand, counting down.
CCAGTTGAGCCTTTGTACAGAGGTCTGAGCTATATACAGGCACAAAATATTATTATAATTGAAGTATTTTTCACAAAAGGAGAATATTTTGAAAATGGGTCATTCTATGTTCATTTTTTGTCAAAATATTGTACTTAAATAATTTTTTATTGTGATACTATTCCTAAAACAATTTAATATTCATTTTCTAATCTAAGTGACACTAAATATCCTAAATCATGGTTCCGAACGTAGTCGGATACTTTAACTAAAACAGTATGATGGTGTTTTAATAATTAAAACACTTACACAAATATGATTCATTTTATTTTGCGGTACAAGTCGAATGGGGAGAAATATCGTTTGAAATTTTGCGAAGATAAATAATAAATATAAAAAAATATTAATAATCAGATAGAATTATTATAAACAGTCTAAATCTGAAATTAATATTTAAAGGGCATTGTAAGTCTGATGGCTTTTAAGATATTTTTTTAAAATTATATGTTGACAAGCACAGTAAAAAGCCAAAAGTTCGATATATATATTTCAACTACAGGAACGAATATATTTGAATAGTTAATTTCCATTATATCAAAGGGCGTTATCGTTTGTGCAAATTATAATATAAATTAGAGTCATTTTCTTCATTTTCATCCAATATCTAGATAAAGTCGTATATTAATATTCCCGTTTTATAAATGTAAAACTCGTATGAAATCTTTTTTACACTAAATGCAAGATTCTACTTATTTACGATTATTTTAGTTAATCTCGGCTGTCACATTATAAGAAACTAAAAACTATACTTTGGTTGCATGTGATGTATTATACGCCCCATTACAAATGTTCTTATATTAGTGCTCTAAAATTGTTCTATTCAGCAAGAAAAAAAACATGACATATCACTAACTCTATTTTTTGTTGTCTACCTCAATACAAAATTTATTTGTATTCATGTATACTAAAGTTTAATCAATGGATAATAACCCAACGAGTTTACGCTTGTATTTGCTTCAACGGCTTACTTAGATAAAAAGAATATGCAAACTTTTGACGGAAACAGATTCAAATAGCCTATACACTGAAAAATTCTAAAATTGCTTAAAAAAATATTTACAGATGAATAAATTCATGCAAATAACAGGAAATTTACTTACCTGGGTCATGCGTTGTGGTGAGGTAGTCTGTAGTTCTTCGGATTGATTCTAAAAATAAAAAAATGAAACTTTTTTAAAAGGTACAAATTATTCGTTTTAAAGAATATGAAGATTTGCTAAACATTATTAGTAAAAAAGAATAATTGTAAATGTAATTAAGTAAAAAAAATGTTTAATTTGCTGTTAACTGACTCAAATTTGATTATTAAAGGAAGTTGTGACCTCGAATTATAATATACAAACAAGTTTAAAAGTCAAAAAAATGCTCATTATATGAAAATATATGTGTAAAAATTACAATTTTTTTCGGGTATAATTAATGTGCTCCGGAATTTGTATGTGTATCTGTGCATGTGCGAGAGCTTAAAAATAGAATAGTTATTGAAACACACAAATGACTGGGTGAAAAATTTATTTTTAAATCATAATATAAATATTTATTACATATAAAATGGCTTATATATATATAATTCATATTTTTTCCAAAGTTATTTTAATACATCTCGAACAATGTATAAGAAACTGTTTTTTTTTAAAAAAAATGTTTTAAAATAATGAGAAAAACATCATTTCACCTATATAGTAATGACTCAACATTGTAGTATAATTCCTATTTAAAACTGTTTTAAACTATTTCGATACATCAGTTCTCATTAAGTCAACCCATTCCTTTTCACTCACGTCAAAATGTGGGACAGAGAGTTTGCTTTTTACTTTTTGTGCCCGTTATATTTCCCTGCTGTAGAGAGCTCATAAATAATGCTGTAACTGGCTCTCTGATGTTCTCTTTTAAGCTAACATGGAGTAATATTCTTTAAATTTTTACTTGGTGTTTAGCAACTACCTTTTAACAAGTTAGATATGAATTATGCTGACTGTTTTTTTAAGATAGAAGAGTTAGTGAAACAGAAAAATGTGCGGATACCCATTAGAAAAATTGATAGGAAATAGATAGCTGTTGCTCAAAATTAATGAGTAACAATGCGAGGATTTTCACTTTGAAAATTAGATTTGTCAACGAGTTAGCATTCTGTTGCCTTAACTCAAGTACTTTTTGGCTTGAATAGTGAAGGTCACGCTTGAAAAGTTCTCGGTTAAGTCTTATTGGATTCCGTAGTAATCCTAAGCTACTACGACAGCTTTTGACGTTTAGTAAGAACTGCAATTCTGCATGTTTGCAAATATTTCAAAGAAGTTAATTTTAGAGTATTTAAAATATAAATTGATCTTTTTCATAGTTCTTCAATAGGTAGAGTTAGTTTAATAAAATCAGCTTGATTATTTGTATTCGTGGCTATTCCTAGTGATTTATATTATAGAGACTAGTCCTATTGCGAGCTCGAGTTCGAATCCCAGATTCTGGAGTACGGAAAAATAAATTAAAATTAAATTTCAAATTTAAATCTTAAAATAATAGGGCAAATAATGACTGTAAATAAATAACCATGTAAAAATTAGATACTTAGTACTGAAATATATCGAGAGAAAAATTTGTACGACGATTCAATAAACATGGTTTTTCATCACATTATTCAAAATACAAAGTCTTTGCTTACTTGTAAGCTTTAAAGGGGGAAAATGTGGTTACGTAAAGTCATATTGCAAGGGGTATCAAGTTTTGTATGATTTTCAGGGTATACGTGTTTGACATTACAAATAAGTTTTCACTACAGAATGTTTAAAAAATCTGGTGAACTTTAACACTTCTTCTATAACTTTTGGAGTGCATGAGCTCTGAGGGCTTAAGAGAAGTGAAACATTTGGAAGGAAATATAAAATCCGAAGTACACATGAAGGTATAAATGAATCTGAATCTAACATCGCAAGATCGATTTGGAAATATTGAGAAGATTCCATCAAAACTCTGCCTCTTTCCACATCTTACAAATTACAACTGTTTGGTCATAGAAGAATAAAATAAAACTATTTCCTTCGCTGATTAGTTCGCTAAATTTGAACATTATAGGGTTCACTGAAGAAAATGATTCAGGGGTCAGGTCCAAAAGACAAAAATGAACTCGCGGGAAGCAAAAACTTTTATTCAGCAACTATCAGCAAAGATGACTGCAGAAACGTGGAGCATATTGTGTCAATTCGCTAAGTGACGTTATTATGTCAAGGAAAATTCCATTACATATTTCTTATTTAGGATGATTTTCTTTTAAATGAAGAATATTATATTATTTGTAAGTGATCCTATATCTGAGCCTCTATGAGAAATTTATTATATATTTTTGAATTTTTAGAAAAAGAAATTCATGCAAAAATAATTTGGAACATTATACTAATTTTAACGTTATGCTAATCCACAAACTACGTAAAATGTGATTTTGTACTATAAAATTCTCAAACATTTATTTCTACCGAAACAAATACAGATTTAAAAAAATTTTTTTTTTTTCGTTTTTTTAATATTAAGAAGAGGAATTGTGGGGGAAGTCAATAAACTCTTTCAAAAAAGCTCTGTTTTGTCAACTTACATTTAAATTTGTAACTTAAGTATTTTTCGGTAATAAAGAGAGCAACTCCTTTAAATTTTAATTCATTTATATGTTTCCAAATAAATTTTGGCAGTGAATTTAATTGAAATATTAACGATAATATCTATAACTAAAACTTTATTTGTGTCTAGACTTTCATATATAATTTTTAATTAAGATTATCTTTATGGTACCTTGATATTTTTGTATAATTTAGCAGTTATTATTCTTAAACTATGAAAAGTATTTTTTATACAATTATACTTTTCAATCAAGGAAAAACGTATTGTAAAATTTACTGAAAAAAATTATTATTTTTAAATTTTTTATGAACTAAATAATTCAATTTGAAGCAAACTTTCCAAAAATAAAAATTGTTGTTTGTGATATTAAAAGATGGGCATAAAAACATTGCTTTGAATGATTGTGTGAATGGAAATTTAAAAATAAATGTACTTCACTGAAATAATATTTATTTTGTACTATAAATGATAAAAATAAACTTCTATTAACTTTAAATTTAAAAATAATTTATCTAAATATCTATTTAAGCAAGTAATTATCCGTTTTTTTTATTCTTTATTTTTCAATTTAAGTGTTTGAAAATAAAGTAAATGATCTATATATCACGTTCTTAATTGAAAGAACTCAACGTTCACTTCCTCTGTTTTACTCTTTAAATAGCATTCTTTTACAGGCAGTTCTTTACTAGAAAGTAAATGAACGGTTAGATTGATTCTACACATTTGGACTTTTTTTTCCTTCTAAACATAGTTCCTTGTGTACTCTTCATTCAGGTCACATTCTTTTTTTACTTGGTGCACCGTTAAGTAAGATTTCTTCAGCGGGGGGCTACAAGTCAAGTTAAAAGGAACAAAAACTACTTTTGCTGAGGCACAAATGGGGTTTTTGCTCTTTTTGGTTTTTCGCAAGTTAGCTGAGATTCTCATAAATTCTGTCAATTCGTACCGTTTCTGCTGTCTAGATAGATGTAACGTTTTTAACTAAAAAACTAAAGAATTATTTTCTTTTCTGTTCGAATTTAAATCAGATAAATTAAATTAATAAAATACTGGAAAAAATATTTTTTGAAACAAATACAAAGACTTTATCCCAATTTTCAATTTCAAAGGCTCATTTTTCACTGCTGTTCAATAAAATTTTCTTTGTACAGATACTGAAATATTTCATAATTTTTAAAATAAAGTTTTTTGTAACATATATATAATTTTCTTTTATAAACACATGCAAGATAATCATCATTGATACAAATATATCTCTAATGTATTTAAAACAAAAACTTCGCTATGCTTTTAATACAAATTTTAGCTATAAGATATGTTTTAATATATTCATAACATATTCACACAGTTAGATATACATTTTAGTGAAGTGGGATTATTATAAACAAAAACAAAATTTAAACCACTTTTGACGTATACATGCTTTTAGAAATATATATGTGCAGCTTAAATTCTTGTAATAAATAACTGAACATTAGTTATGTCCTTTTTTATAAATGTACTTTTTATTTTGTCTGAATATTAACACAAGCATTTAATATTCAGCGTGTGTAAAAAATGTTAATATATTATGTAAAAAAGGTAAATACTTAAATTCAATGTATTTAAATGTTTTTTCAAAGAAAATTGAAAATCAAACTTATGGTATGTTCATAAACAATATTTAATGGCTCAATGTGTTTGGATTAAATTTCGAACAAAGAAGTCAAACTATTTATAATTAACGTATGTTGCAAAACCTTGCAAAATAATGAGTAAGCATTACCCAAATCAAAATCAGAAATAAAATTAGATTATTTATTTTGCTTGCAATATTCAATCTTTGTTCCATTCCATTAAGTTGATTACATATATTTAAATTCAGAATATTCATTAAGTTCAAAGAGATTAATGTTTCATCTTCTACATTAGTCGTCTTAACAACTAAAACTAGTCGTTTCTTATTTAAACAAATAATGCAAATACTTTCAGTTTAAGTTAGTTATTAGTAAAATAAAATGAATTTTTCAGGTATATTTGAAAAAAAAATACAAAATAAATTTCAAAACATTCCATTTAATTTTTCAACAGTGTTACGCATGTGTTATAATTATCAATAACAAAATTTAATATTCATTGATTTATTTTAAAATCAATATTGTACTAGTTTGTTTTTAAACTACTAGTAATTTTGAATTCTTTAATTTGATGTTAATCATAAAAAAGAAATTCTGCTTTCGTTTTCCAACCAAATAAAGTAGAAAAAGTTTTTAAAAACTTCTGTGGAATTATATTTTTACTTTGATGGTTCAGATTATCTTCTTTATGCATTTCAAGTAATCTTTAAAACATAAAAAGTATTTTTAAAAAATTAAAATTTAATTGGGACACCAAAGAATCCTCAGCTTGGTAGCTTGAAGGTAGCACGTCTCCCTCCTAAGCTCAAGAATGCAGGTTCGAACCCGGTTAGAATCGATAGATTTTCTGGATGCAAAAACGTAAAAGAATCCTTCAATATCAATTTGGCTCTGGGGAATATTAAATTACGTCAATCAAACGAAGGCCTGGATTATCTTAACTTCAAGCGTCCAAAATTTGATAATTGAATCCACCACTAGATGATGTCACCAAAGCAATGTTTTCCCTTCTGATTAGCCAAAATAAAACATTTTTTTTGAATTGACAGATTTAAAACTTTGCACATGATCTTGGCACACTATCAATAAATTCATTTTTTCTAAAAATTGTGACGGGCTTTACGAGACTTTCTACTAATAATCCTCTTGAGGAATCTTTGTGCAGCAACCACGTTATTTCACAGCCATCCCTCTCAAGAAGAAACCATGATATGTATAATAACTAGTTATATATAGTTAAGGTTTAATAATCGTGGATTAGAAGGAACAGGAGCGGAGTCGCTGAAAGCAGTGCTAATACGGTAAGAATCAGAATTATGCCACGTGACTAAAGGACGGATTTTAACTGTTGGAATAAATTTGGGAAGTTAGGATTATTAAGATAGCATTAATTAAAGATAAAATTTTCGGATTTCGTACGCTTATTCACGTACATGTTCGAGCGCTCTCTTTATTTCACTCAAAGGTTCCCTTCATAGATGGCTTGTTCTGGAATATTATCTTTGGTAATAATAAATTAGATTTATCATGGTTAGCCTTGGTTATCCATCTTTACCTCCTACATATTTAGGTCGATTAGGTGACGAGGAAGCGTACCCAGGGGCGAGGTCTTCACAGACTGTATGGAAAATTATTAATTAATTGGATTTGATTTCAGTTGATTATAATTTTACTTTTAAAAGGAAACTGAAATTTTTATTCTTTCAATAAGGATTAAATGTATCAATACTTATTAAATGCATATTATACCTATATCACTTAACTTAACTCAGTGGCGCGACAGCCCATAAGGGCCTACTGTGCACAACTCAGTATAAGTGACCTTGGGCCCTGAGGTGCATGAGAAAATGTTCCGGTCCGCTGGTCAGTTTGAAGCGAAACCCGAGTGTTAAGTTCCCAAGCAAGCTTGGTACTCATTTATCCACCCACTGAACGGATGAAAGGCTGAGTGAACCATGCCTATCCCAGGGTTTGAACTTCAGACCTGTGGTGTGGAAACGCGAGGCTCTGGCCACTCAGCCACTTGACTTAGGTTTAAATTTATCCATCTTGATTTACGTAAGATTTATTGATGGATGATCCCTTTAATTCAAAGCAGGTATGAAGCGATGATTGCATTTTACTATTCATTTTTTTTTAAAAAAAATAATATGCGTATCAACTTTTAAATTTAGACATCATAACACATATGTAAATATGGGTGATACCATTTGCATGGAATTGATACAATTCTAAATGTTTAGCAATAACGAAATTCAGCTGCAAAAATTATATCCTTAAATTAAAATATTTCTCTTGCTACAGGTCATAAGCTAACTTATAGCTAATGTTCTGAGACATTGGCTATTCCTTTTACTGATCGAAAAAAGTTAATCATTTTCACGCCTTTTTAGAAATAAAATTTGCCTTCAAACTTTTAGCACAACTCTGTTCTTTTTTGAGGAAACTCATGTTTTATACCTCAAATGTTTGATTATAAGACATCACTTAAGAAAATATTTTATTTTTCTTTCTATTATAAAAAAATCATCTTAAATACAAGGTAGAAGAGATGATACATATGCTTTTTTGGTAAGATTTCAAAATTATATATTTCGAAAGATTGTGCATTTTTTTACTGTTTTGATAGCTAAATATGTTAATAATTTAATTAATTTCCACTTTTGCTATATTTAACCCTCTGGCCGGAACATCAATTCTTATGCCATTCTGAGGAACATCCATCTAACAGACGGATTTTCCTTTGTCAGATGAATGTTTGTTTTAAATTTGATTACCTTATGGACGGTTTTAAATGACCTTATCTCTTATGAAATTGAGTATGGTTCAAAGAAGATGTATGGGGTTAAATCCAGCATAACTTTTTTCCAAGATATATACATTGGAAAATTTAATTAAAAATATGAAACATATATATATATATAAACGAAACTACAATTTTTAATATTTAAAACTTTATGAGGCACACTATATTAATACGCTGCTGGACAATTGCTAAGGACGGATAATACTATCATCCATAGCAACCACAAAATGAAAGGAACCCAAATGTGGAAAATTAGAATAAGTGCGGGATATTAGTAAGAAGTATGAGTATGCAAATTTTTTTTCCACGTTTGTTCATCACGTGATAGCGATCATAAGAACTTTAAAGGTTTTGACGCGTGTGGACAATTGTTGTTTCAAGTCAAAGTTTTACAGGAAATATTTAATAGACGAACTTAAAATTTTTGGCATGTCTGCCCGACATCACATAAATGATTTTATGCGTGGCCGAATTACTGAAAAGATCGAAGAACAGCGAAAAATAACAGATGTTGCCAGGGAGTTCGACATCGCTCACAGCGTTGTTTCACGGCTGTGGAAGTCATTTAAAACTACTGGAATGTGTAGTAGACGGCACGGGGGAGGTCGTGTTAGAAGTACGACGCCTGCCGAAGACAGATATATCGTCCTATCAGCAAAAAGGAACAGGCTCACCACAGCTCAGCAGGTGGCAAATCAGTTTCTTGCTGCCTCAAGAAAACAGATCTCCCGAAAAACTGTTGCCAGACGTTTGAGGGAAGGAGTACTATACGCACGCAGACCTGTTGTGTGTGTCCCATTGACCAGACAGCACCGTACTGCCCGTTTGAAATGGTGTCGTGAGCATCACAATTGGACTGAACAGGACTGGGCAAGCGTACTATTCTCAGATGAGAGTAGGTTCGGTCTGTCATCGGATTGTAGACGCCAACTTATCTGGCGCGAGAGTGGTACTGCTTATCGTCCAGAAAATATCCAGGAAAAGGACCGATATCTGACATGCAGTATCATGGTGTGGGCGGGCATTATGATCAATGGCCACACGTGCCTACATGTGGTTTCGAATGGGAGTATGACGGGCCAACGATACATTGATAAAGTTCTACTTCCTCATGTGTGTTCGTCTTTTCCGTGGTGCTGTCGGCGATAAATTTGTTTTTATAGACGACAACGCAACATGTCATCGAACACTTGCTGTTCAGGATTGTCTAGACAACGAGGGTATTCAACGTCTCGTATGGCCAGCGCGTTCTCCAGATCTAAACCCCATTGAAAATGTGTGGGATGCTTTGGGGAGGCAAGTTGCTGGTCGAAACTATCCTCCGACAATCAAGAACACCCTCATCCGAACACTCACAGAGGAATGGGATAAATTGACATAACAGCTGCTGGATAATATTGTGCAAAGTATGGTACGACGTGTGGAATGTTGCATCATACTCCACGGTGGACATATCATGTACTGATATCTTTCTTTAAGGTGCCTGCTGACTTTTAGATGCATTGTTCCATTTCTCCGTACGCAGATCAAATGAACATTTTTTTTTCTTTCAGATGTTTCACAGCTTCTGTACTTTCCAGAACAATAAATATTCTTTATTCTAATGTCTGAACAGTGTGGCAACTATATTTTATCCTACTAGGCGTCATGTTTCTCTTAATGTTATGCTACATAGCAATTTGTGATCCGTCCCTAGCAATTGTCCAGCAGTGTATATTTTAATCACTAGGATTGTGACTAGTATTTGAATAAAAAAATAGTTAGAAATTATTTATATCCATGTAAAAGTAATTAAAAATAATAACAACAAAAACAAAAAACTATAGGAAAGAAAAATAGTGCAAAAGTCAAACTAACAGTGCATAAAATTTTAGGAACAACAGTAAACATAACATTTTTATAGAATATAAATATCATACGTTTTTTTTTCTTGTTGTTTCCAAGGAAATATGAGTTCCACATTTGGGATGCAAACATAACGCATAACGTCATTCTATTTGTTTTTTGTTTGTTTGTTTGTTTTTTGTAGGGACAAAAACGGCAATTCCTTCTTTTTCATCGTTGCCATCAGTAACAATAATAAGTAATTTAAATAAATGCAAATTAAAATATTATGAAATAAATATTGTCGATAATAAGGAACATTCGTCTGCAAGGCGATACACTAGAACATATGTACGGAGGAATATTCGTCTGATAGATAAGAAAAATCGCATATACCGTGAATTGAAAAAATTCTCCAAGTGCCCCCCACCACATGATCCTCTCACTGGGTACAGTCCAACTGAAGGTGTCAAGGCAGCCCAGCTTAAAAATCACATCACACAGACATCAAAGTAAGTCACCCCGTATGAGAGACGGATGTTCCAGTCAGAGGGTTAAAGTAATAAATGTCCATACGATTTTGAGTTTTCAGATAAACAAATTTTTCCTCTTTTCAATAATTTCTTTATTTATTTTTCATCTTTTCTCCTTAATAGCGAAAAAATCTTGATTATTTTTACAGAACAAACAGAGGACTTAAGATTAAAGAACTGTTTAAAAGCAAGACATGTGTCCTTTTAAGAATTGTGAAAATGTGATAAGATGCACATCATTCACTATGAAAACTTACAACACTGAAGCTAATCTACATTCATTTGAACACAAAACCATGTTATAACAGTTCTCTATTTTACAATTCTTCATTATTTAAATGTTTATGTGGGATGCCTTTATAGTTATCAAATATTCTTTCATCATTCAACATTTGTTCGAAATTCTTGCGGCTTCACAATACAGATAGAATTATTTCTAAAATCAACATACAGCCTAATACACTCGATATCACACCTTTATTAAAATATGTTCCTTTTCATAGAGATTTCTGTATAACTATCTGAAGCTCACTTTATTCCAGCAGAAAATCGAAACGAATTGAAAATAAACACGTTTCGATTATCTCCTGTGAACGACGTAATTTTCTTTTGAAGAATAATCTCCGATGCTCTCTGCTTTAAGTACAGCTACTCAGTCTTGTCAATTGAATTTTCTTTTCAAATTCTTCAAAAGACGCATCTACAAAGATTGAGAAGCTTCATATTTTATTTACAACTCAGTAATCTATCTCGATAGATCAATACGTGAGAAGTTACATTTTCTATGCAGGATATTAGCTATCGTTCTTTTTCTTCCTTTTTTTGTTTTATTACGAAAGATCATTTTTTGTATCGGACTTGCTTTGGTTGAACAATATCAAATCAAACCGCTTTCATCTATTTTCAGGGACTTCTATTCAGTGGTTTTATTTCAAAGTAATGAAAGCGGCTACAACTAAAGAAGCTGTATGCTGGATGAAAATTGTTGCCTTTTAGTTTGTCCATACAAAATTATTTGTACATGTAATTTTAAACATTTATCTCTTATGCAGACATAATCTGTGATTATAATTCTATAAGAGTATCTTTACTTTTCTAAAAACTTTTAGGTAAGAAATGTATGCTTATATTTGTTAAATTATTTGTAACTTACGATAAAATATGTTTTTAGCATATACAGAAAAGCATATATTTAGCTGTAGAAAATTAGGCAATAATAATGTGGAATGTGTTATTTATTTATGCTTATTAAAATCTATAATGCATTTCATCTGAAATTTTGCAAGTAATAAAACTCTTAAGAGTTATATGAAGTTACGAACATTTTGTCTACTATTTCATTTAAATAACAGGAATACCATAAATGTGTGTAAATGTGTGTGTGTGTGTGTAAAATCGTAATATTTTGAGTCAAAGAATTATAAGTTTAACAAAATTTCTAAAGTATCCAAGGACTAATGAAGTTCGCATTAAGAAACCTTATCTTAAATTTCGAATGAGTTAGACTATTTAGATGTATTATTACAGAAAGTTTGATTTCCTCAGGTTTTCTGCCGGCGGAATATTATGACCAAATAGCTGATAGAAAAATATTCTTTTCCTTATGTTAAAATATTGGAGAAAGATTTGGCAGCATATTTGATCACACACACACACCAAATATTGCCAAGCTGCCAAACTGTACGGCAAAAATTGATGCCTTGAGACAAATCAACAGAAGCCTAAAATAATCATTTGAAGAGAGAACTCTAGATACATGTAGATTGGCTTAACTGCCTGCATAAGATCAATGCAAGAAAACAACATTGGTTTGTGTCAAAACTGGATAATGATCTTGCTTTCATTGTCCCCATGTAATATTGGGAATACGGATTTACACTGCTGTGAATTCTGAATTTATGCTATTGTAGATCGACGGTTGTTTCTTGTTAAAAGTAAATATGTTGCATTTACTACAGTGCTCGACAGTAAATTTTCTATTCACTCTAAACACTGTGAATAAAGTGGAACTTTCATACATTTAAATGACAAGCCGGCTCAGAGGCTTAACGTGAGTGTGCTGTGGTAGTTAGGAAAGGAGTGCCGATTGAGGTGTTGTCCTCATCACTTGACCATTGTTCAAAATTACGAGGTCCGTCGCCAAAAGCTGTCGTGTTGCTAAACAGTGAGACTTTAATATTTACTCACTCACCCTCGGTGGCTTAGAGGTAGCGTGTCCGCTTCTTAAACCCAAGGTTTCGGAATTGATCCCAGGGGCTGAGGCAGCACAGTGGTCAAGGTAACGGATTATCACAGACATGTCATTAGTTCGAGCTCAGTACCACTAAAGACACGCCGTGTAGGGGAGCGAAGCACGTTAAATCTGTCAAGAGCTCAAACGTCCTCCCATTGGTGTGGTAGTTAGGAGAGGGGGTGACAGCTCAGGAGTCGTCGTAGTCACTTGTCCATGGTTCAGAATTACGAGGTCCGTCACCAAAAGTCTTCGTGTAGCTGAACAGTGCGACTTTTATATTCACTCACCCCCCCCTCGGGATTGATCCCGGCTGGAGTCGATTGATTTTCTGGATGCGAAAATCCTAGGCACGCGTGTCATATGTTTATGAGGTATGTAAAAGATCCCTTGAGTATAAATTTGGCTCTAGTACTCTTGACAAAATTTAATCAGTACACTATTTAGTTGCCGATGAGAGCTTGAATCAATATTAATTCAAGTGTCAAAATTTGTTACCTAGTGAAGCTATTATATTGTACTAACATGAAATGTCTTCACATTTGGGGACTTGCCGTGTTTGCTAAGGCTTAATTGCCAACATGCAAACATTGGAAAGACAAATACCACGTAACAATATGTTTGAATATATACGAGTATATAACTTTAAAGCACACAGATTTTGGATACACTTTTAATTTTTCGAGTTAAAAACTGCATCAGATCAATTCATAGTAATATATATATATTTACAATGAATTATATCTGAGAAAAATTCAGTTTTTGATGAAGTCAAAAAAATTTTAAAAAATGAAAGGACGTTTTGTAAAATACATTTGTTCAATTCTGAAAGAAATTCTTCTTTTCAAATACTCTATATTGCTTTATTACTTTAATTTTGACCAATCAAATTCTTTTGCATAGTACCAATCCGTTTTTATGAATCTTTTAATTTTTTTATTTGATGAAATCTGTGCCAACTTTAAGGAGGTTGAAAACTAACATAGAATTCGTTATATTTGTAATATTTTCACTCTTTTTTTCTGTTTTAATACTTACAATGCACACACTTATGTATATAACCCTTATAAGAGAGAAAAATTAGAAAGCACACACTTATGTATATAACCCTTATAAGAGAGAAAAATTAGAAAGCACACACTTATGTATATAACCCTTATAAGAGAGAAAAATTAGAAATTAGAAATGTTCTGATATCTTTTCGAACATTTTTTATCACCTTAAATAGATTTACTGTATGAAATAAACAAGCTTTTTAAATTTTAATTGTACTCGTAATAAGAAAATAAATAATAGTAATTTTAAATTCTCAAAAACGTGTTTTGTAAATATCAAATAGTTGGTAGAGTATATGGATTTTAATTTGCATGTAATGTGTGTGTTATGCTTATATATTTTCTTTTATAAAAATACCCTAATTATTTCTACTTACCAATTTCACTAAGACTTTTATACATATACAATACAATATATTTCCTGTATTAGCTTCACTCCAATTTAAAATTTGTAACAGCAACTTGTCTGTGACAAAATGTATTTTCTTCGATTTTAACTATTTAACTTAGTGGATCTTAAGTTTAATTAAACAAATCAATAGAAGTCTTAGTGTTCAAATTTAGAGCTGAAAAATTCCGTAAGTTGTTGCAGTTTTATCGATAACATCTAAAGAATTTCCACGAAATTATTTAATGTTTGTCTTTATTGAGAAACCTTGTAGACTTTGATGAAACGATAATCTATGCGATGTATTTGCTTAGAACTAATTTAAAGGAAATCTAACTTAAATATAGTGAAAATGAATGTTAGGTTTAGAATTCATTTTGAATTAATTTAATGATGATTGAATTAACTTTAATCGAATTTTTCAACTAATATTTGCTTGAAGATGAACACAACACTTAAACTTTCGAAATGTATTGAAATTCCTTTGGTTAATAAAATTGCCCTAGATTAGCTAATAATACGGGATATTTACTTACTTAATGGGTAGTACATAAGATTGTAATACAAGTTTAAAAATATAAATGTTTTAGAATATGTCTGAAACTTATAAATCTTAGAACTTTATAATTTTTTTATGATTCAAATTCTAATTTTTACGCATTCAAGCAATGATTTTCAGCAGCTGTATTGATTTAGTTTTTCAGTTTTGTTTGTGTCATAATCCAGGCCTGCTTTCCACTGAAACGATCTTAATTTTAAGAGAATATCGTGACAAAAAAGTTTCTTTTCTATTTTTTTCTACCTTTTTTATTTCTAACCATATCTTCAGAAAATTCTGTTCGAAACAACCAACATATTGTGCGTTTTACATTAATAAAGCAGGGTGCTATCTCACTTGCCAATCCTGTCATTTGATCTTTGTCTTATATTCCGTTACAGCTTAGTTTCATTTTGAAAATATATAGTAATCAAATTATTTACGTGAGATTTATTTTTAAATCAATTAAATTAAATTGATTTTACATAAGAATTTAAATTATTCAAACAGGATAGTTTGTTACTTTACAGATTTTTTTATATAACTAAACTCAAAATGTAAACTCATTTTAGATACTTTTTTCAAGTATCTTTTCGAATTGAAATAAGTTAAACTTCCCAACAAGAATGGTATCTTTGAGATTTTATGTTATAATGACTAAATAAAAATTTCGTTTTAATATAAATATCACCCTGAAACTTTAAGTTGTTTTTATAGTTACATAAAAAGGGGGCTTTAGAATATATATAACGACATTTTTATAAATTTGTGCTCTCTGAACGTGATTTGTTATATTTAAATAAACCTTCTGGTTTAACTCTTTTTTAATTCTTCTCTCATAAAACAGGGGTATTGTTCCTACCTTATTATGTTACTTTACCTCCAGTAATACATCATTGCCTACTTTTTAGAATTTCTAAGCTTGTATAATTTAAAGTTTACATGAGTTCTGAATGTGATATTTATATTCATTTCATTGAATTACTAAATACAAATCGTAGGTCACAACTCGTTTTTCTCCTTTTTGATGTATACACATTATTTTTAAAAATTATGATATATATTTGCCAAGATATATGTTTTGATTTTTTTCTCACAAAAACCCAGAACTTAAACAATTAGTTTCTGAACAATGTACTTTAAAGAAAATGTAATACTTTTTCGTTTCGTCGTCCCAAGAGATCAATTCGCCAAAAATGATGAGTGAGTTAGTGAGGGAATATTAACGTCACACTGTTCACCTACACGAGAGCTTTTGGCGACGGACAACGTAATTTTGAACCATGGTCAAGTGACGTGAACTACACCTGAGCTGGCGCCCCTCTCTCCTAACTACCTCACCATTCCAATGGGAGGACGTTTGATCTCTCGACAGATTTAACGTGTATCGCTGCCTTACACGGCGGGTCTTTAGTGGTACTGGGCTCGAACATGTGTCATGGTCAGCCACGATCAGATACTTTGACCACTTGGCTACCTCGGCCCACCAAAAATTAAGCGTCCGACGCTAAACAGAATATCCCCTCTACTAATTTTTCATCATCCTCTTTTTAAAACAAGAGTCGCAGTCTTTTCTTATTAGTAACAACTTTTTCATAATAGATCCAAAATAGATTAAAAACCAGCGAGAACTAACATTTATAACATTTTTCATGTGTATATTGTGTTTGATGTCCTAAATAAGGCTGGCTTGGTGAGATATGAGCCACCGAAACAGAAAAGTACGGAACATTTTATATTATGATAAATGCTCACTTTGTGGAATTTTCATATTGTTGAGAACTTTAAAATTAGATTGCAGAATGAGATTCCTTAATATTTCTTTATTTGACAGCCTAGAGTATAAGCAACGAGGTGATGATACGTACCCATGGAAGGCACGTGAATATCGTTGATTCCGGGAGGCTGTGGTTTGCTGTCGAAGAGATATGAAGCTTTGAACCCTTGGCCTGGAAAGTGACTTCTGCTGTGGAATTCTATGAACAAGTCACTGCCAGTTGAAACAATTTCTACGAAAGTGTTAGTATTGCATAGATGACCTATGATGGGAGCACTTTTATTGGACCCATCGTAGACTAGGATTACGTCTGGACTATTAAGACAGCTGAAAAAGAAAAAAAAGATAAATTTTGCATTTTGTAACACTAAAAGGAAAATCCTTCAATTTTGTCAGTGTTCTTCATTATAAAATATATGATTTTCTCCATATTGTTTTCTATCTTTATGTGTAAAGACTTATAGAACATATGCATGATATAAAAAAGGCAATGTATATCTGAAGAAAATATAAACAAATTATGTGTTCAATTGGAAGATGCTAGGTTATATTCTATTATTTTGCATCCAATGACTTTGATCTTTGTTTTAAAAATTAATAGCTTACAAAATTTGAATAAATTGTTTTTGTTTGTTTGTTTCTTTTCTATAATAAATGAAAGACTATTTTACGAAAATTTTAGGGATGCATTATTCGAATTTTTATTGTTTTAAATATTCTTCCTTAAGCAAATTATTATTTACCTTTATATAGAAAAAGGGGGAATTTAATTTGGAAAAGAAAATTGGAAATGCATAAATTAAAAATAAATTATGCAATTCACTTAAAGGTAACTCTTATTTGATTAAAAAGGAAGAACAATATAATGAGGAAAAAATACTTTTTACATAATATGTGCAATATACTCTTTTTTTCTTCGAATAGATCTTTAAAATACATAAAATTTAGTTTCAAAAACTTGGTTAATGAGTAGAAAATTTTGAAAATTTAACTTATTAACTTAAAACTGAAACTCATATATATTTAACACAGAGTACAAAATAATTTTTTAAAAACTTCCCACTGCTTACAAATTATTTCTAATTTTAAAAATCGGCTGGTAGTTTCTTTTATTATATTTTTATACTATTTCACAGGTACGAAGCAAATAATAAAGAAGAGAAATTGTGTTTTAAAACGAATGCGCTTTAGCTTTATGACAGAAATATATTAATTAAGGTATTAACAGGATATTCTTTTACTTAACTTTAACAAAATTAAATTAATTAATACACATTATTCAATGAATAATGAACAAATTAGAAAGAGAGATGTCAATAAAAATAATTTGGGAGACTGTAATAATGTTTACTAACTAATAAATTTATCTCGTAAAGTACAAATATATGTATCAAATAATAACTTCTGTGAAACTTTTGTACTTATAAAAGTATAAATTAATAAATTTAATAACAAAATAAATAAATAAATTTAAAACCAAAATAAATAAATAAATTTTCTTTCAAAAGTATCTCTTCGAGTATCCTAGTATAAATGTATTCATTTCATAGTGTTTTTTTTATCTAATTAACATCAGCTATCTTACAGCCACTTTGAAAATAATTAAGAAACCGTCTAAAATTTAAAAATAAGATTTTACAACAAATTTTATATTACTTCATCCTAATTAAGTATCAGTAAAATTGAATCTATTGAACTTATGAAATCTGCTAGGAAAATGATATTCTTATGATTTCTTTAAACATTTCGCCTGTGAAAATATATTTTAACTTTTTTATAATATATACATAAATAATTTTTCCTTGAACTTATTTAGAATAATATACTCATTTTTAAAAGACTGTTTAAAAGCAATTATGCCATAATATTAGGGAACTTGTTAGCATAACTAAAAAAAAATGGTTAATAATAAATAATAACGCTCAATATTTTAAAACAGAAACTCAACCTATCAGTATTCCTTATTAGGGAAAAACAATTCAATGATTTATTTTTACAAAGTAAAAAATGTGATAAAACTACTAGTACAATGATAATTTTGTGCCATACTATTCAACAGAACTCCCACATATCAAAATATTCAAATAATAAAAAACTCAGCATTTATTTCTAGGCACACAATTCCAGCTACTTTAAAGCTGTCTTCGCTTTAATTTTAAAGAATAGGACCTGAAATTGGAATATTTTTTTCAGGTATAAAAATTCAAACATTAATATTATATCCTAGCTTTGCTGTCCTACAGAAAGAAGCATATTTTATAACATGCGTTACTTTTATCTGAATTGATCCATTTTTTCTGGTCTAAAATGTGTTTCTTATTTTTAAAACTGTACCGTAATGCTCAATGAGTGACTACATGTAAAAGCAGCGTTTCTCCAACTGTGGAGCGTGACATCACTGTAAGGGGGGCGCGGGCTTATTGAAAAATAGAAAGTAAAAGATTTAAAATAAGTATTGATTTACTGAAAGGAAGTAAAACAAAATTCATTTTGACATAATAAAAATTAAATGCACATTTACACTGATATAATATCCGTATAAACGTATCACACAGTACTTCACAAAGAGTTTTTGATAGTTAATTTATCAATATTAAATTAAAAATAAGTTTAATAATTACAGTGCCTCTCATGGGCTTGTTATTTACAAAATGCAATGCTTTTATTTTGATGGATTGTATAGTTTATAATTAATGTTGTACTGTAGCTTTAGCGTTTTTATTGTGTTCACAATGCATAATCCTTGTATGGGGGGCGATGAAAATTATGATTGAAAATTGGGTCGCAGTTATTGAAAGTTTGAGAAGCACTGTGTTAAAGGTAAAAATTTATTATTTATAGAATAATTTGAAATTTTAAGACCACGATATTGTAAGCAGACGTATGAATTACATTGTTACATATGTTCATGAAAATGGAGATATTTTTCTGTCTGAAAATATTCTTAGCGTACAGATCAGGCGCTCATTCATTGGGCAAAGTCAGCTTTAAGTTTATGTGATCATTATATAAAATTTCAGTGTACTTTCACTTACAATGCGCTCAATTCATGACATCACATGATTCAGACAAACGTGTGCTCTCCATTGTATTCAAAACAAATGGTAAACTAATTGTTGTTCTATTTGTAAAACTCAGATAAAATTTCAAATTTCATATTTGGACAAAAATGTTTAAATGTTAGGAAAAAAGTTTCTTCAGAAATATTTTTTAAAATTAAAGAAAAATCGTATTTTATGCTTATACTTTTAAAAAAATGCATTCTGTTTACAATGTACTTTAAAAAGAAAGTTTCTGCAAAGAGTAAAACTTGGCAACGGCGAAGAGCGTGAACTGATTAGCTGGATACACAAGATGGTTTTTATCGTGTGACTATGACGTCACATGAGTTTTTGAATTGATTGGCTAGAACACGTGACTTTCTCTATCATGTGACTATGACGTCACATGAGTTTTTGAATTGATTGGCTAGAACACGTGGCTTTCTCTATCATGTGACTATGATGTCACATGAATTGAGCCCATTGCACATTTTATAACATTGATCCAAAATTTTAAAAAACCATTTCTAGATTGATTATATTGTATTAATAAAAGGATTTTTTTTTAAAAAAAGATTTCAATACCTTAAATCTCCTTTTTGTAGACGTATTTGTTCAAAAACAATTTTGACTCGATTATTAGGAGTGGCAGTGAATCTATAATGACAAGTGACGTCACGAGGATAATTGCTAGGATACTGAGGAGAGTAAAATTTTCCCCTCGTTCTATTTGTCTGTTCAGGTGATATTTCATAGTTGCACTTGGAACCAGGTATCAAGTAGCCATCTGTTTGAAAGATTTCTGAAAAGAGACAAAAAATAGAAGGTATTATAAAATTTTACACTGATCGAAGAAAACATTTAAAAATATATTGCTACAAGAAGTAAAAAAAAATATTTTACTTGCCTACTTCTATTTTCAAATTTCACTTGAAAAAAACTCAATTATAGCTCTAAAATATAAAACTATCTCGACAGATGAAGTAAAAAGGGCCATTTTTAAATCCAATTTTGTTCAATAATATGGCTCAAAGTATTAGTGCAACGAAACTATTATTACTCATCTGGGTAACATATATACGAATAAAACGAACAATAAATTAAATGAAAGAAAACAGCCAACTTAATTTACTTACAATTCGTGTACGTCTGGAACGTTGCTTTTTTCTTAACGCATGCGTTTGGTTATAATATTTAGAACTTCTTATATTTAAAAGATTTTCAATTATTTTAATATTATTATTATTTCTCCAACTAATTATACTAGCATATGATCTTTTCAAAAATCAGACTAGGAGATACATTCGGGAAATAAAGAGAATGGGAGGAAGGGATATTGGATTCCAAAAGCCTACTCTTTGTTCTTTTGCTTATTCGTGATCCTGCATTTTGACTGCCTACCTTGAGAAAATGTCGTTTTTCGTCTACACAAGGCATTTTTTTAATTTCAAATTCTTATAATTTGAACATTTTTCTCTTTTCAAAACAGTTTTTCTCTCTCTCAGTTTTCAAACTATTTACCAGATACATGATGTCTTAAGAACCTAATCGGATAATATTCTGAAATTTTGTGGGAATGTTTATTATACTATTTTTCATAAAGTGGACCATAATTTTTGTTGTAGGTTAAATATTTTTTTCATTTAGGTAGTTTTTATAAAGAAAAACTTAAAAAACATCAAAATTTTCATATTATTATGTAAAATTATCTGCAACTTTTTTATATTTTAATATTTTTCTTAGATTTTGGTTTATTTTGAAGAGCACTGTAGTATGTATATTGTATATCAAGAAAATTATGATAATTGTATTAGAAATTTTTATACAGTGTTACCCGTCTTAGTAAAAATCTGGTAAAAATTTCCTTGAAAACAACCAATTTTTCAAAAAGTACAATATTTATTTAAAAACTTTTATGTATTTACATATATTTTTTTTTAAATTTTTATTCTTAAAAACTCTTAATTTGTTTCAAAAATTTGTTTTTATAAAAAAAAAATTGGCTCCGAGGGTAGGCAGTCACCTTATTTCCACCAATTCCATTTGTTTAATGTAAAGATATCTCCGTATCGTTTTATCACTTAATTTGAACTTTTCTGTGTGTGTTTATAATACATTGTGAATGAATTTATGTCGCATTTTTATTTCAAATAAATAAACTTATTACAGTTATTATTAGAGTTATCCATGTATAGACTATTTCTTATGTTGCAGCATGAAAAATGTTTCTGTGAAGTTGCAAAAATCATATAAACAAAACACATGAACGCTATACACAATTACATATAAAATAAATACATTGTGCTTTTATGCATTGTTTAAGTATGAAATATAGTTATTGAGTAATAAAATATTAAAGTAAAAAGACAAATTAGTTGCGAATTTTTAACTTGTTACGTATTATACATATATAGTAAACCGGCGTATAACGCTCACTTTTAAAACAAACGGAAGCTGTTATACGCCGGGTATAAAAATGATAGCTTTAAAAATAAAAATAAATAAATGAATAAGAGCAAAGAAAAAAATAGTATATTATTCTTCTTTTATTGGAAAACTGTTTATATAAAAGAAATGACATTCCTTATGAACTTAAAGAATTGTATTTCTAGAAGTACACTATTTTTTCCTTAAGGCTGGGAATAATACTTCGAATAAATGACTGCAAAATATAAGAGCATTGCGTACGTACGTTACACAGCGAATACGCATAAAAATTAAAAATTGCAGCATGAACGTATAGGTGCGGGTTATCCGCCGGATTTTAAGGTATATGATGAATCTCCAGCCCTTTATATGTCTGTTGGGGCAAATCACCTGAACAGTACAACTCAACCTACCTCCCGTATAACTTTGACTTCGACTTCCGCTCACTTACTCCAACTACGTAGATGAACGTCACTCTTTCACGATCAACACTTGAAATAGGATTCCGCTCTAGTCATGGCTTGGGCACCGAACAATTTATTGAATCCTTATAATAAACAATTACTTGGAACTGCTGCATTCTTCATTATTCATATGAGTCACAAATATGTCAATTTAGAAGTACTCCAAGTCATTATATATATATATATACTAACTTCCAAAAGTTAAGCACGGACAGGAAAATGCTAATTTCCGGAAACCAATCAGAATTGAAGAGGATACAATTCGCTGTAGAGGTAGATGCAATTATGCAAATATGTTAGGTAACAGCCATTTGTGCTTTTATATCAAGAAATATGCAAAAACGGTAGTCTTATAAGAAGCCAGCTTTATGAAGGGTTACAGAAGTTGATTTTAAGTGCTGGTAGAAGGTGTCAAAAACTTTCGTACAATTTGTTTTCAAGACATACGTATTTCTTTGACTTCCAGAGAACGAATGGAAGATTCTGAGCGCTGGCATGCTGTGGGGCGCATTGAAGCAGGCCAGTCGATCACAGATGTTGCTCTTTTCTTCGGCGTTCATCATTCTGTAATTTCACGTTTATGGAAACAATTCCAAACCACACAGACAGTTGTCCGATGTCCGTAGGTGGTCACCCATGGGTTACAACCCCCGCGGAAGATCGATATATTGCTATTGTAGCCAAGCGGAATCGCAAAGCGACCTCCAAATGTGTGACATCTCTCTCTCTCTCTCTCTCTCTCTCTCTATGGTTACATCGTAAGGCTATATCTGAAGCTTCTGTACGCTGAAGATTACACATGAATGGACTGTATGCTCGCGTACCTGGAGTTTGTGTTCCTCTATCCATCCAATCAAGAGGGTCACGATTAAAGTGGTGCCGGGAACTTGGCAATTGGAATGTGTCTGACTGGGCAATGTCATGTTAGCTGATGAGTCAAGATTTGCTCTGGAGCAAGATGAGAAGCGTATAAGGATATGGCGTAAACAAGGAATACGCAATCAGCCCCAAAACATCATCGAACATCACGCATTCCGAGGTGGAAGCATTATGGTGTGGGCACCATATCTGCAGCGAGCTGCACACCTTTAAACGGGGTTCTGTGATGGGTGTCCGGTATCGAGATGAAGTTCTAGAGCCCATTGTGAGATTGTACGCTGCAGCAGTTGGCCCTGCTTTTGTTTTAATGGAAGATAACGCACGTCCCCATTGAGCTGACATCGTCGATGACTACCTGGAGAGTGAAGGGATTGCGCGTATGGCTTGGCCAGCATATTTGCCCGATCTTAATCCCATTGAAAATCTTTCGGATGCTTTCGGCCTCCAGCCACTCTTATTGAGCTGTAAACTGCTCTACAAGAAGAATGGCGATTGCTTAATTCTGCGGTAGCTTACCACTTAATTGAAAGCATGGTCAGTGAGTGAGTGAGTGAGTGTATTGTTTTATGGCGCAAGAGCCAATTTTGGCTAAACTGCGCCAAACAACTTTTTAAGCATTAAAAGTATAAAATTAGTAAAAAATGTTTATGGTTTAAAATAGTAAGATCTCATTAAAAAATTTTAAAAGCTTAAGTTGATAAATATTGGTGGAGTTTTCCCCACCAAGTCAGAAAAATGTTCAATTCGTAACCAAATTACTTAAAATAAAATGGTATCACTTGATGTTGCTAAAACGGTTTTTTTATTGGATTATCAAAGTCGTGCTTAATAAATGATTGATTTGGTTTATTAATCAACTCTCCCTTATAGGTGAAGCCATTCATATTTAAAACATATTTTGGATTCGGCTCAGGTTCATCTTCTACGTCATATATTATCATATCCTCCTCATCCGTTGTGTACTCAGTAGATCCAGATTTTCGAGGTCTATGAGGGGCCGTCTTAATTTCTATTTTTGGTTTTACAGTGTTGGATTGGTTTTTTGGGGGACGTTTCTTTCTACGGGGCTTGGAGGTTTGATTTGTGTCCTGGGATGTAGCGGGTATGGTATTGGATATAGTGGTGGTCGTTTCAAGAACAGAGCATGCTGTGGATGAGGAAGATGCAGCAGAGATAGATAAACTATTAGAAGTGGTGGGAGCAGTATCTATTACAGAATTAGGAGGTTGAGATATTGATGGCGATGCAACTGTAACTAAAGATGTGGATGGTACGAGTTCTGCCTGAGTTGACGTAGATGATTTATTAACTGCAGCGACTGAGGAAGACGTAGTTGGCTTTGGAACGGAGACTAGTGGTTGTAACAATTTTAATGGTGGGCAAACTATTTTGGTAATATTTTCATCTGTTTGTGTTGTAGTGGTTGTAGTCGAGAGTTTGGTAACCTGAGCGTAGGATTGGGATAATTGTGGAGCTATTAGTTTTCGTGCTTCTAGGTATGTTAGATTTCTATTTGTTTTAATAATTTGGATTTCTTTTTCGGTTTTCCATTTTGAGCACAACTTTGAGTCTGATGGATGGGATTGGGAGCAATTAACGCATCTCGGCTCTAGAGTACAATCCGTGGAAGGATGCCCAACGGTTGCACATCTAGAACACGTCAATTGTCCTCTGCAGGCTGTTTGAGAGTGTCCGAACCTCTGGCATTTGAAACAGCGCAGAGGGTTCGGTATATATGGGCGTATTTTGCAATTTAAATATCCGGCTTTAATAGTAGTAGGTAATTTCGGACTATTGAAAGATAAAATGATATGTTTAGTAGGGAAACGTGTGGAGTCTTTGAGTATTGTAATTCTTCGGACCTGGGTAACACCCTGGTCAGAAAGTCCCTCGAGTATTTCTCCTTCTGAAGCGTATAAAAGGTCCGGCTCGGATATGACACCACGACAAGAGTTCAATGATTTGTGGGGAGTAACTGTTAAAGCAGAGTCTATAAATGTTTTTGCCAGCAAGAAAGATTTTGTTTGGAGTGCAGATATGGTTTCTATTAATAAGTCCCCAGAACGTAATTTCTTCACAGATTTCGGGTTTCCACCTATTCCTTGAAGGGCCTTCTGTATTGCAAAGGGAGATTTTCGTGACATTTCATTGTTCGGTATTGATAGAAGTAAAAATCGAGAATGCGTAGCAATAATATCAATGGCAGTTGTGGGTGATAGGAGGTCTTTACCAGCCATCGGCTGAGCAGCATGAGTTGGGTAGGGTGGGTTGGGGGTTTTAAAAAATGCGTTTTGAGTTTTTTCCTGAATTTTACTTATTTTGATTTTTTTTTTTTGAGAAAGGAGGAGGAGAATTCCTTTTGATTTTCAGAGGACTAGTTTGGCAGGGCTTGCCCTAGAGTCAGCAACCAGTAGTGGCCTCGGGAGAGCCCCCCGCTCTGCAATGCAGGACCCCATCCAGGCACCACCTGGAGCTACAAGACAGGCGGGATTATACACCAGCTGATAGAGCAGCCAGGACATGCTGGTTAGGCTGCCCCGGGCTCCTGTACTATCTGGCGGCCTGAGACGCAAAACTCAGCTTTTCTCCTGTACCCTCTACATGGCCGCTTCCTCCAAGACCCCACCTCACTAGTCCAAAGGTCCTCAAAAGTTCAAAACCCCGCTCCAAGTGCCAGATTTCCCAGGAAGCAGTCCGTTGTGTCATCATACCAAAAGTGAAAAAACATCAGACACAACTTCATTCCACTCAGTCCTGGTCTGCCACAGGACTTCGTGGCAGAAAAATAAAGATAATAAGTTGAACACAAAAAAATCAAGAATCGAACATAAAAGAAGCAACAAAATCAAAACATTGAAAGAAATTGAAGCAAATCAAATGAAAAGAACATAATATAAAATGCAAACCATAATACTGCAGTAAAAAAAAAAAATATATAAATTTTTTTATTAGAACAAAATTAAGTTGGGACAATGTTCATTGTCCAATGTAGGTCTGTGATCTTGACGGGAAAAGAAGAAAAGGGAAACTCGAATGGCAAGAAAGAGGGCCGAAAATAGAGAAGGATCACTAGGGTTCCCCGGGTTCGTGACGCCCGTGTTTACCAAAGACAGTAAACCCCTAGGGAGAAGGAAAAAGATCACTAGGGCACCTCGGGAGCATGAAACCCGTACTCACCTAAAGAAGGTGAGCCCCTGAGGGGGAAAGCATGGTCAGAAGGTGTAAACTTTGAATACAGAAAAGGGGGGGGGATAACATACCCTATTAATGTCCTTTTTTTCATTTTATGCTGTTTATATTCACTTTATTCATAATTCTCCAGTATGACATTATCTGATAACTTACAAAAATTTAATATTCTTTTCATTTCTGTACAAAATTTTTGATTTTGTTTTATGTATAAATATATATGCTACTTTACTGCCAAATTTTGTGTCAATCAAAGCAGTATTTGCTGATTTTCTTGCTATTTACGTCTTCGTGCTTAACTTTCGGTAGTATATATATATATATATTTATATATATATATATATATGGGTGTGGGTGTAAAAATATATTTTATGCCATTTGTAAAAATTTAGTCATCATATTAAAAAACAATTCTTTTACTTTAAAAATTATTGATTCTAAATATTATTATTATAAAATTAATAGTTATTTTTAATCTGTAATAGAGCTTATCCAATGTATTTAGAGCGTGCAATTTAAAAGCTCGAGAATATTTTTCCAAATCATCAAATTTATCCTTTAAAAATAAATTATTCTAGAGCAGCAAAAAACAGAAGAAAACTTTGCATCTTCTAAGAGAAGAAACTTAAATAAAATGGTCAATATAAATCCAAAGAAGTCCTTGAAGTTCTTTTTTAACTTTAAAAGAAATGAGAGTGCATCTTCAAATAAATCGATAGTCTGAATAAAGCCTCCATCGTGTTCTAGATGAAAAGTCTTTATTAATATTCTAACCAATTCCTTTCCCTTGATCTTAATGTACCTCTATTCTCAGCAACTTTCATAGAAGATTAGATTTAGAAGGACACTTGAGGAAAGAGGTTTTATATTTCATTCTTCACTTCTTTCATCGCTGCATGTCTTTAAAATTCTGAAACCTCTTTCTCAACAATAATCATGTGACGAATGCGATTTCATTTTCTTCGAAATATCTAGTTTTGCTCAGAGTGGTGCAAGTAAATTTCATTAAGGTATAATTGTGTCTTCTTTTAAGTCCGCCATGTCGGCCCTCTAAAAACACAATTAAGAAAACTCCTAATGTGAACTACGACTTTGAAAACAAACTTTCCTTTTAATATGTTCCAGAATTCGAATAATCGAAATCCGAGACTTTTGGGAAAAAAATTTAATTTTATTTCGAATGTGATGAGGATGTGAGTAATAATTATGACTTTTTTCGATTTCCAATTTCAAAGTGGATATTCAATTAGCCGATTGATGTTGGCACAATTTTCAAAGCTTACTTTTGATTTTACTTTACAATACGATTTTAAAGTTAATGAACTGGTATTGTGCAAGATTTTGACTTTTTCAGTTGCTACGATTTTTAAAGCTCTTTTACATAGAAATTTGCTTCTTTTAGTTCAAGCTTTTTTTATATGAAAAGTGGAAATTTTTTAGTTGATAATTATGTATTATAAGCAGTGGAGCACACAAGGGGGAGTCCTGGGGGTCCAGATCCACCCTCCAAGCCCTTGATTTATTTCTCGATTGATTATAATTCTAAGTGTATAGTACGTAAAATTTAATTAAGTATTTGTTATTAATGTTTAATTTTATTAGTTAATGCTAATTATTTATTCAATAATTAGTTTTTTATTGTGTTTTTTTCTCGAAAATTAACAAAATCAAAAGGAGAATGATACAAGAATGGTGAATTTTTGACCCCCCTCCCCCCTGAAAAATTCCTATGTGCGCTACTGATTATAAGTGATTACATTTTTCATGGAATATATCATGAATTCGAAATTTCCTTCAAATATTTATTTTGATTTTTGTAAACGTCTGATTATAAAACCCTTTCATTCACACTATATATGCTCATTTACATTCTCAATTAATTACATGTAGGGATTGCAATATCGACCCAAAAAGTTCAATACCGGTATTTTTTATATTTCAATACCGGGATATCGGTTTCATAATACTGGTAGTACAAATATTAGAAAAAGAAAGAAAACACAGATGTTACTTGGTTTTATGTGCTAGTTTTATTAGAGAGTGTAAATATCACACAAAATCATTTGTAACTTATAAATTATAGCGCAGTATTAAGAATCACAAAAAAAATAAAGGAACATCTTATTTACTCAAATCACAAAAAAAGTGTTAATATCACTATTCAGTCTGCGATACTAGTTACAAATTTTTGAAATGTGATCTTAAAAATCGTAATGCATCTATTGTATTGTCATTATGTCTGGAACGTAATTTTGTGCAAAAATTACCAATTGTCAAAAACGGTCTTTCGATATTTACGCTAGTTGGTGGTACTGTTAGCAATACGCGATATACTTTTTCCAAATATTTACCTCTAAGTACCTCGTCTTCAAATAAATCGATTTCTCGTCAGACAGTTTTCGATATAGTTGATTCTGCATTGTATTTTGGTTTGATAAAATTTTTTTAGCTATTGATAATTCTAATTTTTGTTCAAGAGACAAATCCTTTTCATTACAGACATTAGTGTCATTCTTCATCTTAGATAACTCATCACTCACTTTTCTTGATTATGCGATTATACAACTTTATATTCAAAGTCAAATTAATTTCGCCCGTTACGAACACATAAAAACAAAAACGTGTACTATTGTTCCATGTTGGCGATCCCTAAACATGTAATGGAGACAATTTTAAAAAAAAATTCTTGTAAATACCGAAAAAACGGCATTTAAACTTGTGAATACCAATATTTCAAAATTGTACAAATGGCTCAAAATACCGGTATTCGTGTTGTAACTCCTGTTTAGCGGCGCTGTAGTCGTTTGCTTCTAGTGTAAATAGCGTTCCTGTTTTGTAAAAAAACGTGTTTTTTGTCCCTCCATCCGACTGGGGTGTTTTTTTGTGCGTCGCTTCTCCTTCTGACAGGTAAGAGCAATTTATTCCTTTTTAATGCACGAATCCGAATTGAAATTTTGAATTACGAATTTGAATAATTATTTAGAAGTTTGAATTTGAACATTATTTTGGTGCCTGAAACTCGGGACCAGCCTTTAGATAAATTATTGCGAACTGTTAGTGTAGTTGAAATCTTGCGAACAGTATTGAATTTGAAAATTTAATTTATACGAAATGGATATCGAAGTTCTTAAAAAATTCGAACACCTGTCAGAAGGGCGGCAACAGAATTATCGAACTCAATTAAAATTGAAATTGAGAAGGAAAATGCATCAAGCGATTTTATAGAAGAACTTTTAGCAAAATTAATTGATAAAGAAAAACAACTTGAGAATGTTGACAAAGATATCACGATTCTTACTAATATGGATGACCTAGAAAAGGAAATAGAAAAACAACAAGAATACCGTGATTCAATAATAACTTGTAAAGTGCGTGCCAATAAAATATTAAACAAAAAGAGAAACTGAGTCGAGAAACACACCTATTACAAGTTCTAGAAGCGAACAACAATTTTCAAGTTTAAAACTCCCTCAAATGCAAATCCCATAATTTGACGGAAATATTTTAAAATTTAGTGATTTCTTTGCCCAATTCGAAGCAGCAATACACAATAACTCAAATTTAAGTGACGTTGAGAAATTTAATTATTTAAAATCTTACTTAATTGATGAAGCTGAAATAGCAATTAGAGGTTTAACTTTAAGTGCAAATAACTATACAATCGCATTAAACATAATTAAAGAGCGATTTGGCAGAAAAGATTTAATTATTGATTCGCATATGTCTAAATTATTACATTTAAATCCTGTGCGAAAATCAAATGACATTTTGAGCTTGCGAAAACTGTATTCTGAATGTGAAATCCATATTCGAGGATTACAAAACTGTAGGGTAAATCCGGACACTTATAGTTCCCTATTGTATCCAATAATTTTAAAATCTATTCCGCGGGATTTATCATTGGAGTTCACACGAAAATCATACGGTCAAACGGAGAATATGATTTCTGATTTATTAGACTTCTTAAAAATAGAAATTCAGTGTCGCGAGAAAAATGAGCATTTAACTAAAGAATTTAATTCTTATGATTCCAATCCCCGAAAAGAAACTAGAAATTATTATAACGAAAAGCAGAATTATAAACACAGTAAATTTAATAAATATAACGTAGATTCAGCGTATGGAAAAAATAAAAATACTTATGTCCCGACGACCTCCGCGTTTGTTGTCAATGTAAATAAGTGTGTATTTTGTTTGGGAAATGATAATAAAAATGATCATAGTTCCGATTCTTGTCCGAAATCAATCGAGGAAAGGAAATTATCTCTTAGGAAAAACGGCATTTGTTATCTATGTCTCACGCGAGGCCATATATTTCGGGCTTGTAAAAAGGCTAGGGTTTGCGTTAATTGTAAGGGTCGTCACTCCGAACTGATATGCGATACTTCTTTCATCCCCACAAACCACCCTGTTGACGAAAAGATCGCCTCGGAGAACGCAGGTGTTCGGGGTTCCTCACTGGAATGTGACACCCCCCTGAAAAGTATCTCATGCTGTAATGTGAATACAACTCCTAACGAAATTCTTCTCGAAACGTGTAGGGCTTTATTGGTAAACGAATCGCAGAAAAAAAGGAAATAAATCTCTTGTTAGATAACGCTTCACAGAGATGTTTTTAAAAAAAACAGTAGCCTCTGAAATGAAGCTTCCTGTGAAACGCGAAGAAAATTTATTGGTTTACACATTCGGTTCGAGAACACCCATTCAAAAAAAAAAATACGAAGTTGTGGAAATTACCCTCTGTAACCTTAACGATTCTGTAAAAACGATCACTATTGACGCTCTTTTGACGGACGTCATTTCCGGAACTCCTTTCAAAGTATCGGCGAATAAATTAAAGAAATCGCTTAGTTGTAAAAATGTTCACTTTTCTGACTTAAACGAATCGAATGGAGATGAGATTTCATTGTTAATAGGGGCGCAATATTTTTGGCAGATTCATTCCGGTAAAAGGAGAAATTAACAAAAACTTTGTTTGCGATAGATACCATTTTCGGACAATAATCCAGGGTAGAATATCGCCTATGGATGTACATTATAAAGAAAACGTTTCTGTATTTAAAGTAGAATGTTGTTCCCAATTAAATGAAAATTTAACCCAATTTTGGAAATTAGAATCGATGGGAATTAGTGATACAGAAAAGAATATGTTAGATAGCGATAACGACTATATTTCGAGTTTTGAGAATAATTTAAAATTTAATAACGGAATGTATGAGACTAAATTATTTTGGGAAGATAAACCAAGCGATTTGGAAAATAATTGGGCAATAGCGAAGCGCAGATTCGGTAATTTAAGTATTAAAATGCAAGACAATAATTGGCTTTATAATGAATACAAAAATATTGTTAAAGATCAAATTAAAGAAAATATTGTTGAGGAATGTTCATCACATTTCGAAACTAATTCTTATTATATGCCTCATTCGGCTGTGGTTCGAAAAGACAAAGAAACGACAAAAGTTCGAATGGTTTTTGATGCGTCCTCGAAAGGTAGAGACTGTAAATCTTTGAATGAGTGCCTTTATGCGGGTCCACCTTTGAATCCCCGAATAATAGATGTAATCTTGCGATTTCGCGAATATGAACATGCGTTTTGTAGTGATATTCAAGGGGCATTTTTAACGATTGAATAGCTGAGGAAGATCGCGACTATTTAAGATTTTTTTGGTTTCCGAATGATGGAGATGCCAAATCGTACAAAATAATGAGAATGAATCGTGTACCGTTTGGGGTGACTTTGAGTCCTTTTATACTTGCTGCGACGATTAAATTCCATATACGAAAATATAAGGAAGATTATAGAGAAACTTATGAACTGTTGAACACTTCTTTATATGTTGACGATCTGTTCGCCGGTTCATCCGAATCCGTTTATAAGGCTTTCGATCTCTCAAAAGACGCGATTGAAATTCTTAAAGATGCTAACATGAATTTAAGAAAATTTAAAACTAATTCGAAGGAATTAAGAAAATTATGGAACGAAAACGGTATAGGTGATGTTTGTGAATCGGGTGAGCGTTCTTTAAAGGTTTTAGGAATTATTTGGAATTTAAATAATGATACATTTAAATTAGATGCACAACCATTGCTTGAGTTAATCAAAAATTTAAAGAATTCGAAACGCTGTGTTCTGAAAACAGCAGCAAAAGTCTTTGATCCGATAGGTTTTATTTCCCCATTTGTGTTAATAATAAAATGCTTAATGCAAGAAATTTGGGAATACGGTCTCGGCTGGGATGAGCAATTGCCCACCGAGTTAAAGAATAAATGGGAGACTTGGTGCTCTCAAGTTTGTCTTCTAAACGACTTAACATTGAAAGAAAATATTTTCCATATCCTTTAGATAAGGGAAAGGATTTGCAATTGCACATATTTTGTGATGCAAGTCCCAGAGCATTTGAGCAGTGGCGTATTTTCGTTATGTCACTGCAAATGACGATATTTACACGAGTTTTATAACCGCTAAAAGCAGAGTTTCTCCTCTCAAAAGTTAACCCTCCCACGATTGGAACTTTTGGGAGCAGTTTTAGCCTCGAGAATTTTGAAATATTTAACATCAAAATTTAAATTCCCTATTTTGAAATATTTCCTCTGGAGTGATTCTTCTATTGCTCTCCATTGGATTAAAGGAAAAGCTTCAAATTATAAACAGTTTGTTTCGAATAGGGTAATAGAAATCCAATCAAATTCGATCCGTCTGATTGGCATCATTGCAGTGGGAGAGAAAATCCAGCAGATTATGTTTCTCGTGGAGCGAATCTCGAGACGATTATTAACAGCCAATTTTGGATGCATGGTCCTCAGTGGCTTCGCACGACGGAAAACAACTGGCCGAAAAGCTTGAATTGTGACTTTTCTTCAACCGACCCCTGTGAATCCGAAGAACAAGTGTTTACGTTCGCATGTGAATTAAACACAGCCTCAATAATTAATTTAAGAAAATTTAGCAGCCTGCAGAAATTATTGCGAGTTACTAGTTGGGTGCTTCGTTTTGTGCATAACATTCGCAATAGATTCAATAAACGATCTGACGACTTAAGTACAGAAGAAATCGATGGTGCCGAAAATTTTGGATTCTATTAGTACAGAGATGCTTTCGCCGAAGAAGTTAATTGTTTACGTGCACGCAAACTACTACTCAAAACTTCAGTAATTTTAGAGTTTAATCCTTTCCTTGATTCAGATGAACTGATACGTGTCGGTGGAAGACTACAAAAATCTAAATTCTCTTAATTACGAAAACACCCTATCATTTTACCGGCCAAGCATTACTTCGTAAATTTAATGGTGCGAGACTCTCACGAAAAGGTTTTTCACGGTGGTGTTAGTGAAACTCTACTAGAAATTAGAGAGCGATTCTGGCTCATTAAAGGGAGACAGACTGTGAAAAACATCTTAAAGAAATGTTTGATATGCAAAAGATTTAGTTCGACTTCAGGTGTTCAAGTCACCGCTCCGTTACCAGCTCTTCGTGTAGAGCAGTCAGCTCCATTTTCTATAGTTGGAATAGATTTTGGAGGCCCCCTCTACACAAAAGATGAGAATAAACATTACATTGTTTTATTTACGTGTGCTGTTACGAGAGCTCTTCACTTAGAGCTAGTGAACAACCTTACAACTGAAACATTTCTATTAGCACTTCGACGTTTTATTAGTCGTCGTGGTCTGTGTTCGAAAATCTTGACTGACAACGCAAAAACTTTTAAGAAATCGAACTTGAACTGAAAAACTTGTGGAAGATTATCAGCGATCCTACAGTGAAAGCGTTCTACGCATCTCATAAAATCTACTGGCAGTTTATTATGGAACGAGCACCCTGGTGGGGCGGCTTTTACGAAAGACTTATTCGAACAGTAAAGCTTGCTTTACGAAAGAGACTGTGGGAAGAGCAACTTTATTTCGCGATGAGTTGGAGACTCTTTTAATTGAAATTGAAGGAGTGCTCAACTCTCGCCCTCTTACATATATTTTTAGTGAATTTAATGAACCTGAACCTCTTACACCCTCTCATATGATTTTAGGACGTAGAGTGAATAGTCTACCACCTGCCAGGCTTAATTTTGATTCTAACTTTTCCAACAGGAAAGTTCTAATTAAAAGGTTTAATTATCGCGAAAGATTACTTAATATGTTTTGGACAAAATGGTCAAAAGAATATATTTGCATGCTTAAATCTGCTCATTGTATTAAGCCTACAGGCGAAATTAAAGAGTTTAAAATTGATGATGTTGTACTAATTAATGATGAAAAATTTCCTAGACATTTTTGGAAACTAGGCAAAGTGGTTGATGTATTTCCTGGCAGGGATGGTAAAATACGTTCTTGTAAGATAAAACACAAAATTCAATTATTAAAAGACCTGTACAATTGTTACATAACCTTGAACTTAATGAATGATTTCTTAGTTAAGTGATAGTTTTGAATTTGTTCTGGTGAATTTGTATGTGGATTACTTGTAATGTGAATTTAATATTTTTCTGTGTATTTTGAAATAGTAGCAGATTATGAATGAACCCCTGGTCATTCGGGGGGGAGTATGTTGTAACTCCTGTTTAGCGGCGCTGTAGTCGTTTGCTTCTAGTGTAAATAGCGTTCCTGTTTTGTAAAAAAACGTGTTTTTTGTCCCTCCATCCGACTGGGGTGTTTTTTTGTGCGTCGCTTCTCCTTCTGACAGGTAAGAGCAATTTATTCCTTTTTAATGCACGAATCCGAATTGAAATTTTGAATTACGAATTTGAATAATTATTTAGAAGTTTGAATTTGAACAATTCGGTATACGGGTATTGCAATTCTTAATTACATGAAAATATGTATTCTGTAAAATTTTAAAGTCAAATGGTTAAAAAATTGTATTTTTTTGTAAGGTTTCAAATATATTCTTATTTTAAACAAATTTAAATGTAAGAAAACAATGATTTAAGTGTTTGTATTAGTAACTGTTTGAGTAAACATATTGAGACACAATAACGTAGTTGAAAAGGATGAATATTTCATTTTTTTAATTTTATTAAAATTTCCTTATATAATGTGGAGAGAGAGAGAGAATTTCTACTGCTATATTATTTCAAGTTTTATACTTCAGTTTATACAAAATTTGATAAATTAGAAGAAATTAAGTTTAAAATATGTTGGAACTCTGTATATATAAATACACCGATAAGGGGTCAGTAAACTCAAAAACGTGTAAGTTACCAAAAAGAAATTGAAATGGAAAAAAACCCTGCGTGCATTTATCTAAGGTTAAAAAGAAAAAAATATTCAAAGCGGACTATTAGTCAATTACTTTCTGTACGATGGAATACAGTTTATTTTAATGGCTTTTCTTTACAATTCCCTTCATTTTTATCAAAATTAATTTTTTAAATCTAAAATTTTGCACACCATTCAAATTCTATTTCTTGTAGAACAAATTTTAATAATGTCTTTATTGTAGGAAGAAACTAATGGAAATTTGATTATTTCTATAACTCAAAAATATTTCACTAATGAAAAATAAATTTTAATATTTGTTATGCTTTTAAATGAACAAGTTACAAATATTTTCTTCCAAATTAATATTTTATTTAAAATTTTCAAGTTTTCAATGTTTTTTTGTATGTATTTAAATATTGTTAGAAATTTTATGAAATTGTCTCGTTTACACACACACAAAAGTAAATACATTCAAAATACATACGAAAGTAAATACATACGAATAAAGTAAATATATTATGTTAAAAAATTATATAAAAAATGGTTTTGTAATTATTAAACTTTAGAATATTTTTAAAACAATTATATATATATATGTGTATGTTTAAGTAAAATTAGAGATTTTTACATTATGAGAGACGCAAATTTCTTTAAATAATGCATTGTTTGATCTTCGATGTGTATTACGCGCGTATACCATCACTTTTAATTTTAATTTAACTCATGGTTAATATCTCATTCTCATTCTCATAAACAGCATACACTAGTGACCATTTTTTAAAAAAAATTTGAAAATAAAAAAAAATATTTTAGTTTCATTTTTATCACAATGGTATATTTAATAAACTAAAAATATAGTTCAGAAATCTGATGAACGTTAAACTTTTTGTAAATCCGTGTACCTCTAATAATGGGGATGTTCAGAGTAGATATCATCATTTTAATGGGTGATAAGTGAATGAGCGAATATTAACGCTTCACTGTTCAGCTACTCGAGGGCTTTTGGTGACAAACCTCATCATTTTTAACCATAGTCAAGTGACGAGGACGACACCTGAACTGGCACCCTCTTTCCTAACTTCCTCACCCCACCAACGAGAGAACGTTTGAGCCTCGGCATACCTAACGAGCATTAACCCTCTTTGCACGGTGGATCAGCAGTGATACTAGGCTCGAATTCCTGACACCACTAATGGTCATGAGGTATGTAGTCAATTTTCCTCGTATCGCCTCCAAATGCCACGTAAATTTTAAAAGAATAATAAACCAATATTATTAATATTAAATTCATGTATGTTTTAACTCATAACTATAATAAAATTAAGAACTCATAGTAATTGCTTCAAGAAAAGGATAAAGTCTTTAAATTGAACACACTAGAAATGATATTAATTAAACGGTTAACTTTATTTATTGATAAAAGACGTGTTTATTTATTGCGAGAGGAATCAAAATCATTGTGTCCTAATTAAATGAATTTATCGCAGCCTATATACGTATGAATCCTCAGATTTCTTACCAAGAAGATAACGTTTTGAAAAGATGAGTTGTTTTCCGAAATATTTTTTGGTGTCGACTTTTTTCTCAGAAAATCTACTATTTATTTATTGTTTTGTTAATTTTCCAAGTTCTCCATGAAACATACTTGAAGATATCTTTTGAATTTTGGATCAACACTTAAAAAAATTATTTTCCTAGACTTTACATACCCTACTTTATATCCATGAATTAATTATATCACCAGTTAATTGATAGGACAGTCACTTTTCCTTTCTTGAAACAATAAGCAATCTTAAATACAGTCGAATTAAATTAACCATTAAGGAAAAAGAAAGAAATATATTTGACTATTTGACCCTCTGAATAAAGATAATGTAAAAACAGATGGAGATGTATTTCTACGAAACTTGGAAACTTAACGATGCGTTAAGAGAAAAAGATGAATTCCCAAAAATACATTGTCAATTACTTGATTAATTTTCAATGTAGTTAAATTATTGTTCTTTAAAATGTAGACCAAGAATAGTATTCAAGTGAGAAGATAAAAATTTTTAATTATAGGCATTATAGTCTTTGATTTCTTGTGTGTTCCTAGTTATAAATTTCTATTTAAAAGCTTCATTTCTTATTAGTGGCCACAAATATCTTGCGCGTTTACGTATACAGTAATATAATCATATTTTAAATTCTATATTTTCATATTTTAAAAGAAATGGAATATCATATTATAAAGAAAATAAGGGTCCAAGTTTAAAAAAAACTTACATCTCTGATTTAGTGTAAACTTATTCAAGGTGGTATTAGAAAAAACTTTTAGTGGGAAACTGAGGATGAATAGGATATATTTAAATTACTGCAGGGATTTTAGTGAGGTTGAATTTAAAATACACTGCGGGGGGAATGATGCTCATAAGATATTGCCAATTTCTGATTTAAATAATTTTTCCATGATCTCTCATTTGTGTAGTTTCCGTATCTAATAAATAACTTTCAGTTTAACTTTCAAACTACAGATAAGTCTTAATAAGACAATTTCTTTTTATATTGTTCATCTGAAAAACATTGACACTTTTCAGAATATATCGTCTGTACTAGTAAATCTGAATAATAAGATGAAAAGTTTTGGTATCTCTAATAAAACACGTAGCATTAAGAAAAGAAAATTTTACTTTATCTTTTTATCGAACTGTTGCATCAAAATGAATTGGAACCAATAGTACATATCTCCATTTAAAACGAAAAACTTCTTGCAATTTTATCTCCAAGAACCGAATATCTTTCTCCAATACATTCAAATCTACGTGCTCCTATTCTGATCTGATATTTTTTCGATATACACTAAGCTCATTTTGCGGCCGCTACTTGAAGTCGAATTTCAAAATGGATGTTTTTTGTGTTATTCACAAAACTTTTTCAAGCAAAGATTATTATCTACCATTTCCCCTTCTCGATTCTCTGTTGTATGTCTGCATAGATTTAATCTTCAAAGTGTAATGGGAATACATTTTTAATGCATTCTTTCCCCTTCCCCAATGTTGTTTTCGAAATAGAATATATGATATATTTTGATTGAGAGTTAAAAAAAACGTATAGATAGAGTAGTCACTCCCACATTGAAACCAATGTTTAGGGGGTGGGGGAAGGAAGTACTGCATGTGAAACCTTCATCCCCTGAAGGTAAATTTAAGTGTTTACGCCCATGTGGACACGATGATTGGAAAATAAACAGAAACAAAGAAAAAGTTCCACTTTGATCGTAGGGAGATCCTGCAGTTACTTAAAAAAATAAAATAAAATAACTCCCCCTCTTATACATTATGCAACGTCCCTTCACATAACTCTGACATCAATATTTCAAAGGAGCTTCCACGGAAAAAAACTTATACTAAACTACCACGTGTTTCAAATAACTGTTAACATCATATAACTCTAATGTTACTGTCTGATACAGCTGTGATTGGTTGATGGATTTTCTATAGGACAGAATGACGAGATTTTCGAAGTTGTATTAAAACTTTTAATAGGAAAAAGTAAAGCAACTCTAAACTTGGAAGTCAAATTCAAGAAGAAAGTACATGAAACATGTTTTAAAATATTATTTAAAAAATAAATGTAGATTACGTATGTAAATTATTATTAAAACATTCCTGTATTAGTCTTAATACATGCAGTTTATTAAAAGTATATCACAATAGAAAACACTGAATCCAATTACGGGCTGCGATGAAATATTGCTAAAACTTTAATTTCACAAATCGTCTTTATCCAAAAAAATAAATTAATTAAATTGGTAATGTAAAAAGAAATATACTGGGAAAAATGAATTAGATTATACACATTATATGCATTATTTGAATAATACATCAATCACATTCATGTCAAAAGTCACTACCTTATTTGTGTTACACAATTCAGAACACACGCTCTTAAAAATGATTTTTATAAAATATATTTTAGCCCATATATGTTATAGAGTACAATCTCATAAATACAATTAATATTTTCAAAATAATATTTTGAAGAAAGCTTAAATTTTAAATTACCTATAATGAATGATACATTAATCACAAATTTTACTTATTGAGACACACATGGATACATACAACACAAAACATTTGGTTATGATTTGGGTGAATGCAGTATATATATATATATATATATATATATATATATATATATATATATATATATATATATATATATATATATTTATATACACTGCTGGACAATTGCTAAGGACGGATCACAAATTGCTATGTAGTATAACATTAAGCGAGACATGAGGCCTAGCAGGATAAAATATAGTTGCCACACTGTTCAGACATTACAATAAAGAATATTTATTGTTCTGGAAAGTACAAAAGCTGTGAAACATCTGAAAGAAAAAAAATGTTCATTTGATCTGCGTACGGAGAAATGGAACAATGCATCTAAAAGTCAGCAGGCACCTTAAATAAAGGTATAAGTACGGGATATGTCCACCGTGGAGTGTGATGCAACATTCCACACGTCGTACCATACTTTGCACAAAATTATCCAGCAGCTGTTGAGGCAATTTATCCCTTCTTCTGTGAGTACACGGATAAGGGTGTTCTTGTTTGTCGGAGAATAGTTTCGACCAGCAATTTGCCTCCCCAAAGCATCCCACACATTTTCAATGGGGTTTAGATCTGGAGAACGCGCTGGCCATACGAGACGTTGAATACCCTCGCTGTCTAGACAATCCTGAACAGCGAGTGTTCGATGACATGTTGCGTTGTCGTCCATAAAAACAAATTTATCACCGACAGCACCACGGAAAAGACGAACATGAGGAAGTAGAACTTAATCAATGTATCGTTGACTCGTCATAGTCCCATTCGCAACCACATGTAGGCGCGTGCGGCCATTGATCATGATGCCGGCCCACACCATGATACTGCATGTCGGATATCGGTCCCTTTCCTGGATATTTTCTGAACGATAAGCAGTACCACTCTCGCGCCAGATCAGTTGGCGTCTACAATCCGATGACAGACTGAACCTACTCTCATCTGAGAATGGTACGCATGCCCAGTCCTGTTAAGTCCAATTGTGATGCTCACGACACCATTGCAAACGGGCAGTACGGTGCTGTCTGGTCAATGGGACTATCACAACAGGTCTGCGTACGTATAGTCCTCCTCCCCTCAAACGTCTGGCAACAGTTTTTCGGGAGATCTGCTTTCCTGAAGCAGCAAGAAACTGATTTGCCACCTGCTGAGCTGTGGTGCGCCTGTTCCTTTTTGCTGATAGGACGATATATCTGTCTTCTGCAGGCGTCGCACTTCTAACATGACCTCCCCTGTGCCGTCTACTACACACTCCAGTAGTTTTAAATGACTTCCACAGCCGTGAAACAACGCTGTGAGCGATGTCGAACTCCCTGGCAACATCTGTTATTTTTCGCCCTTCTTCGATCTTTCCAATAATTCGGCCACGCATAAAATCATCTATGTGATGTCGGGAAGACATGCCAAAAAATTTTGAGTTCGTCTATTAAATCTTTCCTGTAAAACTTTGACTTGAAACAACAAATGTCCACACGCGTCAAAACCCTTAAAGCTCTTATGAATGCTATCACGTGATGAACAGACGTGGAAAAAAAATTGCCTACTCATACTTCTTCTTACTAATATCCCGCACTTATTCTAATTTTCCACATTTTGTGGTTGCTATGGATGATAGTGTTATCCGTTCTTAGCAATTGTCCAGCAGTGTATAATATTGCTTGTGTACATAGTGACGAATGAATTTTAAAAATATATCTATACTAAAAGAAAATTAATATTGGTAGTGTTAACAGACATGTGTTACTTGTTTTTATAATTTTAGTACAATTTACAGATTGTAGCTAAATGTTTTTGAATTTGTTCAATTGTTTGTCCGCTTGGAACTTAATCCATACGTCTAAATTTAACACTATAAAAAAGCAGAATAGGTATTACATATCAATCTGGGGAATATATATATATATATATATATATATATATATATATATATATATATGTTTACAAGTCAAATTTCCTATTCTCAAACTATGCATAACACAGGAAATTCTCTCAAAAGCATATGAAGGCTATCATTATTTTATGGTACCCATAAATTCTGTTAGAAATGCAATGCACATCCTTCAGTTTTTGCTTTTGATATTTTTTCACTTTTTGACGGTTTTGAAAATATCAGAAATTCCCAAATATTCTTTCTCTAAAGTCTTAGCAAACAAACTCAAGTCTTGAGTTGTAGTAAGCCTTGTTATTACAACTAGCAGAAATTCCGCTTTTACCCCTTCAAGGTCCAATTTAAAATGTAGCGTTTTTTCTTTCGTTTTGACTTATGAATACCCACATGAATTTGTGTGATCATTTTCCATCTTGCTTTTTGTTCGATAGTTATACTAGCGATAAAGAAAATAAATGGATTTCTCTTGTTATCATAGGAAGAATAACATTATTTACCATATTTATAGAAATTAATGATATAGAATGGTTTTGTAAGATATATGTATATATGTCCTAAACTATGCAAACAGGAAAAATAATCTGAAATATATAATAGTTGTTTATATACAAATTTAGAATTTTTATAAAATTAGAAGAAATCCGTCGTGTTTGAGTTTATCTACCTGAGAGGAATTTCTTCCTTGTTTAGTCTTTTATTTTTGATTTATTATTTTAAAAACTGTTTTGTTTGAAGTGTTAATGATGAAGAACAATCGAAATATTTTAATTTTCTATCTGAAATTAAAATATTTTTGTGTGAACTCTCTCTTGAGGATCAAAATAAATATTGCTCCAATCTTAATTTTTCCTATAATCTCCATTTTCTATAAAAACTACACAACATTTTCTTGTAAATTTCTTTCTGAATTTTGTAATTATTTTTTATTTCAGAACATGCAGAAAATTGATAAAATGGAATTCTGCTTTTCAACGTAAAACTAAATTTTGTTTAAAACGTGATCTTTTTCCATTAGTTTTGTCGAAATATTAATTTTTAAGTTATTCTACATTATATAGTATAACAAATCATTATATGGACAGTGACCACTAGAGGATAATTCTAGAAACCGTCGTTTGAGAAGTGGCGAGATGTGAACATCGAGTAGAACATATGTCCCCCTTTTATTGTTTTAATGCTAAAAATATGGTAGTTTCCGTTATTTTAGCTCTAAATGCTAATATTCATTAATGTTTGTCATTACACACACACAATATTTATATCTCATATTAAATTCTTCAACTAAAGATATCTGGTGTTCAACTGCTTGCCAGATTAGTAATTAAATGCACTTTCGTTTTAAGAAATATTTTCGAATAAATTGCCAAACAGAAACTCTTCATTATCTTTTGCTTCAACCAGGGAAACAGAAATTCATTTGGATTACAAAGCAATTTTAAAAATGACTTTAGTTAATTAGAATAGTCTTTTTTTATTAAACACAAATCTATATATTCCAGTTTATATAGCTATATGAATTAAATTTTAAATACAACTTTTGAAAAGCTAATCTATTTAACCCCTCAAGAGGTCAATTTTTTTGCCCAAAATGTTCCAAAAAACGCACACATTTTATTGCATATATTTAAGCATAATGCTTAACAGAATGCGAAATTGGAAGAATTTTATTTCAATTTTAAAGTTTTCATACTATTTTTTATTTAAAATTGTGGAACACAATATCTCCGTATGTTTGTTTTTTATAAGTACACCG
The DNA here is from genome assembly GCA_019973935.1 of Trichonephila clavipes. Lineage (NCBI taxonomy): Eukaryota > Metazoa > Arthropoda > Arachnida > Araneae > Nephilidae > Trichonephila > Trichonephila clavipes. The sequence goes on along the minus strand of BMAU01006493.1, from coordinate 76,765 downwards.
AATGCTATGAAGAATGTTTCATGTATCCTAAAAAGAATTTCTCTCATACTTACCCCAATTTGAAGAATGGAGTTATGTGGTAAACCGGTTGTGTCCAGCATTCGGTATCCCGTATGGTGTACGGGCAAACCAGTTAAGAGATCGACGTTTCAAATTAAATAACACTAAAATTATAAAATATTTAATCCAAATATATTTATTAAATTACTTATAATACATTCATTCCCCTTATTTGGCGATAAGGGAGATTATTTTATCCATTTTGATTCTGTTGAGTGAGATATTGAAATATTTTGCATGAATTATGCTTTAATGTGTAGTAGCAAGTAATATTATGCCAGAAGATATTAAATATAGATACCTCTTATTTCGCCAGATTCAATAAAAAAGTTCACAAACGCTTATCACAAAATTAAGTGTATAGTTTATAAATTAATGATTAGTTTAAGGGTGATCCTTAACAAATTTTATAAATGTTAACTATATAAAATATTAAAAACTTTTAAATATTGCATTCTATAAGTTTAATGAAAATAAATAAGATAAAACCATGATCCTTAAATAAATGTGTTGAATTTATAATGTAATAGTAGAAAAAAACTGGAATAAAAAATATATTTTATGAGAACATTTATAAAATTTAAAACTGCCCCTTTCAGAAAACGCTTAAATGTTATTAGATTTAGAGTATCCCGAAAGTTACAAGATATTAAAAAGGCTAGACATTTTAAGAAATATTTCAGTAAATTTTTAAACATAGTTTTTAATATATAAATAATTCAAGTAATACTGATTCCGAATCATGTTTATTCAAACTATTAGATCCATTGATAATTGTATAGATCGTATTTAGCTCGACTAATACTGAAATGCATGTAAATCTCACACATTTGCCTCAATTTTAAAATATATAAACTATCAGGAAGTTTTAAAAGAAATATTACTTCAGGTATTCACATAGATTGTATTTTACGTAATACCTGCAAGTCACAATATTTGTATTGGGTGGGTGGAGGATATCAGCCTTAAATCACAAAGGAAATTTAATATATAAATTTAGTAATACTAAAATATTTAAAGTATAATAATGTTTATATATATATATATATATATATATATATATATATATATATATATATATTATCCTAAATTTTATAAGAAGAAGCATTGATTTAGCTACTGACAAGGATTTAAAATACGATAACTATAAAACTAAATTGGTCAATATTGCCTGGATTACAACTACCCAATTAAATTTATTTTTAAGTATATTTCAATATCATTTTAGCCTTTATTATTAGTCTTATTTAGATACTTACGCTTAGCTTAATTACAAAAAAAAGAAAAGAACTAGCTAGAGGGGGTGTTTGTTTTTTGTTTCCCTGCATCAACACTGAAAACATCATTCGGCGCCTCGAGTTCCTCTAATGGAATTAAAAATTGATTAGTTAGCATAAATATAAGTAAGTTTTTTAAATTTTGTATTCCGTGTTAATTATTTTTTGAAATTTTCTTTTAATAATGATCTCTATAGTGAAAAACCTATTTTCAATATTCATACATTCATTTTATTTTTACTATTTCGTGTTCCTCCCACGTGTGGAAAGTAATAGAAATGATTTTCACAATAGGGTCCTGTTTTTACATTTTATCAAAATTTATGCTGAACGGGGAAGGTTGGATCCATAAGGTACTGCTTAACCCTATTTTACGGTCCTAAATCAGTGATGGCTTTAGAAATCATAATTCTCCGTTTTAGTCCAATGACTCGTTTTACCTTTATAGTTTTAATACTTCACTGCTTCAGATTCTAGTAAATTATGTTATTATCCAATATTTTACACCATTTATTTTATCAATATTGCATATGTAAATTAAAACTACTTCAGCAAATATTTATTAGAATTAACAACATTAAAAACAGTGAAAGTAAAGAAATAAAGACGAAGAAACTTCGTTGATTAAAGAAAAGAATTTCTGTGATGCAATTAATCGAATTTCATTGTCTTTCGAAAGGGAGGCTGGATAAGGATTTGGCTCCTGTTTGGAGAACACCTCTTGTCGGAATGTATTGTTACAACAGTAAAATTTGATGTACATGAGGTTGTATTAAGTGTGGGACGGGGTTCTCTTGTTATGGGCTTGGAAGTTTGGTCACAATTCCTCTGGTACACTTAACGTCAAGACCTACTGCAACTTCCTTAACCCTTTAACTACCGCATTATAATTGACTTCAGCTTTTTTCATGCAATATGTTTTTTAATCATTACAGTGAAATTTAAGGGATATACATTAAGAAAATATTCGGTTTTGGAAAATTTAATCCATTACAGCTAATTAATTAAAGGTATTCAACTGTATAATTATATACACTGTTAACTTAAAATAAGTAGTCAAATAGTTTTCTGAGGTCTTCATCAACATACAAAAAATATAACATTAACTACTTTTTCGGAACAAAAATGACAATCTTTGCAATCCGATCAAAAAGTCAGCTTAAAACGCAATTTCTGCTATAAAACTATTCCCCTTGACCACTAAAATAATGACCATAGAACTCGTGCTGCCATATGCTTTGGAAGAGTGGATTAAAAAGAATATTCCTGTAATTAAACATCAAAGTATTCATAAAAATGGTTACTCTATGTAATTTTAAAGTGAGTAATACTTATAAGTACCTTTGGTAGGGGAAATTTCATGGGGAAACTTTCGGGAAATTTTTTTTCACGAAATGAATCGTGGCTGCTTCCGGGATGCTAGTGCCTTTTGTAATGTTAGGATGCTCAGTATGGCTTGGTATGATAGCAATGAATTTCTCAGATTGAACAATAAGACCAAGGAACAGACTTTTCCCCTGAACGAGTTAAAATATCGATTAGAGTGATAACTCCTCCATCCAAAATCGATGATGATTTGACTTGTCTTCACGAAGACGAATAGAAGAGAATACGTTGGAGACCATGAAATATAGTTAAAAGTATGCATCCGAGGTTCGATGCTGTAATTGGCACACGTGGATTCTACATCAACTACTCATGGTGAGGAAACGTTTTCCTGGATTTTATCCCAGGGTATCGAACTGCCAATTATTAGATACCGTAAATGTAAATACACTGAGTTGGGTGAGTGAGTGAATATTAACGTCAAACTGTTCAGCTACACGAAAGCTTTTAGCAATGGACCGTGGCAGCCGAGTGGTATAGGTATCGGATCATGGCTTGCCTTGCCTTGTCACGAGTTCGAGCCCTATACCACTAAAGACCCGCCGTGTAGTGCAACGATGCTCGTTCAATCTGTCGAGAGCTGAAGCGTCCTCCCGTTGGAGTGATGTGGTAGTTAGGAGAGGGGGGTGCCATCTCAGGTGTCGTCCACGTCACTTGACCATGGTTCAAAATTACGTGGTACGTCGCCAAAAGCCCTCGTGTAGCTGAACAGTGTGACGTTAATATTCAATCAATAAATTGGCAACTGACCACGTAATTTTAAACCATGGTCAAGTAACGTGGTCAACACCTGTGCTGGCACCCCTCTTCTAACTACCACATCACACCAACGGGAGAACGTTTTAGCTCTCGACAGATTCAACGTGCATCGCTGTGCTACACGGTGGGTCGTTAGTGGTACTGGGCTCGAACTCATGAAAAGCCTGCCATGATCCGATACCTTGACCACTGGGCTACTGCAGCCCTACACTTAGTTGGGAGTGTGTAATTTAAATACTAAAATAAAAGTTCAGAATTGGAATATTAAGGTATCCAACTACCTTAAAATCATGGGTTTTTTTAAAAAATTGACTTTTTTTAAATTTTAGTTTATAGGCAATCTTATTGGCTTTATAAAAATACCAAGCTTTTTACTTTCATTCACTAGAACAGAGCTTCTCAAACTTTCAATATTTGCGCCCCAAAATTTAATCATTATTTTCATTGAGCCCCCTCCGTAGAATAATAATGTATTGAATTCCATAATACTATACTTTGACACTAAAGATGCAATATATGCGGCTTTAACCTCTTATGTTCCATCGACGTATATAAACATCTCGCTCAGCCAACGCATTAGTTTTCTGGACTTATGCATACGTCTTTCAGGAGTACGATCTCTTCTCTGTATTGCTATCTATAAAATTATTGAGAAGGCTTTGGAATGTAATAAAATGATCTTGACAGTGTTTGAGAAGGATTTACTTATTTCAGAAAATTTGTTTATTTATTCCTTTTCTCCACCCCTCCCCCCAAAATCATCAAAATACGCGCTTCTACGTGGAAAACGGTGGCATTTTGGAGCGAATCGCGTAACTTTTAATTGGCAGTTAAGGACTGTTGGAAACTAAAACAAAAATTTTTTTTTTGCCATTTCGTATTATTGCATTTTAAAATTTTTTAACTCATTTCCTTTCCAAAAATACCTCATTTTAATCTCTAGCACAATTAGAAGTGCTAAAATTTTATTTTTAAAAAATCATCTAAACGCACGTCACCGATTTAAATGGACAGAAAAAAAAGGTAAACATTGTACTTCCTCTTTGGCCAGCTAGAAGTTTGACGTCATTTTTAAAATTTCTTTCGTGATGCTAGCTGCCAAGCCTCAGTTATTTTTCACCCTAAGAACGGCTTCAGAGATACAACTAATTATACATTGTTTACGTTTGTATTTTTGAAGAAAATCGTTCGTTCAACCGCTGTTTGTTTTGCTCAAGTTGTGTTTATAGTAATTAGACCTGCTTAGCTCTTTACAACGATATTATTTTGATTTTTGTATTATCTTGTTATATTTAAAATGTCTAGATCTAGCGGCAAAGTTTTTTTTAAAAAAGGTGAGGTAATTTTAATCAAGGCAGAATAAGTAATTCCGAATCAACAGTGAGAAGTGATTCTGTACCACAGCAGTCTTCTGCTTCTAACAATAATATTTCTGCTTCAGAAAAAAACTTAGCAATTTAAATAACTCATACAAAAGAGAGTTTAATAGTGGATTTAAAAATTCTATCGTGTATTTAAATGTTTTAGCTGGTGTGTTTTCTGAAGCTGTCAAATGTTTACAGTGTGGAGCAACAGGACTTAACCTTTCCTGTGAAGAAAATTGTTCTGGTGGGCTGTTGAACTTGATATACTCTGTGATTTTTGCAGTTATAGCTACAATTTTTGTTCCTCCATGAAGTGCAAAGCTGAAATTGGGAAACTCAGCACCTACAAAATAAACACAAACTTGTTTATCCAATGAGATGCATAGGGAAAGGTGCAGAAGCTGCACGAATGTCTTGCGGAATCATGAACTTACCACTCCCACCGACAAAGCTCTCGAAATACAATAAAATGCTGTTAGGTGGAACCAATGATGTGTGCGATGCAACGATAAAAGATGCCGTAGAAGAAGCTGTATAAGAAAATCAAAATATTAGAGACATTCCTGTGGCGGTTGATGGAACATGGCAGAAGAGAGGATATTCCTCGATGAATGGTGTCGTGACAGTTACGAGTGTGGACACAGGAGAGGTAACTGACACTGAAATATTATCTAAACATTGTGTTTGAAAAGATAAAAAGAAACGCGTGGACCGGTCTGCAAGAACTTTGACGGTTATAGTGGACGAATGGAAGTCGATGGAGCTCTATCGATATTTCAACGCTCTATTCAACGCTATGATGTGCGTTACACGAAATATTTAGGAGATACAGACTCCAAAGCTGTTGATAACATTGTGAAGAATAAAGTATACGGTGATAATTGCACGATCACGAAACTTGAGTGTATAGGCCATGTTATGAAACGGATGGGATCTCGCCCCCGACGTTTCAAAGCAAAGATGAAAGGTCAAAAATTAATTGTCAGATGGCAAGGTATTATGTGGAAAAAATAGATTAACGGAAGCATCTATTGACCAATTACAAACATATTATGGTCTTGCCACTCGAAGAAATTTGTCAAGTGTGAAGGATATGCGACAAGGTATATGGACAATATATCTTCACAAAATATCAACGGAGGAAAATCCACAACATGGATTTTGTCCACCAGGTCCTGTCACGTGGTGCCGTTATAAGAAGGCACAATTGGAAAATAAAATTTACCACCACAAACACAAACTTCCAGTTTCTATTGTGGAAGCCATTGGGTCTATTTTTAGGAATCTTTCTGATCCAGAACTATTGAAAAAATGCTTACATGGAAACACGCAGAATCCAAATGAAAGCATTAATAATGTTATTTGGTCTCGTGTCCCCAAAAAGACATTCGTGCACTTAGAAACACTTTCCTTTGGTACATATGATGCTATTGCATCCTTTAATAAAATGAATGCCACTAAGTTGGATATTTTGAAAAAACTAAACATAGAGCCTGGATATTGGGAGACATGCGGCATGGAATGTCTCGACAAAGAGAGGATTACAAGGGCAAGATATGCCAATTTGCAAAAAACTAAGGAGGTCAGAATAATAAAAAGACTTAAAAAATTATACAAGAGGGTGAATTTTCAAAAAATGCTGAAAATTTGGAATATGGAGCTGGAATGTTTTGATAAGGTGAGTTTTTTTTTTTTTATAAAAATGTGTTTTTCTCAAAATGTCATTTTTGAAGATTCGATGTACCATTTCTCAGAAAGTATATATCTTATGTCCACAAAATTTATATGACACATTCTTTGCACGTTTTAGTGTTTAATAGAATGAGGTTTTAGCAAAATTTTGTATATATATATTTTTTATACATTTTTTTGTCGAAAAAGTTTGTTTTCTCAAAATATATCAAATAATTTTTTTTAAAAAAAATACTAATGAAAATTTTAAAAAAAGCTCATTTCAGTATAATACTAAATCTTTGTTTAACTTGTAAAAAAAATTGAGGGTTGTATTTACAACAGATTTTTAGAAAAGGAACATTGAAAAAGGGCTTTTTAACATTATCAGTATAAGGCGTTCCGATACTCCTTAAGGAATTAATTATAAACCATACAAATTATCAAGATAAGAGTTAATATAAGCCCATGGGGTCACTGTTTTCTTTCAGACTTGTTCTTAGTACTGTTAAATTAATAATAAAATGCATTGTACAGTACTCATACATTTATAGGTGTATTATATGAGTGTAAATGTGTATTTTATATTTTATTATATCATAAAGTATTTTGTTTGTTTACTTTCAGTAAATTAATAATTTTTTAAATAACCTTTTGTTTTCGATTTTTCAATATCCTCGCACCTCCCTCGTAGAGTTATCACGCCCCACAGTTTGAGAAACACAACACTAGAACAAAAATTACAAGTATTTTAGTATAAACCGATGCCATAACTACGCATAAGTTGCCAAACATTAAAATGCGTTTTACTCGAAACGTGGTTTTTTCTTCGAACAGCTAAAAAGAGGACAGAGGCTGCTCAAAAAGTTTTTAAAATAATTTGCTGAATTTTTTGTTGTATGTTCTGTATAACAGTGTGTGTGTAGAAGTGTTTTAACATCAGATTTATCAATCACTGTTTTATTACAAAATGTACAGTTCTTTATGTAAATATAACTACTGTTTTTTTAAGCAATTTCATGTAACAACTAAGATAAAGTGCTCTAGTTTTTGTAAAAATTAAAATTTATCTTATTCTGAAAGTCATTTCAAAAAGGAATAACAAAGTAATACATAAAAATTTTAAAAAATGAGAATTTGTTCATTTACTATTTGTACAGATCGGGCCTCGTTTATATAATCTTTTGTCAATATTTACCCTTTAAAGGAGTAATAATTTTTCTTAATTTTAACTTTTGTTTCTTAAAAGGTACTAAATATAAATCTTAGAACCACAAACAACACTATATCTCTATTTTCTTTTTTAAAAAAAGTTGTTGCAAGTAGTCGGATACCTTAACTGCATATACTAATCAAGAATTATTTGTATATTGTTTCAAATTTTAGAAATCTTTTTTTGATTTTATTATGAAGTAAAAAAATATATGTTATTGTTTCAAAGTTGTATAAAGATAATAGTGTAACATCAAACAATAATAAATCATTCACTACCATGCATGTTTCAAACACCCAATTTATATTAAAACATGAAACCGAATGAAATATGTCCATTTGTGTCTATATTGAAAAAAAAATTAAGTGGAAAGCAAAATAATTGAAACTTAAAAAGAAAATTTGATAAAACTTCTGTGTTCTGAAACAAATTATCAAAAGACGAATTGACCAACGAAATAAAAGGGAAAAAACGCAAAACAAATATTTGCTTTTCCCGGAAGATAACAAGGTGGAAAAACAAAGAAAAAATGGCCTAGCAAGTCACTTTATAACCACCAGTCGACAGAATCGATTTTAGAGTCAAGTTACTATTTCTGCAGTGCAGAGCTTAGAGGAATACAGTTGTGTTGTACTTTTATTATTTTATATTTTAATCCAATTTTTAATATTTCCAAGAAAAGCTTCTGTGTTTTTATTTTTATATGAAAGCAAATAAGTTAAAATAATAATTTTAATGATATTGTTCTAAACCAAATTTTTCATTTAAAATAGATGCTTATATTTATTCGGAATTCAGTTTTAGGTTCTGTTATTATTTACTTTTATATTTTCAGTAGATGGAATATTTTTTATTTTCATTATTTGCTTTAAAATATTGTTGTAGCATAACTTATGAAAGCTTGAAGTAAAAATGAGCATTCCAAAAAACTAATTAAACATACATTTTGTGGTCTTTTTCATAAAAAAAAAATAATAATTGGTTCATATGGCAATAATAGTTTTAGTTCTTCGAATAGAAAAATAAGATTTCTGTATTTTTATTAAAAGTCAACATTCTAATATTTTATTATTTACATACTTGATTGAATCAAAAAGAAAAAAAAAACAAAATTAAATTAATAAATAAAAAAGGCTTCAGATATAGTTACATAATAATGCACATTATTTATAAGTTGTGAAACGTTGTTAAAAATTTCCTGTTCCATTTATATTTGTAGATTCAATTGTAAAATTACCTTTTATTTAAAAAATAAACAAATGCATGCTTCAAAAATATACTATTATTGAATAAATTGTTTTTAATGCAAACAAATCATGTATGGTCACGAAATATAAGATAAAAATTCTGTAGCAAAATTGAGCATTTATGCCAAACCTCATATTCAGTCACTGGTTCGAATTTAGATATCCCCAAGAATCGTCGAAATGATGTTGAAGCACCATGTATTTTATTATTTTCAAAAGATCTTACACGACAAAGTGAAGACATTTGGAGATAGAAGTATTATTTTAAGTGGAATCCTCGTCTTTAAATTTAACTGAAAATTGTGAAACACCAACCAAAAAAAAATTCTCATTTATATCTAAGTAGATATTAATTAAAAACAAACTAACCACCCACACAAAAACGTTAAGTATTATTTTTACATTTAGAATTCAATGGCTATTAAAATAAAAAAAATATTTATGCATATATTTAAAATAGTATTTGTCCCTTTATATAGTCACATTAATAACTAACTATAAGTAACTCAACTGCATTCCTTGTTCATAAATGAAAAGGAAAAGCATAGTTTACACCTGTGATGGATTATATGGCTAAGCAAAATATAATGGAAATAATTCCATGATAAAATTTAAGTAACAGTTTTTGAGTTTTTTCCAATTTCCAATTTCTTTAATGATTTCACTTTTTAATTTCGTAATAGTTACTCATTTTATGGGATTTCCTACATAAATTCGATTTATTATAAGGATATTTTTCCCAGCTGAATAACAATTAGTTCTCTTTTTGAAATAAACTTCAGTGGAAACATTTATAATGATCAGAAAAGAAATATAAAATTATAAATATGTTCATTTAAATTCTGTCTTCAACGAAGCAAACTAATATTCTCTTTAAAAATCATTTACATATTTTTCCTTTATTGATAATTACGTTTGATAAATATTATGCACAAAAACGTGAAATGCCTTTTAGAAAATATCGTATTTATATATAAAATATTCACTTTGAATTTGCTCTAGACGTTAAAGATTTCAATTGAGTTTTAGTCTTTAAAGATCTGTCTATGCAATTTAAATTCTTTAGAAATCACAAAAAGCTCGATTGCTTTTATGTAATAATAAATATTGATCAATGGCTATTTTTTTCTAAAGATTTTATGTTACAAGTTGAACTCTAATACACATCCCATCAATTGGTACATTCGTAGTTAATCTTTACCAATTTTTGCTTTATCTCTCCAGAGGACTCAAAAATCATCTATACAATAAATTGAATAAAGAGCATAATAACCACGAAATCATTAAAAACATCAAATTCCAAAAGTATCGAAGATATTGAGGAAATTTTAGGTTATTTAATCATTGATTACGTCATACTAAAATGAATAGAGTTCATTGACAAAAGTCTAGTCTATGTCTATCCATAGGATTAGTGTCAGTTAATTATAAGTAAGAAAGAAATTATCATCATGTTAACATACAGCATTGGGCTTCCAGGAAAACGCAGTTACTTATCAAGTAAGCTATTCTATAACAGATAAAGGCATCAAATGAACAAATTATTTTGTTCATCCACTTTTTGCTTTAAAATTAAGCAAACATACTAAAGGTTATTTATTTTTTTTATTAAAGAGAAACCTTGAAATCAAAGATTCCAAGCAAATGAAATATCTTGACTAGATTTACATCAAGTGTTTTTGATAGTACATTGCAAAATTTAATTGAATTGCTTAAACAAGAATTTCTCATTTTGAATTAAAAACATAAAATAATACGCATGTTTACTTATCTGTTTCGTTACAAAATTATGTTTAGACCTGTAAGAAGATTAGAAGCTGCTTAAAATAATAATGATAAAATCTAAAAATTTCCCTTGATATCATTCAGTATTTTTAACGAGAATTTCAAAACATATTAATCCGTATATTTCTCAATAGATAAACTTATCATACTCTCACAAACGTATTATGTGTTCCATTAGTAACGACACGCACATATATATGTGTGTGTATGTGTGTTGATAAAATAGTTAGACTTGAATTATTTTTAAATTCTAATAAGACATTTTACGATGTGTAACGTTTGAAAGAATAACGGTAGCGTATTCTTGGTTAATTTAAATATGGAATTTCTTTACGTCACAACTATTGAATATTATTTACTGAATGATACATTAAAATTATTAAACTTAATTAAAGATTGTTAGAGTCCAATATTTTGTGAGAGGAGGAACCGTTGGTTACCGCTCTCGTGTAAGTTCAAAGCATCTCTCCTCTCATCTTCCGGTCGACGGTGTTCGATTCCTCGGGGGTCAAAAAGGGGTTGCGCTGCAGCTGCAAGATTCACGTGCGGGTGTCGGGCCCAACAAAGACGCCGACCGCTGTTGATGTTCGGAGAAGCGACGTTACAGATGTAATTCATTAATTCCCTTTTTGCAGTCATAGAATGGATTGTGGAGGCTGCTTGTTGTCATTTTAAAATCTTAATTTTATTGAAGACACAAACACGAGACAACACGAACAACAAAAACGCGTCCAATCAACAATACAAAAGACAAAAACATTCTTTTTTCCACTTCCGAGATCCCATCTATTTATAGTAATATTCAATCGGAAGCTATTAAAATCCTATGATTTCCAGTAAAGACTTTTCTGATTGTTCCGCCTCGTGAGTAATGCAATATTTCATCATTCTAATTTAAAAACACTAACTTTTATAGTTTTTTGGTACAGATAATGTCGTGGTTTGTTCCCGTTAGACATGTAAAATAAAACTTAATTATCACTCGAAGTTTTGGTGGGCTCAAGACCATTATGAGTTGAAATTACTCGAGAGAATATGTATGTATGTATGTATGTATGTATGTAAGTGTGTGCGTGTGGTGTGTGTATAACAAAAACGTTCTTTTTCTTGAGCTCCTCTCTTGATATAGCCTCATATTAGAGTCAACACTATTTCTACTCATTAATAAAAGTTTCCTTAAAAAGAAATTTCGTAGTTAAAAATAGAATATCATAAGAATGAAATTCAATTAAAATAATAGATTGTTTTGTCATAAGAATGAAATTCAATTAAAATAATAGATTGTTTTGTCATAAGAATGAAATTCAATTAAAATAATAGATTGTTTTGTCATAAGAATGAAATTCAATTAAAATAATAGATTGTTTTGTCATAAGAATGAAATTCAATTAAAATAATAGATTGTTTCATATTAATCAGAAACATTGACATTTTTTATTGCTAAACATTGTTATTCTATGATCGGAATAAAAATTTTTTATTTTGCAATTAGTGAACCACATTTATACTAATTACTAAGTAATTTTTACTGATTCCAGCTACTTTTGCCAAACGTTTCTCCAATTTTTTATTCATTTTATCTTTCAAAGGATAGTATATAACTGATTTTATGTAAGAAAGTCAAAATAAATCAAATTATTTAAGTTAAATGAATACACAATACCCTTGATATATAATCCGTGCATCAAACTTTGTGACTACCTGGTACATTTTTTCCTATTTATTTGCTAAATTCCTAATCACGTATATTTTTTGAAAAAATTTTTAACCATTGGTTTAAGTTAGGAAAAATGTCGATAATTTAATTATCAAGGGATTTCAGAAAATAATTTAATGAAAACTCTAACTAAAAGCTGTCAATATATATTTTTACGATTACGATTGAATCCAAGCAATAAAAAAAATCATGTATTTATTATATGTAGGGAACATAACTAAGAAATAAAGGACGGGAGTAAAGAGGCCTTTTTTCGCCCATCAAATTCAAAAAAATTCAAAGTATTTATTTGAGATATATTATTATATTTATGTGAACTTTAGGTTTTGATATTTACTTTTATTCTAAAATAGTAAGGAAAAAAAAGCAAGTCACACACACAAAAAAAAAAAACTTGGCAAATTCGTTGAGTTTTGTTATTTTAAAAACTTTTTTCTAACTTTCCTTCAAAAAAAACTGTTAAGCTCTTTAAGCACCACTATATTTTTTGGTCTCTCAAATACTACAATAATAAGGCTTTTAAACTGAGATTCATTTGTTTTGGTGCATAGAGCGCGTTGATGTGATACGAAACAAAATAGCTTGTGCGCGAATCGGTCAGACAGTTTGGAGCTTTTAGACGAAATAGACATAGTACCTAAATTGCCTGCATTCCTCCACAAACAAGCATAGTTGTCGAAGATACTAACGAGACTTTGGTGACATCGATTCCTTTGTAATTGAAGCAGTAAACGACCAGTTCAAAAACTGAGCTCTTTAAACAATATTATCACAAATGTAAATACCATAAATTGTTAAGATAGTCTGTGCAATTCTTCTTAGACGAAATAGACATAGTACCTAAATTGCCTGCATTCCTCCACAAACAAGCATAGTTGTCTACAGAAGATACTAACGAGACACATTTGGTGACATCGATTCCTTGTGTAATTGAAGCAGTAAACGACCAGTTCAAAAACTGGAGCTCTTTAAACAATATTATCACAAATGTCCAAATACCATATATTGGAGATTATGTTAAGATAGTCTGTGCAATTCTTCTTAGACGAAATAGACATAACCTGCTTTCCTCCACAAACAAGCAGTTGTCAAGACTTAAAAATATTGAGCTCTTTAAACAATATTATCACAAATGACGACAATGCTAATTGCCAATGTAATTGCCCAAAGAATGCAAGATTTAGTGAAGAAGCCTAATTATATACTACAAACAGTTGAAGAACATGACTGGGCAAGAAAAAGAGCGATATTGACTTTGTGAAGTGACTATGCTCTTCCAGATTTTCCACGACTAACACATAGAAAGAGATACAAAATATTTAACTCTTGGGATATATCATATCAGCTTAAGCAAAGCCACTCACTCGAATACTTTAACCAATCGGTCTTGTACTCTCTTTACGTAAATCGAGGAGACTCCTCAGTTGTTCGACTCCAGTTGAGATCACGACTCACAAGTTGAAAAATATATAACATATGGATAAGATTAGGTATAGGTCATAATCCAAACATTGAATGGTATTGCCAGTGCAAAAAAGTTGGTGCTAGAGTTGTTGGCTGTTGTGTGCATGTTGCATCTGTACTTTGGTACTTGGGATACTGTCGCCATAATCACACTCAGACAAAAACACCCAAGTCTTTGATGTGCTGATACACTTCAAGACGCTGCTACTGGATGGTGCAGTAAATATTCAGCCAGTGAAAGCGAGAAGGAAATATAATCGAAGATAGTTGTTATAAATAATTTAACATTGTTATTCCCCCCTGTTTTCTCAATTTATAATAAAACAATTTTTTTGTGAAAAGCCTAACGCTCTTCCATTCTGACAGTGTTAAAAAAATTACATAACATGAATTTGCCAATGGGCAGGAAAAGGCAGTTCTTTACCCATATCCTTTACATAATTTTATGGCACATTAGGGAGGGAGAGTAATATTAACGTTACATTACAAAGTTCACGAGGGCTGTTGGTGACTAAAATCGTAATTTTGAATCATGTTTAAGTGAAAAGAACTACACCTGAGCTCACCAACGAGAGAACGTTTGAGACTTGACAGATTTAAGGTGCAGCAGCTCCTTCTACAAGACGGGACTTCAATGGCATTAGGGTCAAACCCATGACACCCCAACCACTAGCACGTGACCTTGAACTGTAAGCCACAGCGGCCACTAGTTTTATGGCTCATAAAGAATTCATAAAATTAAATGTATATGTACTTGAAAGAGAACCATTCCATTTCCTTAGAAACTGTCTAAACAGCTCCAACTTAACGATAATTTAAAAGGCAGAGATTTCAAAGGTTGCACACTCACACACAAATTTAAGTAAAAAAAATTATAAAAAAGCTAAAATCTTATGGGGAAATATATTTTCTTTGAAATTTTTTTTTATATTTAAGTAAAAATACATCATAAAAATACTCAATATTAAAGTATAGTTAAAAATATATCTAGTAAGCAATATTTTTAAGAAAATTTATTTTAATAAACAAATTATTTATGATAAATATAATATGGATACAATAATTTCATCAAAACAAATTTTAAGCTTCAAAGAAAACTTTTAAAATCGAATTTTTTTTTTAAAAAGGTAGATTTAAAAGTGCACTAAACAAATGAACCTTATGTAAAACTGAAATTCTGAAAAACGTATCGACTTACTTTTACTAAAGAAACTCGTTCGTTTACTGTTTGAGCAATGCAAAAGAAAAATGCTTATATTTCAAATTCTTAAAACAGTTACTGTAGTTTTATAAAATTATTTCGAAATTAGTATTTTTCATGTGAAAAGATGGCATAGCACATAGCGGTACACATATGATTTTAAAAAATAGAGTAATAAGTATAAAAATAAAATACAAACTTCGAAATTTTTAAACAATTGTTCTGTTTATTTTTTCTTGTATATAATTTTGCATTACTTACAAATAAGATTTATAATAGAATTCCATCTATTTTTCGTATAGAATCCCCAGATTGATGGCTTCTAGATATTTTATTTCATTTTTCTTAAATACTTTAATTTTTTTTTTATTCGTAGCACTCTTCTTTGCAAAATTAAGTGTGTTTGAGTTTTCTTAATATTAGGTCATATAATAATTCAGATTTATTATATATTTTTCCCTTGGTAAATAATAATTCTTGTTAAACACAAATTTTTTACATGATATACATGTTTAATAATTTCATTTAACTTTAAAGCAAGAACATTAAAAAAATAATAGTTCCTATTGTGGTATTGTAAAACTGAGTTAAATATTTTTTAATTCAAATTAATTAATTTAGCATTTTATTTTTATTTAATTACTTTTTCTAAATTTCTAGAATAGTACAATAATACTAAATAATAATAGTAAGTTCCTCAACGCAACAAAAGTTGTTGGTTGATTAACTCTGCAAAAATATGCTAGTATTTTAAACGCTTTTTGTATTTTAA
Organism: Trichonephila clavipes; assembly: GCA_019973935.1. Classification (NCBI taxonomy): domain Eukaryota; kingdom Metazoa; phylum Arthropoda; class Arachnida; order Araneae; family Nephilidae; genus Trichonephila; species Trichonephila clavipes. The sequence goes on along the minus strand of BMAU01006493.1, from coordinate 60,849 downwards.
AAAATTTATAATTAAATGCAATATACTAGTAGTAGATTTTGTAAAAAGTATGTAAAAGTCAAAAATATTCAGATATCTCCGACTATAGATCCTGGGAATTGAATAAATATTTTTTTATTTTAAATATTAAACTAATTTTGTTAGAATGTGGTGCGTGTTTGTTCTATTAATATAAAATTATAGTTCATATTTTTATTTATGTACACAAAATATAATGAATAAGTATTGAAATTATATTAATAATTCAGATCAAAATAGCAGATGCTATAAATGAAAAATTTCTGTTCACTGTCTCATTTTTGTTTAATCAAACATTTGTCCAATACTTGCTTTTCAAAATATTAATTAAATGATCGACTCAATCATATTATTGTTTTTAAATAATAAAACAAATATGAGTTTCGATACATATAAAGAAAATGTCTTTGAATTAAGAGCAAACAATTATTTATTCATTTATTTGTGTCTACCTATCAAGTACTTAAAAAATTTCTCCAATGTAAACGCTCAAGATGCATTTATTTTTAGTTAAAAAAGATAAGAAAACAATATTATAACTTGTATATATCAGTAATATGTAATTATTAAAGCTACTGACTTTAAGAAACATTACAAAAGGATTAAAAAAATATTTAATCTTTAAATATTAACATCACCCTAAGGCTGAATTACAAATTTATAGGATTATTCTTGAATAATTTTCATTGAAAGCTAGAAAAAATTGTTCTCACATTTGTTTTTCATTTGCTTCAGTTATATATCCTAAATTTATTTTGCGTCTTTACGTCACTTATTTCTTGAACAATCATATATATAGCTTTTAAAATGCCAACTATACAAGTCACTATCATATATACAAATATGATTTCGAGACCTTAATAACTATTTAGTACAAAAAATGAATATAAATTAGATGCAAGTGAAAATTACTCTACAGAATATTGTTCATTATTATTTATGAATAAATCAACAAAATTAATTTTTCAAGTATATTTCAAAAATATCAATCCTTTTTTCCTATTAAAAATATTATTATTAAAAAAGGCTTTCAAATATTTGTAGATTTATATTTAAATAATCAAATCTCGGAGCTAAGTTCTGAATCATTAAAAATTTATCATCAGCACGTTGTCACAGGAGACCTTAGCATCAAAGATGATTTGTTAAAAAATGGAAAAGGGTACCGGTTTTAGAAAATCTAATGTTATGAAACAAATCATAAAGATTTAGATAAATTTTACATGGCAATTAAATACGGAATGCCAATTGAAGCATTCAATCAATTTAGATCTTATGTGGCAACAAAATTTTAGATTTTACTGTTGAAAATGAAATTATGTATAAAGATCTTAAATCATCAATAGAAATATCCAAAATGACTTCGTTATTACATATGTTGATAAAGTCTAGCCATAATTTGTAAATATTTTTACAGTAAAATATTAAGTAACCACATTTTAAATAATAATTCATTTCAAAAATCAATTCACAATAATAGAGAAGATGATAATCGTCTTTTAGCTTTGATGAATATTCATCTAAATAATATTAAATATCCAAGTATTTTTAACACCAAAATTTCATAAAAGCCCTATAAAATTCCGTATATCACTAATGGATTTTATATTGAAGTCTGGGAAGATCTTGCAATCTCTTCTTCAAAAATCTAATTGATAATTTACAAAAAACACGGCAATTATTAAAAATAGCTTAGAGATTGCTAGAGTTACTAAGGATATGTTGATTTTTTCTATGCATGGTTTTGATTTCGAGGACCTTTTTAATTCTATAGATATTGACGAATGATTAAGGTTCTTCATTAATTTATGATAAATATGAATTATATACTTCAATGAAAAAGAAAAAATTGATATTCTTGTTAACCTCATTTTAAAAGAAAATTTCATTATATTTGATCATAATCTTTATAAACAGATCAAAGGATTACCTCAGGGTGGTCCAGCTTAATTGTTTAGCGAACCTATATTTACATTTTTTGATAGATCATATAAATGATTCTTATAATTTATCGTTATTAGATGATATAATAATTTTTTGGTAAAAATAGTGTACAAACCAAATATTACGATTATCTCAAGCTCCTTAAAACTAACTTCAACTTATTTCTTGAACATTTTTTCGTTTATATATAGCTTAAATTCCTGTATGGAACAGTAATTTTCATATATCATATATCATAATTTTTTATTTACATAAAATACAATAATATATAATGTTGTTTAGATCATGATACCCTTTTAATTTCTTGATATATTCATCTTATATTCATCTTATTTTCTTCTTATATTCATCACAAATACATTAACCGTCTTGCTACTTCGAATTCCAAATCCACCACACAACAATATTTTCAAAGTCAGCATGTTATGGTCTTGCTGTGAAGATTATATCATATACTCATATCACAGTTTACATTTTTTCCACATATCTTAAACATCTTATTTTTTGACAACCAACCAAATTAGAGCCTAGCAAATTTACATTTTTGACAATCAACCAATTCAAATTTTACCATATTGTCGTCATTCTATACTTGTCTTTGCTGGCTGGTTTAAAAGTAGCTCAAAATATGTGTTTATGTTTTTCGAATTTTTTAACTAATAATTGTATATATTGTTTCTCTATATGTATATATTATTTTTGAAAGATACTTATATTTTCTTATAATTATTTTGGGATTTTCTGCATTAAGAGTTTGGGAGAGTTTGTTACATAATAGTAGTGATTGGTATATTTGTTTATTTTATTTGGTTTTCCTATATTATTCGGTCCTAAGTCCGAAATATATTATATTATAATTTTGTTTTATGTTCATATATTATATTTCTTGTATATTATCTATTATTTCTTGTATATATATATATTATATTATAAGTATATATTATATGTATATATTGTATATATATATATTATATTATATGTATATATTATATGTATATATTGTATATATATATATATTATATTATATGTATATATTATATGTATATATTGTATATATATATTATATTATATGTATATATTATACATATATATTATATATACACACACCTTATTATAGGTGTATATTATATACACTGCTGGACAGTTGCTAAGGACGGATCACAAATTGCTATATAGCATAACATTAAGCGAGACATGAGGCCTAGTAGGATAAAATATAGTTGCCACACTGTTCAGACATTAGAATAAAGAATATTTATTGTTCTGGAAAGTACAAAAGCTGTGAAACATCTGAAAGAAAAAAAATGTTCATTTGATCTGCGTACGGAGAAATGGAACAATGCATCGAAAAGTCAGCAGGCACCTTAAAGAAAGGTATCAGTACGGGATATGTCCACCGTGGAGTCTGATGCAACATTCCACACGTCGTACCATACTTTGCACAAAATTATCCAGCAGCTGTTGAGGCAATTTATCCCATTCCTCTGTGAGTACACGGATGAGGGTGTTCTTGTTTCTCGGAGGATAGTTTCGACCAGCAATTTGCCTCCCCAAAGCATCCCACACATTTTCAATGGGGTTTAGATCTGGAGAACGCGCTGGACATACGAGACGTTGAATACCCTCGCTGTCTAGACAATCCTGAACAGCGAGTGTTCGATGACATGTTGCGTTGTCGTCCATAAAAACAAATTTATCACCGACAGCACCACGGAAAAGACGAACATGAGGAAGTAGAACTTCATCAATGTATCGTTGGCCCGTCATAGTCCCATTCGCAACCACATGTAGGCGCGTGCGGCCATTGATCATGATGCCGGCCCACACCATGATACTGCATGTCGGATATCGGTCCTTTTCCTGGATATTTTCTGGACGATAAGCAGTACCACTCTCGTGCCAGATCAGTTGGCGTCTACAATTCGATGACAGACTGAACCTACTCTCATCTGAGTATAGTACGCATGCCCAGTCCTGTTCAGTCCAATTGTGATGCTCACGACACCATTGCAAACGGGCAGTACGGTGCTATCTGGTCAATGGGACACACACAACAGGTCTGCGTACGTATAGTCCTCCTCCCCTCAAACGTCTGGCAACAGTTTTTCGGGAGATCTGCTTTCCTGAGGCAGCAAGAAACTGATTTGCCACCTGCTGAGCTGTGGTGCGCCTGTTCCTTTTTGCTGATAGGACGATATATCTGTCTTCTTCAGGCGTCGTACTTCTAACACGACCTCCCCCGTGCCGTCTACTACACATTCCAGTAGTTTTAAATGACTTCCACAGCCGTGAAACAACGCTGTGAGCGATGTCGAACTCCCTGGCAACATCTGTTATTTTTCGCCCTTCTTCTATCTTTCCAATAATTCGGCCACGCATAAAATCATCTATTTGATGTCGGGAAGACATGCCAAAAATTTTAAGTTCGTCTATTAAATGTTTCCTGTAAAACTTTGACTTGAAACAACAACTGTCCACACACGTCAAAACCTTTAAAGCTCTTATGAACGCTATCACGTGATGAACAAACGTGGAAAAAAAATTTGCATACTCATACTTCTTACTAATATCCCGCACTTATTCTAATTTTGCACATTTTGCTTTCTTTCATTTTGTGGTTGCTATGGAGGATAGTGTAATCCGTCCTTAGCAATTGTCCAGCAGTGTATATACGCCTTATCTATACAAGTCACTATCATATATACAACACCAAGTGACTATGATATATACAAGTTAGTCAAAAAGAAAAGGTATGCATCACAAATGATGTCTAGATGTCAGATTTGTAGATGTAATATATGTAAACGGAGGGGGATATTAAAATTTAAGAAGAAATGAGTGTCTTATTGTTGTTGTTGTCGCGTGTTTATTACTGAGGTACATACGAAAGACGTGAGATAGATGAACAGAAACATATAATACTACAGAAAAATAAAATCGCATAGAAAAGGACCACACAAAAACAGGTTCTACTGTACAATCACTTAAGAATATAGACTTTATTATAAACGATGATCCCACCATAGAACAGAACAGGTAATCTGCTTTCCTTTCGAGACGGGAATCCATTTCAGGCGAAAGTCCGATTTCTTTTCCCGAAGATAAATCCATCCATGCCTTACTCGGGATTCGAACCCAAACCCACTCGATTACAAGCCGAGTGTCATAACCCCCATACTGGATGGGGCTACGAGTGTTTTATTCTGGAGATACAGATACAAATATTTAACAAATTAGAAATAATTTTACTTTCTTTTCCTATGACTATCATTAAACATTTATCTGACCAGGCATTGATCCTTTGTTTTAGCGAAAGTCAGGATTTCCAAAATATCCACTTTATTTTTCAAAATCGTTTTCTGACACGCCTTTGATAGTCATCAGAATATAATTCGAAATGAAATTCATCGTTAATGAAAATTCTACTTTAATCACTGAGAATTCTGTATGAAGGATACCAACATCACTTTAGTTGCGATTGGCGGTATTGGTGGGGTCGTGGTGGTCGGAGTATGTTACAAGCCGGACCACTGACGGAAAGGCTGCGTAAGACGCATTAATATGCTCGATGTCTTGAGATGTCATTGAAGGTGAGAGCGTACAAGAGTAAATCTAGAAGCAAATTTGAGGCTCACTCTGATAGACTGGGTGAGCCTAGAAGTGTTTCTTGGAGTGTGTGTTTCTCCTTTTCGTGTGTGTCTTTTTGAAGGTGGAATATGACATGCCTTCAAAAGAGACAATGCAGAAATATTTATCTTTGGATGTTGCCGGGATTATAATTCGGCCATTGGTCCTAGTCACCCCTCAAACGGTGGACTTTGAAGCCGGAGAGGGACGTGGGAACTACACTGGTCTATTCTCTGCCGGCAAAACAAAAAAGGGGGGGTTTAAAAGGTGGCTTGCTCTAGAACTTAGCGTCGGTATTGTTCTGTCTTGGGTACTTTCCCACGCAAAACTGCACGACTGTTGGGAAGTTATTAGTTCCCTGACAAGAAGCTTCCCCTGGAAAAAAGTGTTCCGTTTTAGAGGCAAAATATTTTACCTCTGCCATTTGGGCATCCTTATAATTTATATATTCATTTCCATCAAGAAAGTTTTGCTGAACACATGAAAGTCAGGCGGTGCCATTTGAGGAGTACACACCGGGTGAGGTAATGTTTTCCAACCCAACTCTGCAATTTTTTATGCCGTATCTCTTGTCACATGCAAACTAGCGTTGTCGTGTTGAAGTATCACACTCTTTCTGATGGCTAAAGATGGTCGTTTGTGAGTTGAATTTCTTTATTCAAAACATCAAGTTAAAAACAGTAATGGACGTTTCTTTTTCTTTTAGCTACTCATAGTGCACTATACTCTTGCTGTCTACCCTTCTTCGGATGCACCTGCAATTTGGAATTATGTGTAAACATACATATGTTTTTGTTCTAACCACGTGTTTGTACTCTATCCACTTTTGATCTCCAGTCACTAAGTGGTAAAAAAATGGATCCCTTTTGTGACGAGAAAGATTTGAACATATCGAAATTCTGTCTGTATATTTTTTTCCGCTTGATTCATGTGACACCCAAAGAGTTCGGAAATGAAACCAAACCTTTTAATGTGATCCAAATCAGTAGTCTGAGAAATTCCAAGGTTGACGCCCACTTCTGTGGAAGTTAATCTTATAATACTGCGTAGCACTTCGTCACTAACATTTAATGGCCTCCCTGATCTGGGTTCATCTTTTGAAGAAAAATCACACAATCAAAATTTCACAAGCCATCTTTGGCATATTTGAGCTGTCACTGATTACTCTCCAAACACGTGACACAAGTTTCTTTTTTTCCTCCACCCCGTTATTCCCTTTTTGGAACTCAAATAATATGCAATGTCTCAAAAAAGTGCACTGTTTCATCACTCATGTTGACAATTTTACAAGTTTAGAAAAATCATCAATATTATACTAATTTAACTGTTTAAACTGGTTCCAGTCGGATTCGAAATCTTATTAAGGATCAACAATGCATAAAAGGGCTCAAATTCAAAACGTCAGAACTTTCCCTAAAACCCCATAGTTGAATTCATTTGCAAAACATTATATTCAAAAAGTGAAATCCTGAAATTGTATCTAAAAGCAAAAATTTCTTTTAATTTTCGCAGTATCCGTGTACATCCCGTTCGATAGTTTTAAATACCCAGTTGTGTTAATTTGTTGGCTCTCTGTTTAAGAGTTAACCATCATCAATGGAAAGTTTGGGAATGTTGTTACAATCACACAACTTCTTTTGAGAGTTTTTTCGAAACTTCTCACTTCCAGCGTTCTTTGAACAATGATTATTTCTGCAGGTTTCTTTAACATATTAAATTACTTATTTATATTTTTTTTTACCTAGAATATATAGTTAACCAAAGTTTTTACCATTTTTATACATATTTATTTCTAACAAAACAGAAGTATGTTCCCTCGTAATTCAACTGTTTGTGATCCGAACGTAACTTGTATCTTTTTAATTGCAGTGCGTGCAAGTCGAGAAATATTACGGTAAAAGAGAAAAATCCAGCATCTGATCGATTTCTTTATAAAATTATATTCCAGGATATGATTTATAGCAAATTTTGGAAGAGAATAATCTGACCCAACCGCATTCGAGGAAATTATGCGTAAGATGACAATGAAAAAATATTAAAAATTCAGGCAAGCGTGAACTTTACCATTAAAAAAAACAAAAAAGCACTGTCACAAAAAACTAGGCAAAGCACATTCAGATCGTTTGATTACAGTCATTGCTTTGTGCTCTTTTCGATTTTATGAGAAAATAATATCTCATTACCTAAGGGTTTTAGAATCATTTATTTCTACTAACACAAAAAGATTATAAACAGAAATCGATTCTTGGGTTTTTCCTTTCTAACTCCTGGTCGTTCCGTGAACCATTAGACCGAAACTTCAGAGAGAAATGTGCATTTATTGGAAATTTAAATTCGCAAAAAGACTTGTCATCGTATCGGAATTTTTGCTTTTTCTATTTCTTTGTTCTCCTAACTGGTCATTATGACGATAGACACCAATAGACAAGCATTAAGAAACCCAGTCAGGCTATTACGATGATGAGGGCTTTATTTTCAAAAAGTTTTTGCCGTGGCGGAAAATATTATTTGGGAAAATCGAAAAAGAAATGGAAGAAAATCGAATGAAATGAAGACGAAAAAGATCTTTGACTCGGAATATTTGGTTTTTATTCTTAAACATAAAGAGCGGGAGTCCTTTTAGGGAAAGAAATGGGGGAATCTTTTATTTCTGTCTACAAAAAGCGATACATTTTCACGCCTATATTATCTTGAGTAAATCTTCATTAATGGTAATATAAAATAAATTACGATTCAGTCTTTTTGTTGAAAAATATCAATTTCAATGTGCATTAATAAATTGTGTTATCTTAAATTAAAAATACGAGTTTTCTTATGTGAATTTTTATGCAAAATAAATAAATAAAATGCTGATAAGATATTTAGCAAAAAATATAATAAAAAATTTGAAAAAGGAAATATATATTAACAAATTTAAAAGAATAAACAATTAGAATTAGGAAGTAATAAACAATTTAACCCGGTGTTTCTCAAACTGTGGATAATGTCCCCCTAGGGGACGTGATAGCAGTGCAACAGGGCGCAAGCATGTTGAAAAGTCGTAAACAAAAGATCATTTAAAATTTATTTACTGAAAGTAAGCTAATACATTCTGACATAATAGAAACTAAAATGCGCATTTGAACTGATATAAAACGCTTAAAAATGTATCAGCACTGCTCAGCGTATTTTATAATTAATTTAAAAATATTAAGATAAGAAAAACATTAATTACCAATGACGCCATGGGCTTATATATATATATAATTATACATAAAAATTAACACTTACCTCAGTGCTTCTCAAACTTTCAAAACTGGCGCCCCCCTTTTCAATCACAATTTTTTTCGTCCCCCCTCCCTTGTACATTAATAATGTACTGAATGCAATAATAATGCACTTTGACGCTAAAGTTACAATAGGCGATCTTAATTATAAACCATACAAATTAGTAACATAAGTATTAAATTTTGTATACTACTTTTAAGCAAAATAAATAAATAAAATAATAGGATAATATTATTATGTTATTTTTCCTTTCTCTAATTTTTAAATTGAACATATTGCAAAATGCGGTAGCTGCTTAGAAGACAAAATATAGATATCTGCTAAATATAGAAAAAGAACTCAGAGGGTCAATTTCTAATCATAAGCATTCATTATAAAAACTTTGCTTTGCAAGACAAGCCCATGGAAGTCGTTAATACTTATTAAACTTGTTCTTAATTTAGTATTAATTAGTTATAAAATATTCTGTGCAGCACTGATACATTAAAAGTATACTGGCTGAAGTGCCCGCTCTTTGCTCGAGTTCATTTATAAGAAAATAAAACATTATTGATATAATAGCTGAATTGTAAGGGAAGCGCGCGCGCAAAGCCAAGTGCTCGACAATGTTTAGAAAAACGTAAAATGATTTTTTTTAAAATCGTTGCTCAAATTATAATTAGTTTTAAGCAAATTGTAATTTTAAGCCTCACAGAATTAGCATTTATAATTGATGTTATACAGTAGCGCACACAGGAATTTTTCAAGGGGGGGGGGGGTTCGGGGTCGAAAGTTCACCAATCTTGTATCAGGTTCCTTTTGATTTTGTCGATTTTCGGGAACAAAACACAGTAAAAAACTAATTCTTGAATAAATAATTAGAATTAACTAATAAAATTAATCATTAATAACAAATACTTAACTAAATTTTGCGTACTATAAACTTAGAATTATAATCAATCGGAAAAAAATCATGGGCTTTGGGGGGGTTCCGGACCCCCCCCCTTGTGTGCGCCACTGATGTTAAATAATGATCAATAATATAAAATATCGACGAAGAATAATTGTATTATTTTTAATATTTAAAGTGAAAAAAAGACTTCAACATGTTTTAACCCGGGAGCAGCCACGCACTCGGTACGGTCGGGTTATTGAGTCACCCCAATCCTTTTTTTTATAATTATTTTATTGTACACGATACAAATCATGATTCCAGTGAATAATTTAGCTAAGAGAAAGTTTACTTACCTACTTTCAAGGACCTTTCAATTTTTCTTTGGTAATAAATAAACAGTTTTGCCAGAATTAACGATTTCGTAATCTGTGTGTCCCGCGCGACCACTTCCGTTTAAAAAGTATATTCATTATGATAATATGTATGTTACTGCTAAAAATTGTGGGAAACGTTTTTCGTTATGCCTTATACATTGAGAATATTATAAAAAATATGTCTTGGCCAAGTAATCCTTCATGTGCTTGTGTGTGTGTGTGTGCTCTCCGTGGTTTTCCAAATATCATAAAACTCTTTTGCATGAAAAAAGCGCAACAGAGAACACGTAAGAGAGGGGTCATAACTAACTGTACCAATAACTTAGAAGGTCAAACAGGTTACAGCTATAATGTGCAGTATTTCAAAAATAATGACAGTGATGAATTTTTATGTTCCTAAAGTTTTTCGATTCTGGGTCCGGGATCTGGTTTTTCTCTGAAAGAGTAGTATGTTAGAGGTTAAAAAAAGCGTAATAAAAAAATCTCTCATCACGGGATGACAGCAAATCAAATAAAAGTTTTTTATTTGGTTATAGGATCAAAGATAGCTAATTAGGTATTGAAGAAGTTTTTATTTTTGCTGACTTAATATCGCGCGCATCTATAAATTATATCAGAGTAAAAGTGCATTTTTTATTATGTCTGAAAGTATTTTGTTTTAATTCATTCCAGTAAACTAATTATTTTTTAAATCTTTTATTTTCGATATGCTCGCACCCCCCTCGTAAGGTCATCGCGCCCCACAGTTTGAGAAGCACCTAGAAAATTTGTATGTAATCGCTTCACTGAAAATTTACACGATTCGCTCCTCAATACCACCGTTTTCGACGTAGGCGTGCGTATGTGACGTATTGGGGGGCGAAAAAAAAATAAACAAGCAAATCCTCTGAATTAAGTAAATCCTTCGCAAGCACTGTCTAGATCTTTTTATTGCATTCCAAATTCTTCCGAATAATTTTAGGGATGTGCCCAGAAAAGATCGTACTGCGAAAGACGTATATATACGTTCGGGGCAATTAATGCTTTGTCTGAGCGAGATGCTTATATACGCCGGTGGCACTTATGAGATTAAAGTCATATTGTAGCTTTAGCGCGCGTTAAAGTGTATTATTTAATTAAATACATTATTACTGTATGGAGGGGGCGTGATGAAAATTGTGATTGAATCTTAGATTTGCACATATTTTTAATTCTTTTAGTAAGATTATTAGTCCTAGTATTTTTAAGAGATGCAGTTTGTCCATGCTACTTAAATGCTTCTCGTATGGAATTTTATTTTTGGTGAAGAAGGGGATTTTTCATTGAAGACAGGAATTCAGATTCTTGAAAATATTTGATACAGAACAAGGATTGTCTAAGCAATGTGCAGTTTGTTGCTTGAGAAGAAATGAAAATGGAAAGATAATCCAAAAAAGCCGATATTATTTCTGCTGTCATTGCAATGTAAGACTTAATATTACACCATGCTTCAAATTGCGTGTGCATATATATGCGCACACACACAAAATCCTTAACCGTTTGGAAAAGAGGTACGAACGTAATATTTTTTGTAAAGACGAGAGAAATTATTTTAAGATATATAAAACATTATTCATGCTATGCAGATTCTACTCATAAAAATCAAACATAGGAGTTTTTGTCTTCCACAATTATGAGATAAAAAAAATATCGTAAAAACTTGAAAATTGAAAATTAAAATAAAATTCTTCCATGTGTGTTCACATTATGTTAAATATTATGCTTAGTTATATCCAATAAACTAATATGCCTTATTTTTTGGAAAATTTTGGGCAAAAATTTGCTGTTTAAGGGTTTAAAATCTTGTTTCCTCCCCCCCTTTCTTTATATAAGTTACAAGCTCTAAATAGAAAAATTCTAAATTATTTCTTAAAATTTTCTTCTGAATAATATCATACGTGTAGAATGATAAAGAAATAAATGAATAAGCTATTGAAATATAAGCTAGAAATTATATTCTGTCGAATAATTAACTCAAACAGGTTTAATTTTTGTAAGAATACAAAAAAAAATCTTATTAAAGTAATTACTTTGATATTATCTAGCGACCACAGTAAGAGACCATAGTGTTGCCACTATTGCCCCAGAACTTATGTTTCTATACTCTGTTTTTGTAGACACTGACGCTGAGAAACATTTTACACTTACACACATTGTTCTGAATGACATTAAAATGTTTATAGCTGTGGGAGAAATACTGTGTATTTTGCATGCGAAAGAGAATTTATAGCATAACATTTAGGATCTGTTCTTGTTTAAATTTAGATTTTTAACGTCGAATATTGATATGTTGTGTTTCTTCAGAAACATAAAAATGAGCATTTTCTATTAGAAAACTCCATAATTTTGCAAGACGCTTTAGTAACGAGTAGAAAAGTGTCTCATGAAACTCAGGATAGTAAACGATAAAATATTCACATTCTAGTAAGTAATATATATACAGATAAAACGTGCGCGTGCGCGTTTTAATATTCTTTCTTATATTTCGATAAAAATTTAAAAACTATTGCGAAATAAAGCCGTTAGGTATGAATAAAATTTTCAGTTTCTTAATGACAACGATGAGGTTTAAATTCTTGTGGGTATACAGACATTTTAGAGAACATGAATTCATTTCGCATACACGTCTATAAGTTTCTTTTCGATTTTTCCATTGTGAGTCTTGGAACCCCTCGGTATGCCTCGTGGAATCCCAGGGTTCCGTGGAACACCTGTGCGATCAGCACCTGCCCTTCCAAAAGTATAATCTCTGAAAGTCGAAATTATGAAATCTCTAATTCGAAATTGTGTGTGTGTTTCCCTTTTTTTTTTTAACATTTTAACCATTTTGCCTTAATGCATCTGGATACAGTCAAGTATACCCTGAAACGAAAAGAAAAACCCTTCGGATATGAAGATTTCTTTTGAAAACACACACACACAAACACTACGACAAGGGTAGCAAGCTCAAAAGCAAACTTGAGGATAAACCAACAAGGTTTGAATTTTAATTTAGTGGCAAAAAAACAAAAACAATATGCTTATAAATGTAGGTTTATTTCAAATAACACATTATAATACACATATATAAAATAAAAATTTAATATTTACATCTTGACATTGACATCTCTGCTCTGTTACTATCTTTAATATTTCGGGAGAATTTTTATTTTAACATATTACTTATTATTGTGTGCCGGTATATTGGCCGGCGCGTATGAACTTCCATTTTTGGGCCTCATGCGGCCCGCCGGCCGTGATTTTTATACCCCTACACTACGAGATAACTCGTAAGTGACATTTAGCACTGGGATCTTATCCAGTACTTCCAGCGACGAGTTATCTCTCGTAGTGATTTTTTTCAATAAAAATTACTCTAAATGTCATTACAATTATATTTTAGAAAATTTCCTGTTTTCCTTAAAATAAAATTCTGGCACCCAGGACAAGACTCTAAATTTGCCTGGAAGTAAATGATATTTAATAATTATAGGCAATAGTAAATACACAGTATCTTAAATAGTAAATACAATATCTTAAAATAGTAAATACAATCTTAAAATAAAAAATACAATATCTTAAAATAGTAAATACAATCTTAAAATAAAAAATACAATATCTTAAAATAGTAAATACAATATCTTAAAAGCAAAAATAATGTATCAAACAAATATTTAATTGTGAAACTTTAGGTTTTGTACAAATTTTTGTAATCGGCATTTGATAAATAACATTTCAAATTTAATATGCTGTATGTAAGGATTGTGTATGATATCTGAATATATATCCACTTATATTACGGAACAATTTCGAGCTTTTTGGGTTTGAGCAGCTCTAGTAATTAAAAGTGCATGACATCAGCATAATTGAACGAATTCGTAAAATGGTTGGCTGAATATTGTAAATGTGAATACAATATACTAGAAATCTATATAACATAGAAAAAAAACTTTTTAAACGAGGCTTTTAAATAGATTATGCAGTTTTATGAAATATGAAGTATATCTACAGAAAAAAATATTCGAATTATTATAAAAACATTTTATATAAAATTTCTAAAAAATGTTCTTTACCTTTTTTTAGAATAAAATGTATTTGTACGATATATATATATATATATATATATATATATATATATATATATATATATATATATATACCCACACTCCCATAAAGTATTTATTTCTTTCTTAGAATGAAACTAGAAAATGAAAATCTCTTTCTTTTTATTTCAATCGCAGCAGCTTGCCACCGCATTTCCGCGATCTGGGCCATTTTTGAATGATTTATGATGCAGTCGCATTTGTCCCGTAACAATTTATTTCTTTGCCATCCTTTTCAGGAAAAAATTGTGATGAAATGTTTTACACTTGAAACAGTTCTCTCAACCATCTCAGTTCCATAATACCAAGTTCAAAGAGAATTAGAAATCAATGCGATAGATTCGCTGAAAAAAAAATTACTAATAGCACGCGATGCTCCTTTTTTTGATCATCGGAAAGTATTGATTTCGTACTCTTTCGTCACGTAACAACAAAGGCTTTTAATTTTTACAACAAAACTAAAACTTTTTTCTAAAAAAAAAATTAAAAGGAAAGAACAATATAAATTAGAAAAGCAATAAATGAAATCAAATTTAAACATGATTTTATGATTGTATTATTTATTATTTCAGACTATCACCATTAAAAAATCCATTATAACAGAGGGTATGAAGTGTTCGAATATTTTTGACTTTTATTATAAAAAGAAAAGCTTAATTTTTTTTTAACAATTAACTATCAACTACTCTAAATTTTCTTATGAAAATTAAGAAAATTTGCATATTTTGAAAGATTTTTTAAAAAGTGCTGATCGAGAGAAACACTAATGTTTACTAACAAAATTGCAAATTTTCAGTGTCGATCACCTAGCAGTGGGTGGAAGAGAGATTTAGAGGAAAATTCTTTGAAAGGGTGCGTTCCAATTTCGGCATTCAGATCAATCACAAGTCTCAGCTATTTCCATGGTGTTATTTTTAACTTTGTACGTGTGTGATCATACGTACAGCGTACGTATGAACACTTGACGTGTGTGATCATACGTACGTTGTACGTATGATCACACACATAAAGTGTTCTTCACTTTCAAAGTATTATGTGTTATGTTGTTATGAGATATTCAAAAGTATAGCGTTAAAATGAGTGATTATCAACATTTATATGATGGAATGAGGTGTCGGATAGTCGAGAGACCTAAGATAGGGTCAGATTGCTGGAGAATTCAACTTAACTCCCCTGCGTTGAGGGCAATTTATGGAGGTAGTTCAATTCGAAGGTTTCGTTGAGAGAAAGCGTAAGAAAAGTTACTCAAAAGATCCTGATTGTCAATGAAAAGATGCATGTATCCATTGCAGAGAAACATGATAGCGGTGCAAAAGTTTCTCAGCATGTCGCCCATCCGAGATAGTGGTTAGCGACTGTTGTGCCGTAGGGCCTGGATTCGAATCTCAGAGAAGACGTGGATGTTTGTGTAAATGTATAGTGTCTTTTCGGCTTGGAGGTACTCTAAATAGCCATCGAGCAGCAAGTTCTCTAGTGAGGTTGGTGGCCCCTGACCCCCCAGGGTGTTCTCCCTCAAAATTGGGGTGGAACCCACCTAAACCATAGTGTCCCCTGTATGGTGCTACGGCAAGCGACAGGCGTACATCTAGCTCTTTGCCATTATAAATTTTGTGGGCCTGAATCTGACACAGTCGAGATTAAGAGACATATGAAACAACAACGACAAGCTTCTCAGCTGCCATGTCTCATCCCAAGTATTAAAATTCAGTGGTTTCAAAATTATATATGAGTGATGTCTGTTTGTAAGAAAACCTGCTGTTTGTGTTTTACTCACTTCTGCACACAAAAGAGTTGGTTTAGCATGATATAGAAAACATAGACTTTGGAAGATGCATCAATGGGAGCTTAATGTAGATTCATTTGAATCTCGACATATTTTCAATTTGAGAGTATTTAGAACCCACTATATATATATATATATATATATATATATATATATATATATATATATATATATAGTTAATCTACAGCAGGGGTGTCAAACTCGTGACCCGCAAACCAACATTTTTGCGGCACGACAATATATCGGCACACAATAACATATAGTCTTTGAGAAAAGCAACTGAAAAGGGAAGATTAAACGCGCTTCCTGGCGTGCAACATGAACAAATCAAATTTAGTTGATACTGCACCGTATCAAAAACATGTAGGAAAAAGTTTCAAATCTTAGAACTGAAATTGAAACTAGAGTTACAGGTTTTTATTCTTTGGAAGACAAATTTTGTTTGTTTTCTTCGATTTTCCCTATAAATATCCTCGGTACCTAGCCATTTGAAAATTGAGGTGATAGAGATTCATTGCGATTTAAATTCGAAGGCAAAACTCATTGAAGTGGGAGTGCTCGATTTTTACAAACATTTACCAGCCACGATTGAAAAGACTCGAAAATTCGCCTACAAAATTATTTCCTTGTTTAAAAGTACTTAATGGTGCGAGCAGTTATTTTCAATTATGAAAGGAAATGAGTCTCCAGTAAGCAACAGTATTAATGATGCTCCCCTTGGGTCCTTTTTGAAGGTAGTCACTGCAAACAAAATTTCTCCCAAAATAAGAAATCTAGTAGCAGAGAAGAGATGTCAAGTATCAGGAGGCAAACATCAATATGTTTATTATAATAAATTACATAAAATAAACTACATTTCGAAGGAAAAAATTTTTTGGACCACCTTAAGTTAATTCTTTATCTACCGCATTATGATTTACAGCAATTTTTTTCTTGCAATATTTTTTTTGAATTACTACTTTGAAAAAATCAAGGGATATACATAAACAAAATATTCAACTTTTGGAAATTTAATCCGCGTTAGAGCTAATTACTTAAAAATATTCAACTGTAAAATTAATTATATACACTGTTTACTTAAAATAAATACTCAAATCGTTTTCTAAGGTCTTCATTAACATACAAAGAAATGAGACACTTAAATTTTGACATTAACTACTTTTTCGGGACAAAAATGATAATCTTCACAATCCGCCGAGAACGCCGTCAGCTGAAAACGCAACTTCTGCTCTAAAACTATTCGCCTTCCAGGCTAAAATCCTCATGGTAGATCCCGTTCTGCCCTATATCGTGGAAGAGTGGATTTCAAAGAATATTCCTGCTAAATATCGTCAAAATATTCGTAAAAATGGTTATTCTATGTTACTTTAAAGTGAGTGGTACTTATAAGTACCGTAGGTAGATAAAGGGTTGTCTGTCCAAAGTTAGCCTTTGAGTTGGACACCCTTGATTTACAGAAAGGGGAGTTCAACATCCAGTGGAAATTCATTGTATGGGGAAGCGTCATGTTATACGGGTGGACTCATCTCCGTATCGATGACAGATGTTATATGACTGTTATTAGATAAAAAAATTGTAATCGCTGTGTCCTACGTTTCTCAAACTGTGAGGCACGCCTTCCTTGAGAGGCGTGATAGCTCTACGAGGGGGGGCTCGAGCACTTCGAAAAGTCAAAAACAAAAGATTTGATAAATTAATAGTTTTAAATAAAGTAATAAACAAAATGCATTTTGACATAATAAAAACTAAAATACACATTTACACTGATATAATGCACTTATAAATATATCAGTACTGCACGCTGTATTTTATAACTAATTTAACAATCCTAATAATTAATATGGCTTGTCATATGAAGAATTATATCCAAAAATTAATATTTATCTCTATAATTTTTACGATTTATAATTAATACTTAACTGCCGATTAAAAGTCACGTGATTCGCTCCCCAAAACCACCTTTTTCAAGTAGGCACGCGTATGTGATACATAAGGGGGGGAGGGAAGAAAAGGGATAAATAAGCAAAACCTCTGAAAAAAATAAATCCTTCGTAAACACTGTTAAGGACCTTTTAGCGCATTCCAAATTTTCGGAGAAATTTTATGGACAACAGTGCACAGAAAAGAACACACTTTGTAAAGACGTATATATACGTTCGGGGCAATTACAGTTTTGGTTGAGTGAGACGTTTAGATACGTCGGTGGCACTTAAGAGATTAAAACAGTTTTGTAGCTTTAGCATCAAAGAAGAGTATGATTGATTTCAATGCATTGTAATTGTATGTAGGGGGGGGCGATGAAAATTATGATTGAATAGTGGGTCGCATATTATTACAGTTTGAAAAGCAGTGGATCATAGCATATGCAGTTAACTAAAATTTCATTTCTATAAATACCAATGTATGTTAACATAAAACTCATATAGTATCGAATCTTTAAAAAAGGATATTCGCTGGATGGATATTCGGATGTCGAGAATTATCAATAAATGTCGCATTTTAAATGATTTTGATTGAACAAGTAGAGCCCGCCTCTCCCCTTCCCCAAATTCTCAAAACTATATAGAACCTAAAAATAGAGCTCCTGGATTAAGATGTGTTGGAAGGCAAAACAATTATTTTTTTTGACAATTTGAGATTGTTACAATTTCAAATTTTATACTATAGGGTAATTGAAATCCCTTAAAACCTATTTTTAAATAATCGTTGAAATTCGCCCCGCCCATTTGAATGGCGAAAAATGTAAACAAGGTACTTCGTTTTTGCTTAAAGATTAAACGTCTGATATAAACCAAAACATTTATCTTTTATTGTAAATTGAGCATTTTATTTTTTTTATTTCCTAGCGATTAGAATCCTCACTGTATACATTAAAATCAATTTATCTCAAAATGTAAATTTTGATGTTCGATGTACCTTTTCTGAGCAACTACTGTTCCCAGGTAAAAACATTTTTTATGATATTTTTATAATGATAGCTAATTTATACTGAAATGGGCTTTTTGTAAAAACTCAAGAATTTATTTTTTACAAATTTTTTATATGAAAAATGGGTTAAATTCCACTATGTTTGATAAAATATTGTATAAATTATGAAAAAATTCAAAATTGTTTAAAGGCTTATTTCAGTATAATGAGAAAGGTGTACTTAAATTGTATGAAAAATTTTTCAAGCATGTACGTATAACAGATTTTGAGAAAAAGTACATCGAAAACAGCCAATTTAACATTGTCAGTGTAGAGGTTTCCATCTCCTTTTTATGAAATTGCCACACAGACTAATAAATTTTACCATTTTACAGCATCAAGTTACGTTATGAAAGCCTTACTCCCTATTAACTATTTTTTTATTCCTTTGTGGGAGCTTCCGTTTCTCTTAAAAATTTTCATGAACTGATGAGTCATACAAACGCGCATGCAAAATCGGAGGTGAGGAAAATGCTGTTTTACGTTACCTATGTATGTATAAAATTTTGTTAAAATCTTTTTAGTGCTTCTGAAACTAATCAACCAAATGTAAGATTTCTTACTTTTGGATGCCAGTATGATTAAACACAAAAAACATTTGAGATTAATTTATGTTTAATTTTATTTTAATGTGCATAATAATATTGAATTGACGAGAGCAATATAATTGCAACACACAATTATTAAAACATATTAGAGTATTAAAAAATCAATTGAATAAAATAAGATATATTGACTAAATGCACACACACACCCAAATTTACTTTAAAAATATATTTATCTTCAAATGGAAATATAGCATTTTTCTTCTTTATAATCTGAAATTTTTACAATCGCGTAAAAAGTAGATAGGAAAAGGAAATTTAAAAACATATCTGTATGTAAATGAATGAGACGATGTAAACTACAGGATTTTCCTTAAAAGATAGTTTTTAACTTCCATTTGGATTAAACCTTATCTTAAAAAGTATTAGTGAAATCTAAAGAAACGAAGCCTTTCATGTAATTTTTCATTCATTATGTTTTTTACTTTGTCAATATTTTCAGCTTATTCACATTCAAAAGTCATTCTCTAAGCTGAATGTGATTTGCAACCATTTAACTGAGTCTGACTCCTCTAAATGGAAAAATTATGGTGATTTACGAAAAAAGAAGAAAAAATTCTGAAAAATATGAACTAAGGTATGAAGTTGAGTGAGTCTTCTACCATGTTCTGTATAATAAAACACTTTCTGTACAAAGGGGAAACAACCTCGTAAAATAAAAAACCGACAGTTCTTTACATGAAAAGTTCCCAATCTTTTCAACTTATTTTGAAAAATAAAAAAATACTCTTGTACAAACTAGAATGAATAGTTATGTAAAGTTTTCAGAAAGTCAGTTGATCTATTTTCAAACAAATAATCACAATGGTGTTGTCAAAGGACAATCACGCAAAGGATTCAATCAGTGTACAATTTTGGTGTATTCATTGAATAACAGAAATAAAGAAATATTGGTCTAATGCATTTTTTTATCAATCAATATTTTAAATTTTCTCCTGAAGCCGGATTATAGCATATTTCGAATAAAAAGTGCAATTTTCATTTGCAAAAATATGACTTAAATCTTCACAGATCAATATGACAATCTAAATTATTTAGTTAATATAACATATTTGAATTATAATTGTGACAAGTATCATTGAGTAAAATTAAATTCCGAAATATATTCAAAATAAACCATATGTATTAAAATTACGTTATGAAATTTAATAACAAAAACTTAAGAGTAAATGAAATTTTAAAAAATTTGTGACAAATATGCTTTAATTCTATCACATGAGCAATTAATTTATAATTTTGATAATTTCATGTCGTAGTATTTTTTTGCTTTATTTCTATCAATGAATATTTTTTTATTTTTCTCTCAGCTTATTTTTTATTTCTCAATATCAGGATTTTTTGTAGTAATCAATGATATTTCACAAAGAATTTATTTGAATTACTATCCTTGAGCATGAATTTTTTGTACACATATACACGAACACACAATTACTTCAACTTAACCAAAATTATAAAGTATCGTACTTTATAAATTTTTCTTACTGTCATAGTATAATAATTTTACTTATAATAATGATCATAAATTTCTGCCTTCTATAACAATCACTGGGTATAAAACTAACTTTTGCCACTTTTAAGACGTAAGCAATCTTATTAATCGCTTAATTTCAAGTATTTGACGAGATTACACATGAACCTACTTTTCTCTCTAGAAAAAACTTTCAAAGTATGTAAGTACTTTCAAATTAACTTAAAGGATATGACAACTGGGCCCGTGCCCCAGACTCAGTGGGGCCCTCATCTCGTTCTCCATTTGACCTCATTAAGATAATGATCCCCATTATTTTGAAGACCAAATACTATTCATGGACATATTTAGCGAAAACCTGGGAATTTCAAAATATACAGCAACTAGCAACAATGACAGTACTGCGTTATTGTGGGTTGACTATCGACCATACCTAGGTCTAAGCTTACCACTATACATCATTACTCATTTAGTCCAGTGTTTCTTAAACTGTGGGGCGCCCCCCTGGGAGGCGCGATAACCTTACGAGGGGGGCGCGAGTATATCGAAAATAAAAGATTTAAAAAATTATTTATTTACTGGAATGAATTAAAACAAAATACTTTCAGACATAATAAAAAATGCTCTTTTACTCTGATATAATTTATAGGCTATATTAAGTCATCAAAAAAAAAAAAAATAGTTATCTTTGATCCTATAACCAAGTAAAAAAAACTTTTATTTGATTTACTGTAATCCCATGGTGAGAGATTTTTTTCATTACGTTTTATTTTTAAACCTAACATGCTACTCTTTCAGAGAAAAAACAAATCCCAGACCCAGAATCGAAAAAATTTTGGAATATAAAAAATTCATCACTGTCATTATTTTTGAAATACTGCACATTAAAGCTATAATCTGTTTGGCCTTCTAAGTTATTGGTACAGTTAGTTATGACCCCTCTCTTATGTATTTGTTTCTCATTTAGAAAAGTTGTAAGTAATGTATTTCTCTGTTGCTCTTTTTTCCAATCAAAAGAGTTTTATGATATTTGGAAAACCACGGAGAGCACACACACACTTTGAAGGATTACTTGGCCAAGACTTATTTTTATGAGTATTGTCAAACATAGGTATAAAGCATAACGAAAAACGTTTTACACGTGTACAATAAAATAATTATAAAAAAAAGGATTGGGGAGACTTAATAACCCCGCTCAACCATATCGAGTGCGTGCCTGCTCCCGGGTTAAAACATGTTGAAGTCTTTTCGCTTTAAATATTAAAAATAATACAAATATTCTTCATCGGAATTTTATATTATTGTTCATTATTTAACATCAATTATAAATGCTAATTCTGTGAGGCTTAAAATTTCAATTCGCTTAAAAACTAATTATAATTTGAGCAATCATTTTAAAAAAATCATTTTACATTTTTGTAAACATTGTCGCGCACTTGTCTTTACTCTCCTTACAATTCAGCTGTTATATCAATAGTGTTTTATTTTCTTACAAATGATCTCGTGCAAAGAGCGGGCACTTCAGACGGTAAACTTTTAATGTATCAGTGCTGCACAGAGTATTTTATAACTAATTAATTAATACTAAATTAAAAACAAGTTTAATAAGTATTAACGACTTTCATGGGCTTGTATTGCAAAGCAAAGTTTTTATAAGGAATGCTTATGATTAGAAATTGACCCTCTGAGTTCTTTATCTATATTTTGTCTTCTAAGCAGCCACCGCATTTTGCAATATGTTCAAAAATTAGAGATATGAAAAAATAACACACAATAATTATTCTATTACTTAATTTATGTATTTATTTATTTTTTTGTTTAAAAGTAATATACGAAATTTAATACTTATATTATTAATTTGTATGGGTTATAATATTAAGATCGCGTATTGTAGCTTTAGCGTCAAAGTGCATTATTATTGCATTCAGTACATTATTAATGTATAAGGGCGATAAAAATTGTGATTGAAAAGAGGGTGTCAGTATTGAAAGTTTGAGAAGCACTGGTTTAGTCGAAAGATGGCAGTCGGTTTGTGCCAAAGTTATGGGCATAGTAATTTAGCCACATTTATTTGTAACTGGTTATTTTTTATTCTAGTATTTCTCTACGTATGCTATATACCAGTGGCGTAACGTACATCCTCACATCATGGTGGGGGCAGGACTCTAGATAGACCAAAACAGAGGGCAGACAAGGGGTCTTAAAATTCTCCGTTACGCCACTGCTATACATATACTGTCTTCTTTCAAGAATCACAAAGGATGCCTACTTTCGCATAGGGGGCCATGGCCTCAAGAAGTCTTAAAACCAGGGGCGTAGCTAACGCCGTATCAAAGATACGGGCCCCCAAAGCAACAGGGGTCTAACTACAGTTCCACTAACAAGGTTCTTATGTCTAAAAAAGCCCCAAAGGAATTTTGATACAGGGACCACTCAGAAATAGCTACAACAGTCTTTAAGACGTTCCTGTAAATAATATCAATTTATACGAATTTTTTAATAAATTAATAAGATAAGGCGCTTTGAATAATTTATAAGGAATTTTATTTTATTAATTGCTTAGTATAGCGACAAGCTGGGTAAAATCAAGACTCGAGTATATGAATTTTTTTCAAACGATGTTGGTTATAAACATCATAATCTTCAGACTATCGTAACCATTTGAAAAATTAAAAGAATCAATCCTGTTAATAAACTCGTGGCCGGTGTGGCATGAGTTTAAAACTTAGTGTCACTGAAGATACGCTGTGTAGAGGGGTAGATGCACGATGGGTTGGAACCGAAAAGTTTATGGTAGGCGAGTGGTCATGGTTGAGAAATTGTGACCTACGTTGCCATCGTGGGCTCGAAACATAATCCTACTGAGGAGAAGACCCACTGTGTATAGGGGTTGATGCTCGTTAAATCTCTCAAGGCTCAAAGTCCACGCGTTGGCATGGTGGGTGAGTTAGATAAATGAGGCGGGGCAGCTCAGGTGTCATCTTCATCCCTTGATTGATTGATTGAATATTAACGTCGCACTGTTCAGCTACACGAGGGCTTTTGGCGACGGACCACGTAATTTTGAACCATGGTCAAGTGACGTGGACGACACCTGAGCTGGCACCCCCCTCTCCTAACTACCACACCACACCAACGGGAGGACGTTTCAGCTCTCGACAGATTTAACGTGCATCGCTGCCCTACACGGCGGGTCTTTAGTGGTACTGGGCTCGAACCCGTGACAAAGCAAGCCACGGTCCGATACCTATACCACTCGGCTACCGCGGCCACATCTTCATCCCTTGACAGAAGCTCAAAATTAAGAGGTCTAGTTTTGCTTTATATAGTGACGTTAATTATCACTCGCTGAGTAATTTTTACTCTATGAAAATGACATTCATGATAATTTTATGCTTAAGATTATGATTAATTTTAAGAAGAGTGATTTGAATTCCTATGAATTTCTGTTCACAAACATATCATTTCCAATTTTAAATAAAGACCTCATTGACAAGAAATGTTTCATATACTTGTGCATATAAAATGTTAATAATAATATAAATTTGAGTGAGAAAATAGTCTTATTTTTAAAAAAAAATCTTCACAATTTTTGACATCTTGCATTGAGATATTTAATATCCATATATTTCAATAGTTAAAAAGCCACGCATTTTAACTTGCAAATTATCTAATTGCATAAAAATATATCATAATCACATTCAAAAAATTTACAATTTATCAATGAAACCAGTAAATTCTGTGCAGTAAAAAAATATCTACATATTCTGTTTTTATTTATTTATTTATTTTTAATTTTAAGATTCCGTGATACTTAAACTCAATACTGAACTATAATGCATTGTTTCTTAAAATAATTTTTTTTTAATTTTAAAATAAATATTATACAATTTTATTTTCATCCCATTGTTTGGTTTCAAACAAATGACAAATCTCCTTTCAATAATACTTTCATTAAAATATTCTCAGATGTAACAGAAAAAAAAGATATAAAACATTTTTTTAGAGAAAAGGTGTATAATAAATTTTGTATTTGAAGTATGGTGAGGGCGCCTTTCATTTTTGTCCGAGATCAGCCAAACTATTTTACCTTTTATGACTGCAAAGTTTTACACACACACACAACTCAACGCTATATTTTCTTGTCACGCATTTCAATCAGATTTTTGTTTACTCGCCACCATTCACATGTCAAATACTCCTGCACTCGACAAAAACGTATTCCAACTATAATTTACCGTTTTTGAAAGCCACCTGCTGCCATCTATCGCGCTTTACCGGCAACATCGAATACATGGAAAATATAAGAAATGGTTTTTTACTTTATCAAAGCACAAATTACCCTATATAAGTAAAATAATAAATGTAGGTTAAAATAATGAAGCAAAAGAGATTGTATTGTGATTACACCATTTTCGGTTTTTCCGTGGAGAGAAAATATCAAGAGATCAAACAATATTGCATAAATCAATCATTTTCTTTTCAACCCTTAAGACATGAAACATATTTTGAACTTAATGTCTCAAAATGTGTTAGAATTTTTTCAAGAAGATTTTAGAGTTTAAAGTGAATATTACATATTTATAAAAAATTCATTCATGAACTTTTGCAACCATATTTAATTTATCATGATAATTGATCGATTGACAACATAAGAATTCTTTTAAAACATGATTTGCTAATCTTAACTCACAGAAACAGCGTATTTACATTAAAAAGCGCAATAAATACATATCAGATATTTCTTGAATAATTTGAAAAGAAGCAAAAATATTGTGAATATATAACTTAAAATAATACATCTTTAGAATAATTTATGACTTCTTAAATAAATAGAAATTATCACATTTTGACATAAAACTTATTTACCCAGGTTTATTATATCCGGTATAGAATTTATTCTATATTTTATGCGCTATACTTTAATGAGAACTAAGAATGTGCTGCATATAACCAAACTTATTCTAATAAAATATTCCTGAACTTTAAATCTAAGAAAATGCTGAAATAGGTGATAATTTAATGATGTAGTAAGTGAACTTTTTAATAGGAATAGTTTGATCTGTAGAAAACATGGGTAACGTATTATCGTAACCGTATTGGCGACATTATATGAAATGATGCACATGGTTGCCAAATTCAGCGCGAACGATGCATTCGAAATCAGGGCTGCCAACTTGGCAAGTTATCTTTAACGTTGGAATTGTTGCGATATTAAGTAAGAACTAAAAATTCTTAATTTGTGTGTGTGTGTGAATCTTACTTCATAATATTTGGAGAAAGCATTAAATTGTTAAGAGGTTTTAACAGAGATATAAACTGTATAAGTTAATTGCGTTGAAAGTTCGTACACTTTTGAGATCACTGAATCATCTTATGAAAGAAGATTCTTTCTACCATCGAATGAAAATATAACAACAAATACTTGAAGAAATATTTTCGAAAACGATTTAGGGTTATTTTTAGCTTGCTCTAAGTGATCAACATCTTTTATCTCTTATTTTTAAATTTATAAAATGCAGTCTCTCTCTTGGATTAGCTCTGAAGTTGGTAACTAGAATAAAAGGATGTAGAAAAAAAAAAACATTCTAGAAAATTGTTTAAATTAATTTAATCATGATTTGTGGAAACCAAAAAGAAAATGAAAAAAAAAATTAAAGCAAGACTAATATTCAAATAAATAGCATGTTCTCTCTCACTGAGAACATATTTCCTTCTTTTTTTAAATTTTATTTTTCAGTGATATTTCCTAACAACCCAAATAAAAATTCTCACACAATTTGGATACTAAGCCAGAGTTAAGAAAATACAGTTTTTAGAATGCATTGAACTTTTAAGAGATCACAAATGCTTCCTCAGAAGTCAATTCAAATTTTGTAAATAAGACCACTTAGATTTCCACAAATAGATTAATTTTTCCTTCGTAAGAGAATCGCATCGAATAATTCCTCTTATCAGTGCCGATTTAAATTCATTTTGGGCCCTGGGCGCAGAAAATCTTCAGGTCCCCTTGGCACTAAAGGATTGTAATTTAAAACCAGAAAATGGGGTTAAATCCAGCTTATCCGGGTCTCCTTCTGGACCTTTCTGGGCCCCTGGGTGTCCACCCCAAGCGCCCAATGGATAAACCGGCACTGCCTTTTATACATGAAGATTTGCTAACTTATAATATACTTTGAGGCTTCTTTTTAATTATACTTTTCTAAGGTACATCTTATCTTATTATTTTTCAACGTGATTTTTGTGAATATTTATTAAGCATCTTTGAGTGACACTTGAATTACTCAGCTTGGAAATTTTTTAAAATTTATATAATATTTATAACTTTTTTTTAAGTAATCAGAGTGTTTCTTAAGAGTAAAAATGGTAGGAGTATTTTTAGGTAATTTAAATATTTATAAACTTTATTAAGGAAAATAATTCCTATTCACTGAATTAAGAAATAAGATGTGTAGAAAAGCAGAAAACTCTTTGATTAAAACGTTTGCAATTCTATTATAGAAAATGAAAGTCTCTCTCAAAAGAAAAGTAAGCCTCTTCTTGAGTTAGAAAGATAAATTAATTCTTTGAGATGAGAAAAGATAAAAATAAAACGTCAGTTTTAGTTGTGAAATTATTCTAAGAGTCAAAACTCAACATGTGGTAAGTTAAATCCACATAAATTACAAAAATACTTGGTGGGATTTTCATTGCAGAAAAAAACATCAAATTTGCAACAACAATTTCTCTTGTTGATGGCGTCTAAAATGATAAAATTATTCTAATCTACAAATTGCAGTTTACTTCTTCTCTGTTTATATTTACATAAACAATTTGTAGGAATTTACGTCAGCTAAATGGAGGAAGTAGAATGAATAAAATAAAATCCCTTTCAAAATAAGATAGAACATCCTAAATAAATCCTATTAAATACTATTTAAAAAACCTTATTGAGGATTTGATGATGCCTTTTAAAATTGTAAACATTAATGTAAAATGATGGATCTAAAATAAATTCTCAAATCACTCATCAACAACAAGATTATCAAACATGTTTTGCATAATTGTCTTCGTAAACTTTTCACTGAACAACAGTTAAACACTTTCTTTCAAAATATTTCAAAGGATTTTATCTTCGAAACGAGTCTCCCCCTCCCCTTCTCAACTTTTATTGATAATACGCCTGAGAGCTAGGCAAAATGTTATGAGATTCCGATAAGAACGATTATCATGGTTGAGATATAAATAAGCTTAGAACTAATAAATATGCTACACCTATGTATTAATTTCGGTAATGCATCGATAGCGAGTGTTGAGAAAATTATTACCATGTGCAAATATGAATTTTAATAAAATCATCGAAATAATCTATTTAGTATTTAAATGCTATTTCGAATGAGAGCCACACAAAGAAATTGAAAGTATTGATAATCGCATGAAAATGAGAGTTTATTTAGAGAGCTTTCGATACTTCACTTTAATAGGTTAGTATTTAGTAGATATGATATATCTTTTTATAACTTTATTTGGATATTCTTCTGTTTTTCTTCTTCCGTGAATTTTTTATCATTAGTTCTGTGAATTTTAAGAAAGTAACTCAGATTGATTCAATGTATTCGTTGAAACTAGATTTTAATTCTTCAGGTTTAAATTTTCAGGAACATTAATATAAAATTCGGAAGCATTATACATCAGTAATTTGAAATTTAAAATAAAGTAAATATTTTGATTTGTTACTTTCATACATTTAATAGATTTCATCTCTCTTTATACAACATGGTTTTCTTTTAGTATCTATAAACAGGATTTAATTCAATTTTTCTTACCCCAAAAAATGAATTTATGTAACAAAAAAAATGAGTTTTGAGTCAGTGATTGTTAACGTCACACTGCTCAGCTATTCAAGGGTTTTAGTTGACGGATCTCGTCATTTTGGACCATGATCAAGTGTGACGAGGACAGCACCTGAGCTGGCACCTTCATGTTCACCTTGAACTCAGTATTTTAGTTTTCATTTAGTCTGTCATGTGTCCACTCTTTTAAAATAACTGGAATGTAATTGCTATAATGAATTACAATCAGACCCTTTAGCTCAGTGCTTCTATGACTTGTAAATTTGAGACATAATTTCCAATCATAATTTTCATCGCGCCTCTTCTTAATACAATGACAATGTATGGAATGCAATAATAATGTACTTGGACGTCGTTAATCATAAAGCTATAAGTTATCAAGATAAAAGTTAATTTTTGCATGTAATTTTGTGTATGACAAGCCATGGGAGTCACTTACAAACTTGCTCTTAACCTAATAACGAGAGATTAGTTATCAAATACATTGTAAAGTACTAATACATTTGTATGATATCAGTGTAAATGTGTATTTAATTTTTATTATATCAGAATTATTTTGTTTTGCTACCTTTCAGTGAATTTGTAATTTTTTAAATCTTTAATTATCGACTTTTTCGATATGCTCCCGCCGCCGCCTCGTAGGGCTATTACGCTTCCTGGAGGGACGCCCCGGACTGTTTATGAAACATTACTTTATCTATAAAAAATCTATGGGAGCTCTAAACGTATAAGTGTTTGTGATTTCTAAATTTTTATTGATGATTCATTTCATTTTACTTTATTTCATAAATAATTTACTTTAACATAATTTTTAAATAATGCATTTTGTGAATAATTTAATTTTATTAAATTTTTCTGTGATTTACAAAAATGATATTCATTGAGTAACGAATTAGTATCGGCCATATTGTATAAAAGCGTACGCAATTATAGGAATTTTTACACTTTCAACTATACCATTAATATCCAAATATTAATCAGAGTGGAACATTAAATTAAATCTGGTTTGATGATAATAAATCCAATAGTCAGATTGTTAAATAATTTGCGAACTAATTAATAAGTCTGATTAAATATGGTATTGCAATTTATAATAAATATTACTCAATAGGTTTCGAAATTATTCCAGCATGTAAATTTATTTTTCAATAAATATGTTTGGCAAATTATAAAACTCTTAGTTAAAATTCACATTTAAGCATTGAATTAAAATTTTCTAAATTAGGTATTTCCTTAACCTGAGTTCAATATTTAAATAGCACTAACTAATACAGTAATTAATTTAAATATAATAAATATTGGCAGAATAATGTATAGGTTTAATCAACTAGCTATTTAATTCAGATCATTCAGAAAATTTACTATTATTTTATTTTACTTTTCATCTCTTAATACTCGAAAACTGTTGGATAATTATACTTTATTTAAGGTATCCGACTACGTTCGGAGAACTGTGATTTTAAAAAGGTACATAAATTAATATTTTTCATGATATTGTCTGTTTGCAATTTGAAATTAACAGCTTTTTTACAAAATGCATTTAAAAGTATATACGGTACTTATTTGAAAAAATCAATTTTTAAAATGTTTGTCTGTCTGTTTCTCTGTTTGTTCCGGTTAATCTCTGAAACGGCTGGACCAATTTTGACGGAACTTTCACTAATGTTATAAGGAGTAACTCTTAGGCTACTTTTATTTTAGGA
Source organism: Trichonephila clavipes (assembly GCA_019973935.1). NCBI lineage: Eukaryota > Metazoa > Arthropoda > Arachnida > Araneae > Nephilidae > Trichonephila > Trichonephila clavipes. The sequence continues at coordinate 30,287 of BMAU01006493.1, read as the reverse complement.
AAAAAAGTTAGGGTTCCACGAAAATAAAATTAAAACCAATGAAATATTGAACAATATCAAATCAAATAGGAATTATTTTTATTCAATTGGGATTAATTTATTTCCGGAACCTTCGGTCTAAGCGATTTCTATCAGTTATATGAAACTTGATGCCACTCGCGACATTTCGCATTCATGTCCTTTGATCTTAATGATTTTACAATTCTCACTCCATCGACAGTGCCATAGGTCATGCGTCTCTCTCACCCCTTGCTTGCACCTTCGTTTCTCCCTAATGCTACTTAGACCTGTTTTGATCGTAATGATTTCACAATCCTCACCCCCATCGACGGTATTAAAGGTCATGCGTCCCTCTGACCCTTTGCTCAACAAAAAATTAAAAAAAAATAAAGATATATCGATTCACATAGGATGCATAGGTATTTATTTACGTCGAATACATAATTTTTAATTTTTCGTAAACTCTGCGAATTTAATAAACACTTTTTTGTTAAATTCCAAGGGGACGAAGTCGCGGGTATAACAGCTATTTAACATAAAACACACACAAATAATATAAAAAAAATTAAGTCAATTCCTACTTAGATCAATTTTTTTTTATTTTAGCTACTTTTAATTAAACAGTTACAATTAATATAAATATATATATACATATGACAGAATCATAACATTAAGTGGTAATTAATTTTTATTAATTATCATTAAAGTATCGTATTGTCATAAATAACAATCGTGTATATAAAATTTCAGTTCAACTGAATGATTTCAAACGTGAGAAAAAAAATAAACCTTTTCAAGTTTTGACACAAGTCGCCAAAATTATCGCTAAGTCACCAACGTCGTTGTATTTGTAATTATTTAAATAACTAGTTTTAATCAATTAATTTTTATTAATTATAATTAAATTATTGTATTCTCATCCAAAATAATCATGTATATAAAATTTCAGCTCAATTGAGTGCTTTAAAATCTATTTTATTAACGATTGAAAATTCCACCAAGATAAATAAATAAATATATAGAGATTGTGAGTTAATAGTAGGAATTGAATAAATGCAACAAAGTAATATTAACATATTACACATCCAGATACGAATTATTTGCACTATTTAAAGTGTTTATTACATAAAATTTGTAACAATGTGTTACTTTTGCTGAGCAGAAGGAAGATGTTTTCAAAAATTGACCCACAAGAGAGTTACGGGATGTTATAAAAAAAGAAGAAAACTTCTTTTATCAGCTATTATATTTACAGACTTAAAATTTAGTAAACATCGATTTTGTTCAGTTGAGATATGCAAGAAGTTTTTTTGTTTAATTTACAATTCACGTAAAATTAACTCATTAAAAACTTCTTTATCCTTCAGTCTGTATTGTTTAATTTTTCACTTCACCCGTGCGAAGAACGAGCTAGTAGTAAATAAAAGTAGATTATGTTCTTTAACTTAGTTTATGCTCTTTAACTTTATCTTCTTAGCTTAAAAAACTGTAGAATACGATTTAATGTACCTAACTTAAAACCTTCGGCTTGTTACACTCTAAAGGGCTCATAATATATAAGTGTTATAAATTTCTTTGAATTTTATTGTATATTTTCGGATATATCCCATTTTTCGTGCATAAATTATCATGACAAACTTCATTCTTCAATAAAACACATCTTAAAAAATATTTTTATCAATTAAATTAAATAAATGTTAGAAAAACAAAACTTAAGATTCTCCAGTTTAATATTCCAGTTCTTTCTCAGTACTTATAATTCTTTCTCTAAATGCCCTAACATTTAACACCTAAAAAACACCATTTTAACCTAATCGTATTATTTAAGGTATCTGACTACGTTAGGAACCGTATAAATGCAATTTTTTTTATATTTAGAGTCACATTAATTAGAACAAACATAAAAAAAAAATTGTTTTAAAAATATTACTAGAATAAAAAAAAATATTTCAATGCTTTTTTTGGCAAAAAATGAAGAAAGTATAACATTTTCAAAACATCCCGATTTTATGGAAAATGCTTATATAGTAGTAATATTCAACCTATGCATAGATGGGGCATCTGTATAGAGACTGAACTCGGAACTTTGAAAAGTTCACATTATTTTCAGAGTTACGATCAATTGAAGTAATAACTGATTTTTTTTGTTAAATTTCTCTATTCTGATGTATCAAAATTTGAATAATTACATTTATAAATAATATATTTCAAAAATCCTAGTTCAGGCTCTGTAGGCTATTTATAAATAAAATATTATTATAGAAACAATTCTTATTAAAAAGTGATATTTTGAAAATATAACAATCTTTTGTTCATGTGTTTGCCATAAAATTGCATTTAAATAATTTTTTATGGTAGTAATATTTTTAAAATAATTTTGTATGAACTGTAATTTAAATGACTTTAAATATCAGAAAATTTATTCATTTATAAGGATTTTCAAAAACACACGGTTATCTCTCTCTCCGAACGCAGTCAGGTTACTTATAGTACATTCAAAGAGCTTCATATATGTGCATTACAAAATCTGATTATTTTATTCGAATATCTCTACAAAACTCCGCATTTCCTTAAAGTTAACGTTACAAATTTGATCTAAATTAATTCAATATTACTTCCATTTAATATAATACAAAACTATTCTTGGTATTTAATATTACTTTCAAGTTAGGCTAGATATCCTTTTGTGTGTGTGCTGACATAAACAAAATAAGACAACATGATGCATTTGATTAAATATTCGGAAACTTTCAACCATCTATTTCAATGTGTTTTTCTTCTTCTTTGAACCAAAAAAAATAAATCAATCAAGTATTACTTTTCAGAAAGAATATCACGACATAAATATTCCCCAATACTTCAAGAGAAGATTTATGACTTACATTTTGTATCTTTTACTGGAAATAATAGCAGTCAGGCTGAAATAGATTAAACTGGTTCATTTATTAGGAAGGTTGTGGCAATTTCTTAATGGAAATTTGATGCTGTTTTTTTTTCTGTCAGATGTTTTATTAAGTTTAGGAATAGCAATATACAAATTTGAAATATTAGTTTCATGGTATATAAGTATATTTCCCATAACTTAATTAAAAACTACTCATTTCATTAAAAATAAAGAGTTAGTACCTGAAAGCAAGATCATTTTTGTATATATATATTCTATGTTAAAGAAAACATCAAGTAAAACGCATGTTCGTAAAATTTTTTAACAAAAATTCTTGGAGAATATTTATATTTGCGTTAACATCATTATATGTCAACACAATGGCCTTGATAGTCTAGTGGTCCTCGACAATTTATATTGGTTTGAAGACGGATGTTTCCTTTTTCGTGTGCACGGATAGCTGTTAAGGGTTCTGTGAGCCCTTAAAAGCAGAAGCTAATTTTTTCATGAAAAAAAAAGCACAATCCATATTTCATAATACGTTTAGTTACTTTACAGTTTTGAAAATAAATCTTCATAAAAATACAAATTAAGTTCCTATTTTTCTGCAGACCATAATCATTTCTCACCGACCACTAGTGGAAAGAATGATAGACGATAGCCCTAGAATGCTACCCATTCGTCTAGCAGACTACGGCTACAACAAATAGCCTTGTACCCTCCCCCAAAACAGTAAATGTAATGTGCAGCTCAGTACCTTCATATGACCTTGGCTACTACAGATAATGATACTTCTTTTTCTCAAAATATTTTCGCATATAGCATTTTTAGAACAATGTTAGAGCCTGATAAAAAATAAATGGGTAGTAGTAACGCTTGGAGTTGAGAATCTGTCTTAGTTTTTTCCCCCTTCATTTTCGAGATGAAATCAAAACGTTTTCGCGAAGAAAACTTTTGGGGTAAACCTGAGGCTATCTGAGAATTATTAAAATAGTTAATTGTTGACATAATTTTATTTCTGGTGGTGAACCAAAAAACGAAAATTTTATTGAAGTTCAAACTCACGAATTTACAGATAGCGTGATAAATATCAGTTTAGTGAACGCATATGTTACATATGTACATAATAGGGCTCGCAAATCTGAAAAAGCATTGTTTCGAAGAAAGTTTGCAATAAAGCTAATTGAAGATCTTCTTGCCCCCATGGTTGAAGAAAAGCATAAATATATCAACTTGGCCCGATCAACAAGGACAATTATCTGTGAACTTTTGAAACGGGAGCAGAACATTAAACCACGTGAACAATTGGAAACTGAAAACAGGGAAATTTGTGCCTTTTGCCCACGTAAGTTGCGTAGAATGACACGAAAATTTTATTTATCATGTTCTAAAGCAATGTGCGGAGAGCATCATGCTAAAATGCGTAAAGATTGCTTCAAAAATAAATTTTACTTTATTCCTTATGCTAAGATTGGATGTCATGAAATCATCTGCATGTAGAGAATATTTTTTTGTTATCAACCTTAAATGAGTTTTAAACTTACTAAAACTCATGTCATCTGGGAGACGAATAGTTTCCATTCCCGTAAGTTTTTCAAAGGGTAGCATTCTAGGTTTAAACCACTCGAGGCTCTAAATCTTCCTACTGACATGGTGTGAAAAGAAGAGGTGCCACCTTTGTCAATGGACGGTGGTTCAAATTTACGAGATTAATCACTATTATTTCTCATGCTTTTTCAGAGTACGACATAACTTAAAGCAACATCCAAAGGAATATCGATGATGACTCTCACAAATTCGAGCTGCAATCATTTGATGAGCATGATTCATTAATTTGTACCACACACTATATTACATGATGAATTTGGAACTCTCTTGAAGAGACTATTTTGCTGTAATACCAAGATTTGATTTCAACATTTTCTTTGGTGGCCTCACTGTACACACAGATTTTTTTAACACTAATCATACCAACACTTAATAGATACCTATTTGTACCATAGTGGGGCAAATGACCCGACTTTATGTTTTATGCTTGAATGTATGAAGCATGGATGTTAGAAAGGAAATAAAAGTAAAAATTAAATTTATTATAATAAAACAAAATAGTTAATTGACCATTTCTATTACAAAAGCAAAAGATTAGAATTTTTAATTCATTGCTCATCGCATTTTTTGCATATAAGTGTGTCCATTGCACATTTTCCGCAAACATATTTTTTACATTTAGAGCAAATGTTGTTGGTTTTATTTTCTTTACAGTATCCTATATGACATATCTGTAGTAGACTTAGGCAACGATCCTTTCGTATTTTTTCTTTGCTTTGGTTGTTCACGGGCTTCTCGAAAATCGGCGCCCAGTTCTACTGCTAGCTTGAGTAAAAAGTCTTGTCTTGAAATGTTTTCTCCTGTCGTTTGCTTGTACAAAATCCAGGAATTTATGCCAGACAAATCAAGGATATTGAAAAAAGTCGTAGAGGCCATCTGTAAGATTTAGAACTCAGATTTTTCATGAAATTATTCCGTGGTGATCCCCATTCTTAAACCCAATTCTGATGACTCTAATTCTCAAAATTATCGTCCAATCTCACTACTTAGCAGCTTGAGTAAAGCATACGAATTCGTGATTTTGAACCGCCTGAACCAACACTGCTTAGCCAGGAATATTATTATTCCAGAACAGCATGCCTTTGTAACTAAGTGCTCTACAGTAACCCAGTTACTCAGAGTCACTGAATTGGTTCACACAGGCTTCCAAAACCATTAGTCCACGGGTATGCTATTTGTGAACATAGCCAAAGCCTTTGACAAAATTTGGCATGATGGATTAATATCCAAGATGATGAGACTTGGATTTTCGGACCAAATCCTAAAAATTATTCACTCATACCTAAACTCGAGAGAGTTTAGAGTTAAGAGTCGAAAACTGCCTCTCCAGCCCTCGTCCAGTAAAAAGTGGAATTCCTCAAGGAAGTTTGCTTGGACCAAGACTTTTTAACCTATATATTAACGACATTCCGAAGGCTGACAATGTCCATTTAGCTATGTATGCGGATGACACTGCTATCATTAGTCAACACACTTGCAATTTCAAAATTGAAAGATTACAAAATTACATCACTAGGCTTCAGCTCTGGCTCGTTGCTTGGAAAATCAAAGTTAATGCATCAAAAAGCGCAAGCCTCCTCTTTACGAAACAAAAGTGTATAGGAAACTTACCCAATATCTATATTTTTGACCAACCCGTCCCCTGGGTCACTGAATTTAAGTACCTAGGGTTCTCGACGCAAAATTGAACTTCTCCCCCCACATCCGTGCTGCACTTCAAAAAGCGGCAGGAATGAGCCAAACGCTCAATTGCTTGATTTCTCGAAAGTGTAAGCTCCCAATAAGACACAAGGTTTTGCTCTATAAATTATTTCTCCGACCAATTTTGTTATATGCATCTCCCATCTGGGCTTCTGCTGCAGTAACTCACTTGAAAAAATTGCACGTTTTTCAAAATAAACACTTTCAAAAATTACTAATGCTCCTTGGTTTGTCAGAAACGAAATCTTGCACAAAGATCTCAAAATTGATCCACTTCTTGATTTCATTAAAAATCAGTCCAAAAAGTTTTTTGACAGATTACCTCAAATTCCTAACCAATCTATCCGAGTCCTCCCTGCCTATGATAACTCGGTCCCAAGCTCTGCAAAAAGACCTAGAGCTGCTCTTCACCACATATATAAGCATTTTCCAGTCCTTCGGATATGCTAAATATAGTCTTTGATATAACTCTTAAATTTTTTTTCTCTTAAAAAAACATTCTCTAATTTTAACTTTTGTCATTTTGTATGTGCAAGATTTCATCTCCATTAAATTACTTCGACTTAAACCCACATTCTTTTGAATCGGTCTTGTGTAGTAGTTTAATTCCATTTCAATTATTCTCCTTTTCCACATCTTTTGTGGATCATCCTTTATTTTACTCATTTTCCAGCAGATGGCATCACATTATGGACACTTTCTGTGTCAACGCCTTCTCTTTTCGCTCGCTGTTCTGCGACACTCCCGTCATCACTACACGATTCAGCAGTGTTTGTCCTTTCCCTTTATTTAAACATCATGTACCACGAGCACCACGGCATTAATTACTTTTATTTTCCATTTCATCTTTTTTATCTTCCAAATTCCGTGTCTACTTTCTGATTTCGTTCCGTTAAGGACGAATTAGAGAAGAGCACAGATTTCTACCACCTCCCTCCGGGATGGTGCCTAATTAAATATGTTCCATACTTGCCGATTGAATTATTTCTCGCTCTCTCACTGGTAGTATGTTTTCAGCAACTGGTGAGAAGCTTTCTTTTAGAACGGCTCTGAGCTGTTGTTAATAATTTTGATAGTATCTTTTAAATTTTATGGAACTTTCAATTAATTCTTCTCTTTTCTTATTAATTATGATGAGAGGGTAATACTGTTTTCTGGTAAGGTACCTTGTATTTTGAAGCCGTGGGCCGTGATCATGAAATTATTCTCAGCTATTTTGAATGAACTACTTTACGCAACAGTCTTTGCAGAAACGTGCAATTTACCGACTACAATACGATAAGCAATATGACTCAATAACCTTATAAAACAAAAAATGCTCTCTGGGTCAAATGATCTGCTGTGGTAGATAAAGGTAAACAAAACAAAAATAGTATAATAACTATAGATTAATTACTTAGAAAAAGTCATGAAGTCAAATGTGCAAAAGCAATAAGATGATGCGTGCATTTTCAATGCAAAAGTTCAAAATGGGTCATTTGACCCATTATGATATGTTTAGTGCTAAAAAATTGAATCCACTATTAATTCATTATCCTTTCAAGCAATGGTTCTTAAACTGTGGTCTGCAGACCCCTGAAGGTCCCCAGAGCTTCTCAAGGGTGTTCGCGAAGTTCTGCCATTTAATGTTACGCGCGATTTCCTTCTTTTACACACTATGAAAGGTTCCGTGGAAAAATTGAAAGATGTACCATTGTAGACTAGATCACTAAATTGCCCCTAATGAAAAATATTAGAATATGTATTTCGATCAAGAATATTCATCAAGCTTTTTTTATTGTTTGCAATTACATAGCCATTACTACAACGTAATATTCGTAATAAAATATATAGTAGGAATAAAAACACATGTTTCACACTAGAATATTTCAAATATTACACCTGATTAACAGCACTTGTAAAATAAAGTACACACTGCGCCATCATTCTCATTCAAAATTTTAATAAAGTTTAAGTTCATTATTTATGCATTCAAAATTAGTATTTTGTATTTTTTAAATGTATAATATATATACAATTGAATGTTTCCTGTTTTCTCAAAAAAAAGTGTTAAAAAAGTTTGAACAAGGAACAGACTTAATCTTAAGATTAAGAGAAACATTTAATTCTTTCTCTACCGACGGTACTTATAAGTACCACTCCCTTTAAGGTATCCGACTACGTTCGGAACCGTGATTTAAAAAAGTACATAAATGGATAATTTTTATGATATTTAGTGCCACTCAGATTAGAATATATTGCATAAAATTGTTTTAAGGACATTTTGACAAAAAAATGTATTTAAATATAATATTTTGGCAAAATATTAACTTAGAATAATCTTTTTTTCCAAATATTTTCCTTTTGTGAAAAATGCTTCTATTGTAATAATATTTCGTCTGTATATAGCTCAAACCTCTCTATAGAGGCTCAACTAGAATTTTTGAAAAATTCACATTTTCAGAGTTACTACCAACTGAAATAATTATCGGCGTTTTTTTCTTAAAATTCCTCCTCTCTGTTGTCGTAAAATATGAATAAACCCACTTCTAAGTTATATATTTCAAAAACTCTTGTTGAGCCTCTGTAGAGAGGTCTGAGCTATATACAGGCAAAATATTATTATAATAGAATCATTTTTCACAAAAGGAGAATATTTTGAAAATGGGTAATTCTATGTTCATTTTTTGATGAAATATTGTACTTAATTCCTTTTTTATTGTACGGCGGGTTTTCACATCGCCCTAGACTCGAACTCATGACACGCCGGCTACGAGCTCTTGACCATAACCATTGGATAAATGGTTCTCGTTATTTTTTCGTTATATATGATACACTTTTGAACAATTTCAAAATTTAGCAGCAGACTAAGATTAAAATAAGTTCAAAAATTTTACTTATCTCTAATACACTTTGTAAAATGGTTTAGGATAATAATTTTCAATGTTAAATAAAATATGTACGACCAAGACAACAAAATGTTTGAGTAATTAATTACAAATTAATAATAAGAATACATTTATTACGAAATTAGAGCTTGTAGATTTTTGATTCTTTCATTTGTATTTGGTAGTAAAAATAATAATTCTACTCTCATTTCTCATCACACATATTTAAAAGTCTAGATCTATCTTTCATTTTTATATTTATAAACGCTGAAAATCCGAATTCACACGCCAATAAGATGTAGAAAATTGTAATATTTTTAAAGCTTTTTTGTGGCTATTTTATGAGATAATCTCCTCTAATTTAAATCCAAAATAAATTGCTTGACTCTTTCAAATGTCTTGAACCTGAATCTTTATTATTGCAGAGTGAAATTTGTTTTTCCATATCATTCAAAGCTAGTTTATATGCAGACGCATCCGTTATCACAAATGGATTATGAGCCAAATCAAATTTTTTTGCATTCATTTATCCAGGAAAAGATAAATTGAATATATCATGAATACCCTTACTACATTTCTATAAAACGGACGAATGATTCGGTTTCGTATTTCAGTTTTTTTCTTTAATATAATTAAGGATTTTTAAAAAATTTGGTGGCACACAAAAATGCCGCGGCACGATGATTGAGAATCATTGCAATAGGCTATCCTGTCCACAAAGAGAGCCTGCATGTCAAGGTAAAAAAAAAATGCATAATAATATTGTCTACAATGTAGAATAAGTTGAACACAGAGAGAGAGAATGAATATAAAAAAATGCGATGGTTAAATACAGGAAAGCAATATTGAGATTTTATATTTCTTTCGAAAACTTTGTTAGCGATTAAAAAGAACTCTCTATATAAAAAGAGATCCGAATGTTATATTGGTTAAGAAAATAAATAAAAACACTGTATCTTTTTAAGAATCACTTAGCAGTCTATAAGACTAAATATTTAAAAATGTTATAAGCATAGCACTGAAGTAAAATAAAGTCTGGGGTGGTAACGAACTGATTAATTAGCAAACAAATATTTCGCTAACAAATTTATTTTCTGCTCGTTTACTTTCTTAAATTATCTCTCTCCAAGGAAATCAAAATTTTCTGAAAGTGAAACAGCAATGAATTAATTTAATTAAATATAAGCTGAAAGAGCGGCGATACATCAACCCTTAAACTAATTAAAATAGTTTCTCTTTTCTTAGATAGGCTTTAATCAAGAGTCTGTAAATAATGAGAACAAAAACAGGCATTTGCGAAATCGTATTCTCATTATTGAATTGCTTTCACTTTTCTTTTCCCAATATGATTATATCGGTACGTCAAATTTACAACTGTCGCTAACAATCGTAGCGTCGTTTATTGATTATACGATTTCTTAAAGAATATTGCATTTTTCTATTTTTCTTAACAATGAGTAAAGAGTCTCAGATATTATTAGTGCTATATTTTCCAATTAAAATATTTAACTAAAGAAATTGGTGCATTGCCGGTCATTGTTGTACAGTAGAATGTCGTTTATCCGAATCAATTGGGACCGGGCACCATTCGGATATGCGATTGTTTTGATAACCGAAAACCGAATGCGATCCATGCAATATATGAAACCGGACACTATACGAATATTGAAAATCCCCACATGCGAGAAACGTGCTTGAATAGAAAGCAAAATAGGTGCAAAATGTCGCAATTTTACCTTTCTTGTGGAAAATAATCACTTATTCTTCGCTGTACTATTGTACACTTTCGTTTTTTCGCTGCAAGGTCTCCGATTCTTTTGAGCAGCAGCAGTTGAGTAGAACAGCACTCTGATTGTTGTTCGTACCACTCCCTTCGCGAGATGGCTCAATATTTCAAGTTTGGTCTCTATGATCAAGACGTTGCACTTCCTTTTTGATATCGAAGCCATAGAAGTTCACAACTCAACAAAAGAGCACGTATACACCCATTCAATTGAAAACAAACTGACCTAATATTCCCCGCAGATGCTTACCAAATCACACAACTGAAATTCCCCAAATATCCCCGACCTTGGGTTTTCCCGTTACTTTTGACCTCATGCGAAACAAACGTATTCATATACAGTACATGCAGCTGAAAAAAAAAACTGGTCCGGGTATATTTGACGCTCCGGATCATAAACGTTCGGATAAACGACGTTCTACTGTAATTCTAAATAAGCAAGCCGCCTGTCCGATATAGTAGTTAGTGATGTTGCGTCTGGGTTCGAATCCCTGAGAAAGCATGTATGTCTGTAAATGTGCTGCATAGGAATACTCTAAATAGCCTTCGAGCCTCAAATCCTTTTGTTAGTGGTGGAAGGGGAAGAGAGGTGGTAGCCATCGGGCCTCCATCAAAATTAGGGTAGAAGCGAGCCAAATCGGAAATTTCGCTTGCATGGTGCTCAAAGCTACATGTGAACATCTAGCCCTTAGCTTCGATGAATGTCATGGGTCTCGATCTGGCACCGACAGACAGGTAACATTAGCAACAACAACTAAATAAACAAGAAATTATCATTCTATTATTATGGAGCTGCGGTAGCCCAGTGGTTAAGGTATCGTATCATGACCGGCATGTCATGAGTTCGGGCCCAGTACAGGGGTTCGTGTACGGGATCAATGAACGTTAAATCTGTCAAGAGTTCAAACGTCCTCCCGTTGGTGTGGTGTGGTAGTTAGAAGAGAGATGCCAGCTCAGGTGTCATCCTCGTCACTTGATCATGGTTCAAAATGACGAGGTCCGTCACCAAAAGCCCTCGTGTAGCTGAACAATGCCAAGCTCACCAAAGTTCTATTATTAAGCACATCTGATTAGCCAAAAGTGATATCAATTCTCTCATGGCCAAATTTGAATTAGTTAAGGTTGCTTAACATTGCACTGATATGTATTTCAATATGCTTCATGTTAAATCCCGATTCAGTATTTAGTACAAAAGATAAAAAAAGTCTTTTAAAAAATTAGATTAATTTCACACACTGAAAGATTTTTATAGCTATTACTTTCATTTTGAGTGTTAATAAGGTGTTTCTGTTAAGCGATGTAAGTCATTGTGGCCTAGTATTCATGGACATGAACTCATATTAAACATTTTGTGTTTGTTATATTCTGCAACTGTGTTTCATACTTTTAGACTTAGACGAGTGTTACGCACGATCACGCATGTATATTTTAACTATTGAATGTTTTTTTCTTTTTGCATTATGTCAGCCTTATATACATACCAAATTTTATTAAAATTTTTCCGGTAGTTCTAGAGATAATACACAATCTCTAAAAATTCTTTTAATTGTGAACACCAATGTAGTTTCGTCCTTCGTATTATTAAGGATTTAATGTTGAATTTATTTGATCATAATAGAATCTAACAAAAGATAATATCATTTTCACACCAAAAAATGTGAAGTAAAATTTCAGTTCAGAATAAATAATTTGTTTAATTTCTTATATAATTATATCTATATAATTATCTACTTCTGTCTTTTTCTCTCTCTCTGTATATATATATATCAGTAGCGCACAAAGGAATTCTTCAAGGGGGAGGGGGGGCGGGTTGAAAGTTCACCATTCTTGTATAATGCTTCTTTTGATTTTATCGATTTTTGAGAACAAAACACAGAACTAATTATTGAATAAATAATTATCATTAATTAATAAAATTAATCATTAATAACAAATACTTAATTAAATTTTACGTACTATTTACTTAGAATTATAATCAATCGGAAAAAAACCAAGAGCTTTGGGGAGGAGGGTCCGGAAACCCCAGGACCCCCCCTTGTGTGCGCCACTGATTATATATAAGAGAGAGGTTTTTAAATTATAAAAAATGAGATAATAAAGCTAAAATATTTCTTGTTCTAATTTAAATAATTATTTGTGTTAATATAAAATATATAATTTTGTACCTATGTCCTCCTTGCTCTTGAAAGGTAGATAGCTGTGAATGAAAACGATGCTTGCATTTATTTTTATAACTCAATATCTGTCAATACTAAAATTCTTTGAAGGTATCTTAAAAAAGTAGTTAAAGAAGCTTCTATACAAGCGACTGAGTCACTCACAATTTTCGTAAATAATAAAACCTCAATATAACCATTTACGACCGGTGTAGCATATTTTATATCAAACAAAAAAGAAACATCGGAATGTCTATAAATATCTTTCAAATTTTACGCAACCCTCCTATTCATTTATTAACTGGGCTAAAAACCCCTAAAATTCAATACCAGCAATTCTCTCGAGACACTGGAGAAAAAAAAGGCAGTCATCTTCTCGCTTGGAGCGTTAAAGCAAGATGAATTCTTACGGGCTCTTTAACCAAGAAAGAGATCCTAACTTATATTTAAAACGCAAAAGAATAAAAAAAAGCAGCCAAGAAAGGAGTAAAGATGAAAGGAAAACAATAGAGAGAAAGAAAAACTCTCAAAAATTGCTCTGTACACCTAACCAAAGCAAAACAAGAAAAGATAGGACGAAAAGTAGAAGAGGAAAGAGTATTTTTGCAAGTATCGCTTCCAGTAATCTGGCATCAGCGAAGAGAGAAAAAAAAAGTTGTGTGAGGTGGCGCCCCCATGCTTCGTGGTAAAGAGGCTCGTAAAATCGGAGCCCGTAAGAGATTTACGAGATACAGTCGCAGTTTGCGAATTTTCGGAATTTTTTTGTTTTGTTATTATTATCATTTCTTCCCTTCCCTGCGAAAATGTGTGGCGTGTGAGACAAGGCCACTGCGATTGTTTGAACGTGACAAAGAGCTGTTTCTGTGGATTACGTCACCCGTGTCTTTTAACGATTGAGACAGCTCTCTTGCTGTTGTAGCATGACTCACATTTACAAAGACGAAGTGCAATTCGGAATTAATCTTACTCTTTCAAGAGCAATATCCAACAAAGGCATTTTAATCTTGTAATGGCAGGTACTGACACATAACTCTCAAGTTGTCTCCTTTTACGCTATGATCGATTTTTAAAGCCTATGGTGGCTGTTACTCTTTGCTCAATTTTTTTGTCCTATCACACTTATATAACACGAAACAAAGTACCTGGCTTAAAATCATCGTGTGATTTGACAGATTGTTACTTAATTTTTATCTCTCAATTATGTATGCATTATGAAAACTTGATCACGAAAAATATTCTGCATTTGAAAGGCATATTTAAACATAGAACTTTTTTACTTTAATAAGTAGTTTAAAATCATTAAGGCTATCTTCGGCTAATGTTAAAGAATAGGGGCAGAATTCGGAATATTTTTTCAGATATAAAAGTACTCAAACATTAATATTATATATTCTGGCTACACTATCCTGTAGAGAATCACTTATTTTATCATACTACTCATTTTTATCAAAGTTGACACATTTTTTCTTTTATAAAATGTGTTTTTTTTTCATTTTGTTATCTACACCGTAATGCTAAATGAGCTATCCCTTCACATATTAAAAGGAAAAACTAATAATTTATTAAATATTTTGAAATTTTAAAAACACTATATTATAAGCAAATGAATAAGTTACAATGTCACAAATTTTTATAAAAATTGAGGCATTTTTTTCTGTCCGAAAATGTGCTCCGCGTCAAGTTCACGCTCTCGTATGTATGGCGTAAACAGTCTTAAACCTTATTTCTTGCAATCGAAAGTTACAAAAAAATAAATATTTGTCAAATTGTAATAAGTAGCAGAATATAAGATTATTTTTTTATAATTCAATATAATAAAAAATTTTCCTTAAATTTCAAAAACAATCACTGTCAAATCAAAAACTGTCATGAAATTAAATATGCTCTCTTCTAAGAGAATATTGTGGCTCTAGTAGCATAGTGGCCATAGATTAGTCTCAGGTGAATCATCAGTTCCAGTCCCAGTGTCTCTGAAAATACGCTGTATATAGTTGCTGTTTTTGTTTAATCTGTGAAGGCTCGAAAGTCCTCCCGCTGGAGTGTTATGGAGGTTTGTAAACAGGGGGTGTCATCTCAGGTTGTTGTTCGTTTCATCCTGAGATACATACGAAGGACGAGAGATAGATAAACAGAAACATACAATACAGTTAAACCTGTTTTGGGGCGGTGGATAGGGACCGCATAAAATAAATCGCTCTTAAAGTATTCGAAAATTTCATAAATACTTACATATAACAAACATTTTTTCGACATTCTACAAAAAACTTTTTTTATGCGGTCCCTTTCCACCGTATAAAAAAGTCGCTCTTAAAATATGTCAATTATTTAAGAAATTTATGAGAAAGTACTTTCAAACAAAATAAGTAATTAAATTCCACGTGGAAACATTTTAAAAACATTTAATTTCTCAATGTACTATAACGGGTCTATCAGCGAGCCTTTATTAATCCTCTTGGGGTAAATTGCTTTTTTTAAAATGTTGTTCTATTGAAAACTTTCTCCCGAAGAAGACACGGTTTATGTAAATGGATGTTATATTTATATATATATATATATATATATATATATATATATATATATATATATATATATATATATATATATATATTTATATATATATATATATAAGCATTAACTTTTAGTTACGTGAAGTTAGTGGATAGTAGCTGAGAGTTCGAGGATTAATTGCTGAATAATTCAAGATTTTTTATTGACGATTTAGTCAAAAAAGTTAGAATAGAATAATAACGACCGGGGGGAGGTCGAACAACTGAGAGCGGAATTACATTAATTTAGGCCGTGGATAACCAAAGCGTTCCAAGAGTATATATAAGTTAATTGAATTATAATTATATATTAAGTATCCTTTCTGCCTTGTAATTGCTCCGAAAGTTAGAAGTGTGCATTTCCTACCCTGAATTGTTAAATTAAGTGAAAGAACAATAAATTAGAATTGTATTGATTATGGCTGATCTTTATTCTACCCCCCACCGATAAACGCAACAGCTCGTTTATCATAGTATACATGGAGAAATTTTCAAATGCTGATACATAATTCACTGCTACTCATCGTAATCCAAAGCGTGCATCTTCCTGTGATGAATTAGTTCAAAATCACTTTCGTCACTTGATACAATTTGAATTGATTTATTTTTTGGCACCATAAAGTAACTGATAAGTTTTTGTGACGACAGTTGGTTGGTCAGTTGATTGTGAACTTCACGATACCCAGATATGCATGATCGAAGCTCTTTTTGAAATGTCAAACTCCTTTCGGGATTGGTATCTATTTCAAAAATATGTTTTTCCGATTTATTAGAAAGCTGAATCCCAGCATATATTGTACCCGCTCTCAAAGAATCCTGTTCTTGTCTGTCTTCATAATCTATCAAATTATTGATTATGTCACTGTCATTGAAAGAATCGTCTTCAGTCAAGGATGTGCTGTTATTGCGTTGCGAGAAGGCCATCGAACGTGCATTGTCAGGAGAATGTTTACAACCAATAAACAGAAGGTCTTGAAATGTATATATATATATATATATATATATATATATATATATATATATATATATATATATATATATATATATATATATACTGATAGAAAACATTACATTGGTGCCCAAACCGTTCAAATTCATACACCCAATAAAAAAAAGCACATAAAAAATCGTACAAAAATAAAATCGCATAAAAAAGGACCGCACAAAAACAGGTTATACTGTACAATCAGTTAAGAATATAGACTTTATTAGTAAAGATGATCCCACCATAGAGCAGAATGTGTTCTCTGTTTTCCATTCGAGTCGGAAATCTATTTCAGGCAAAAGAGTGATTACTTTTCCCGCAGATACATGCATACCTTATTGGGGATTTGAACCCGAGTCTGCCCGATTCCACGACGAGGGCCATATCCCTCACACTGGCTAAGTGGCGCTATCGCAGGTGTCCTGATCGTTTGACCGCGGTTAAAAAATGCTGACCATCTCCCTTAATTCACTGCCTTCAAAGTAGACCGAATTTTCATCATCTTGACGTCACAATAGTATTGAAAAAGGTCAATTTTTCAGGCAACTACGTATGAAAAATATCCGTTGACTATTTAGGTGGCAATATATTTAATGTGCCTTTAATTGAGATTTCATTAAATTGTTGATTAACTTGTTCTGCATTAAAAATATAAATTATAGAATTCGTTCTTTATTCTGTTATTTTATAATCAGTTTCTTTCGAATGATTACTATTAACCATTAGGTTTTTTTAAAATTATATCTATTTAATCTAAGCATGCTATTTTTATGTTTGATGAAAAGTTCATTTAGTACAACATGA
This sequence comes from Trichonephila clavipes, assembly GCA_019973935.1. Taxonomy (NCBI): domain Eukaryota; kingdom Metazoa; phylum Arthropoda; class Arachnida; order Araneae; family Nephilidae; genus Trichonephila; species Trichonephila clavipes. The sequence goes on along the minus strand of BMAU01006493.1, from coordinate 12,953 downwards.
ATCAGGTTTAACTAATAATAACGTCTAATCTTGCTTGTTATGAATTAATAAATTCCTAAGCAAATCATAGTTCGTATTAAAAACTGCTCCATTTTTTAGAAAAGTATGAAAATTTCAAATTGGTATTAAAATTTCTCGTTTTTTTCCCCTATAATTTTGTAGATGGAAACCAAAAAGAGGGCGAATGAGAAATATTGAAATGAAAGAAAAAAATGAAGGCCACTCACATACGAAGTGAAGAGGTACATCATCGATTACTTTTCTTTAAAAAAAATAGAAAACGTATTTTACTATCATTTTAAGTAAGGTGAAATAAGTGCAAGCGTTAATGTATTCAATGAATATAATATTTTATGTAAAAAGCAAGAAGTCTTTTATTTTTAATTACATATATATATATATATATATATATATATATATATATAATTCGCTATATAAGTAATTCGCTGGCCTAATTCGGCGACAGCTTTGGAAATCATAATTAGTCCAATGACTTTTTTGTATCTACATTTGTTGTGTCTGCTGAATTCCAATTTCTTACTTCTTTAGCACTGTAGGTTCTAGTACTTCTTCACTTTTATTTTATTATAATATGTATGTATGTGTGTGTGTGTGTGTTGAGAAAAATTTATACTACCAATTAACTGTTCGAATTAATTTTAATCACCAAATATTTCTGTTCATATGTATATTTATTCATGTTTTGATTTATTTCCCCGAAAAGATTTAATTTTATTCAACTGAAAAATAAAGCAATATATAATTTTTACAAACTACAACGAATATACAATATCGAATCATATCAAAATTTTTAAAAATTAATATTTTTCTACATAAGATTACTTATAAATAAGTGTTCATAATACTTTATGTTAAATAACTAAAAATATTCTAAATGTTCACTAATTTTTTAAGCATATTTTTTTTATAAAAAATATTAATAATACTGAGACAACAGTTTTATTTTGAGATTATGTCTCAATTTTAAAGCTTTTTTTTAAGGACAGTTACAGCTACTAAAAATAAAGCGTTTGACAAACAGTGATGCATATATGAAGAATGAGTTATCCAAAAAGGAAATTCAAGACAATATTAAAACTACAAAGTAATGTTCTAAATGGTCCGTAACTAATTAGAAAATTTTTTGAGGTTGGAAGAGAAGCTTAATAAATTATTTTGAGAAATAGCAAACACATACATATACACCAGCGTTAGTGATTATAACGTAACACAAAGTAAAAATCTTGCTACTTTCTAACATGATTAAAAACTTATCTGGTTCCAAAAGAAATGTAATTGATCACCATTTTGTGAAACGAGGGAGAAATATTTCTATCTTTAAAAAAATATACATTTTTTTCTATACAAGTGATGTTTTTATAGAAATATTTTTATCTAATATGTAAGATAACTTTAATTTACTCTTTGAAACTGATTTTTAATATGGAAGAATAATCATAGGAAATACTTCAAATATTTTAAGCAAAATATCTAAATAGGGAATATTTAATACGTTGATGTGTTAAATTCTAGGCTTGGTTTGTCCAAATTTATATTTTTTAATATTCTCTCAGCAAAATGTCCAATAAATAAAAAAGTATTAAAGGTCTTTACTAATCATAGAAAGAATTTATCTAGAGTTAAGTATTTCAAAAAGAATATTCAAAATTCTTTGTATTAAATGAATTCTATGCACAACACTATTTTTTAGTGTAAAATTCAAAATATTAAAAATCAGTAATGAAAGAAATCTTCAAAAAAAGAGTTTTTTTTAAAAATCACACCGTCTAAGAAAATACATTAGATTTTATTGATAATTTACGTCGCACTGGAAACCGACACGAGAGTTATTGGCTATGAACCTCGTACTTTTGAACCACGGTCAAGTGACGAGGACGACACTTAATCTGACACACCACTCCAAATTTCCACACCATGCCATTGTAATTCGATTGGCTTAGAATAGATATTAGAGATATCCCACGAATAATATATATTTAAAAAAATTGATGCTTTTTTTAAATGAGAACAAATTGTATGAAATTTTTACAAGAATGAGAAAAATTAATATTTAACTGATAAAATACAAATTTTTAAATTATTGTCAGAATTTTTTTGAAAATACCGTGTTTGTATTACTTAATTTTACGAGTTAACTTTTACAGAACAAGTGATCGGTATTTTTTAAAAAAAGGGGATTGTTCAAAGTCAACTAGAAATTTTTCCCCTTTGTGTTACTTTCTGAATATCATGTGTTATATCAAACAATAATTAATTATTTATAATCAAACTCTTCCTTTCAGACACACAAGGGAAATATAAAAAGTCCGCCTTTTCCACCTAGTGAGTGAGTGAGTGAATATTAACGTCGCACTTTTCAGCTACACGAGGGCTTTTGGCGACGGACCACGAAAATTTGAACCATGGTCAAGTGACGTGGACGACACCTGTGCTGGCACCCCCTCTCCTAACTACCACACTACACCAACGGGAGGACGTTTCAGCTCTCGGCACATTTAGCATGCATTGCCGCCCTACACGGTGTGTCTTTAGAGGTACTGGGCTCGAACTCGTGGCATACCAGCCACGGTCCGATATCTTGATCACTAGGCGACCACAGCCACGTGACCCGAATAGAACGAAACATATAGCTTTAAAAATTTTAATGTGTTTTTTAGCGTTTGTAAATGTATGTGACGTCCTGTATTATGATCAATATGTGTGAGATATTAATGAACCAATTTTAGTTTAATACTGCCTTTTCCATGAGAGAATAATATACACATACGCTACCACTATTCACACCATGTTACAGTATTCAGTGAGCAGTAGCGAGAAAAAGGAACTTGGTTGCTTTTTGATCCAGATTCGATTTTTACGAACCTATTCTGCTTCATTGAAATATTGACACCCTACCTTATAAATTATAAACAACAATGGTTTGCAACATTTTGTGAATCTGGTTTGTTCCACAATTAATCAAATATTATGCCTTCAAATCCCTGTGTAGAGTATGATACTTCTTACAGGAGGAACTCATTAAATATGAAGAGTTAGTATTTGAGATTTGAAGCAAGTTTAAATTTGGAAACAAATATAAAATAATTATATTTACTTATAATAACTAAATCCAGAGGATACACAATATTTCTTTCCTCGTGAAGAATGAAAAATTGTAATTTAAAAAAAAATGTAACTCTCTGTAACTTAAGACTTTTTTCGCGTAATCTCCTTATACAATCAATTTTTCCCCCAAATTGCTTTTAAAAAAAGAGACATTTTTCTTACTGTATACAATAGAACACTATACTGATTCCCAAGTTCACCACAAGAAAATGACGGATGAAAAGCATTTAAGTATCATGTACAAAATGCATTAACTTTCCAAAACACTAGCTCTAAATAAGAATTGAAAATACGCGCAAAAATCAAAGAAAGAAAGGAAATATCAGTGCCCGTACAGCCAGGGATGTCTTAAGGCAAAGGCCAACTGAGACCGAGCCTTGGGCCTCGGCCACAATGGGGACCTCGTCTCGTTCTCGACTCCGCCTTAATAAGATCATGATTCGAATAATTTCAATGATCAAATACTATTCCCGGTTGTATGTTCCGAAAAACTGAGAATTTGGACTTTATGTCAACTGGCTATATGTGATGACCGTCGTCCATGAACAGGCTTCGACTTACCACAATATGCAATCATTACTCATTCAGTCAAAAGACGGCTGTCGGTCAAGCCGATTTCTGCGGTTATAAATCATGCACATTTGTTTGCTCCGGGTTATTGTTTGTATGCATCCACACCGTAAGTCCAGGTTCTATTCCTGGGCTGGGTAAAGTCGATTCAGCTCTCCATTCCTACCGCAGTGGGTCGATAAATGAGTACCAAGCTTTCTTGGGGACTTAAACAGCGGGGATCTCGCTTCTGACTGACCACCTGATCTTGACCTAAGGACCTATATTCTCGTATACTGGGATGGGCACAGTAGGTCCTAGGCTGTAGCGACACTGAGTTTGTATTGTTTGTACGAATATTTAACAACGTATGCTATGTACTGTCTGCTACTAAGGATTATAAGTTGAGCCTACTTTTGCGTAGTGGGCCAGGGCCTCAAAACATTTTAAGACATCACAGCGTACAGCGTACGGGCAAACCAGTTGCGGCCAACTTTCGGTAGCATGTACGTTTTACGGGCAAACAGCTTAAGGGGTTGAAGAATGAGACCCCGAATTCCAAATATTTTTCATATATAAAGTTGTGACGAATCTATACGGCACTTTATTACTAATACTCTTGGGCGTCTTTGGGGATTGTAAATTTGCGTATATTTCCAACCAGTTCTAAAAGGAGGAAACGGGGGATATGCAAATGAATCAAAGTATATAAAGAGACTGTGGTATGTTAGCGGAGAAGTCTATTGAGCCAAGATATACATAGACGGAGCACTAAGAAGATTCAAGTTGATTGTGCGATTAGTTTCTCGCTGATTGTCAGGCAGCGATCTACATTCGGAAAGTTGAGCCGACTGGAAAGGAGTGAAGTAGTAAAAGTCGGGTGATATTTAAACTTCATTTACCGGATAATAAGAGTAAAAATAAATAATAGAGTTAGTGGAAAGTTAATGATTGCTAGAGTAATTCAAACTGCGTATATCTCTCGGTCCTCTTATTCCGGTAAACCCGTTCGATATTGAGTTTAATAGTTGATTAGTATCTGATTTCGTAACTCTATTTAATAGAAAAGTTCAATCTCTTTGACGTAGGCATATTGATTCATATTTGTATTTAGAAGGTTGATAATTGATTCAAGTGAATAAATATAATATGTTATTGTAAAAATGTCGTCTAGAGTAATTTTTTGCCTCGATTCAATCTTGGTGTCCAGGGTGGAACCCAGGGGGGTTCCCACAAAGTGTCTACAACTTTAATATTATATTTTAGCTTCACTATTTTATCGAGAGCAGCATATTTTGTCATACTGTTTTTATTATATGAGTTTATCCGTTTTTTCTGGTATAAAATTATGTCCTCCCTTTTTTTTCTCCTATATTTTATAATGTTAAAATCAATAATTAACTTTCTATGGACCATTTTAAAATTTTAAAAAAGCACCAGATTATAAACAAATATATATGAATAGCAAAGTTTCAAATTTTAATGACAACTGAGACCTTTTGCTGTCTGTGAAAAACGAGCTCCGCATTTAGTTAAGGGTCTTGTACATTTGGCGAAGACAGCCTTACGTTTGAAATGCAAAAAACTATTTTAAAATAAAATTAAGGGTTTAAGAATGAAAATAACTTTAATAAACATATCGAATGAAATTAAAAATAAATAATCTCGCGAAATACTAAAAAATGTATAAATATAATTAAAAGTACAAATGAAGGCATACAAATAATTGAAAGTGTTAACGAAAATATAAATATAAGTTATAGGACAATACTAATGAAAGCTTACATAAATAATCATGCTAAGCTTCAGATTAAATATGCAAGCAAATCTTATGAAAGGGAGCATATTATATTTTTAGAAACGAAGAAAAAAAAATCCCATTTAACTAATAGTAGTTGAGATGTTTATGCGCGGAGGAGTTAATGAGAACTTTAGGGCATAGAGAAACAGGGTATTTATCGATGCAAAATATGTTGCTTCTTTAAAAGGGAGCTACAATGTATATGAATTATTTATGATACTCTTTTATAAAATAGTCATTGTATCGGATTAAATAGACGCACCAAAGTATACCATTCACTCTGATGTGGGTTCATTTTTATTCTATTCTTCTAACACCAAAAGTGCTTAACAAGAATAAATAACACTGAATAAATGTTCTATGGATTATGTTTCCAAAGCCTATTGAAAACAAGGAGAGAGTTATCGGGTATAATTTAATAATAATTATTTATTAAGAGTAAAAATCAAAAAACTCCTTGAGTGTGTGACTTTGGTTTCTATAGAATTAATGTTTCGAGATATATGATTTAATATTATTTTCCGAATGCAATTTATGAACACTTACCGTCTCTTATTTTGAAAGTTAAATTTAGTTTAGATGTATAACTAACTACCTATTATTCTAATAAAATTAGAATCAATCTATGGTATATGCAAAATGGGTGGCATATTTGGCTTGGTGCTGGCCTTGTACGTCCAAGTTTACAAGATTGATCTCGGCCCAAGTCGGTGGATTTTCAAAATGTAAAAAAAAACCCACGACAGCATCCATGTCGATTGATTATGTGGCATGTAAAAGATTACTTGAGCGACTGTTTGGCTTGGGTGTTCTTGGAAAAATTAAATTCCTGGAACAATTTCGTATCGTCAGAACACAAGTGCTTCCCCCTGGAGAGTAAACTGCGCGTATAAATTACATTATGGCTATGGGTATATACCTATATAATGCCGCACTAAAAAGTGATAACCAGTTCCCAGAAATGTATTAGATCTGCAATGGTAAAAATATCAATCGGCAGTCCCACTGAGGATTAAAAGAAAACTGCTGCGGTATGTAGATATTGAAAGTTTAGTTTGATTATTTTGTATCACGGTCAAAATATCATTTTTTCCCCATTTAAATAATCTAGACGGCAATTCCTGTTTAAATATTTAAACTTGAAAATAAAGTATCCACATGGGATCTGTGAAAAAGGAAGACTAATTTTTTTGCAACTACAGCCTCTTATTAAAAGCAGACATCTTGATCGATTGTAATTTTTTTCCTGAACTGCGAATGAAAGCATCGATTGTTTTTGAAGCGGAAGCAATACTTACTTCCTTCTCATATTTGACTTCCTTCTTTGAAACAAAGTTTAAATATTAAAGATAAGTTGTTCGTTTTTGACTCTAGTTCGACCAAAGTATCAAAGATCTTTCGTCTGGACAAGATGGGTAACTTTTTTTCTTCTTGAAAGATAAATATGATAAATATCGTCAAAATTCGCTGCGCGGCTGTACAAAAAAATGAGCTTGTTTAATAAAAGTTGTTTTAAATATGAGTGTGTACTATGAGTATTTGGTAAGAAAAATGCTAATGCGACAGTATAAAAGTTGTCAATAGTTAATTACCTTATAAAATATGTGTACAGGGTGTCTCCGAAAGCCGTGTCCTAACTTGGAGGTAGAGATCAACCTGAGGAACCATAATTACATAGGAAAGTATGAGCGGAAACGCAACCCCAGCGAGATAAAGAGACACAAAGACAGTAAAGCCGCATTCACACCAAGGCAACCAGCGTCGAGCGTCTAGCTAATCAAAGATTTGATCTCGGGCGCGATGAAGTCTCTGATTGGCTAGACGCTCGACGCTGACTCCTTTGGTGTGAATGCGGCCTTAGGCCACAGCACAGAATGTAGTGTAAAACGCGTTACTACTCAAAAAAAGGATGATAAATAAAATAAAAAGCATCACAGAAGGTGTTCAAAATTGCGGCCTTTGGCATTTATATACGCAGGACATTGACACGACATGGATTGGTGGACTTGTTCACAAATACCGGGAGTTTCATGGATCGTAGCAGCAGCGATAGTTATTCGCGCCACCAGGTCAATTTCACAATTGAAGGGCGTGTCGTACACAAAGATCTTCATAGCACCCCAGAGTAAAAAATTCAAAGGCGATAAATCGGGAGATTTAAGAGGCCCAAGTGACCTGACCACAACGCCTAATCCACCTGTTTCGAACTGTCCGGTCTAAATGGTCACGTACTCCCCTTCCACAATGAGATGGTGGGTTCCCCGACTTGTAGAAATCACATGTGAAGCCGAATAGGTACGGGACATCGTTCATCAGTTCTGGATGTACCTACTGTAGAAAGACTATATATTTGTGAGTTCAATCGAGGTGGTAAGATTTATCGACCGAGTAAACAGTACCCCACGATATTCGTCCACACATTAACAGTGAAGCGTTGTTGTGTGGCACGTGGTCGGATGCTGTGTGAGTTTGTTTAAGGCCTAAATGTGCGCATTGAAACACCCCTTCACGTGAAACTGTTGCTATATCACAGAACAGCACGAAGCTGGCAAAGTGTATGTCTTTCTGCCTCACTTTGGTCAACAAACCACTGTGCAAACGCGACACGTCTTGGGTAATAAATACTCTGGCTGTAATATCTGCACTCTCTGTACATGAAACGGATGTAAGGCTTCGCCCTGAAGTACATGATGGACAGTTGCACGAAATCTTCCGGGTGCAACGGAAAGTGTCCTTACACTGGTACCGGGATTTTGGCCCACAGAATGCAATACAATCTGTTCATATATGGGGCTCTTGTTGTTAGCGCCCACCCCATACCTTCAATCATGGTTCTGAAAGATCCATGTACCTCCAAGTTCTGATGCATCTGAGCGAACATTTGATGATTTGGTTGCCACCTCGTTGGATATCTTTCCCCATACAATCAAACATCAGCACATCTATTTCCGTTGGTTAGGCCGTTGATGAAATGGATATCCGCTAACTCTGCGTTCGTGTAACGATTCATGTTCATCGCATGCTGGTACGTCTGAAATGAGGAAACCACACTTGCAAATCTTGCGAGCTCATGTACAGCGCCACCTCTCTCTTTCCGCCTATGCTATCTATGTAATTATGGCTCTTCACGTTATCTTCTACATCCCCTATTTGTACACGGCATTAGGAGACACCCTGTCTATATACTACTTAAAAATATAAGTTTAATATTTTATACTTAATAATTTAAAAAGTAAATGTGATGATCTATTTCTGTTGTAAGGTAAAGAAAGTAATTCATCACAAAAGGAATATTTTTAATTTTTATAACTTAACTTGTCTTATTTATAAACCCTCGATTATTGGACATTCCGTTGAAAATTTAAGAGGAACTTATGTATTATACATATTAGCGATATCTTAACGATACAAGTTGAATATTAATTTAGATACTCTCTCTCTCTTAAAAGCCACTGGGAAGTTGTGTAGATAACTGCATTCAACCAGAGTAACATGCCTTCCAGTTACACAACAAAGTCCTAAAATTTATCTGAATGTGACCTAGGCTGATGGCTGAGTCGGTGAAAACGCCCCACATCTAGTGAATCTGATTAGTAAAAAAAAGGGCCAAGAAACTGTTATTCTCAGAAAAAGTTTATTATTTTATCAGGCGAATTATTTGTTTCAGAGAATACACTTAGAAAATAACTGTCGAAATACTCTTTTAAACAAAGTAAATATAAATAATTTCCTGCTTTTGTGCTTTTTTAATAGAGTATTTCTTTTATTATGAAAATGAAAAATTAATGGATGATACGTTGTTGTTGTAATGGCCTCAATAAGCCAGCAGAGGGCTGACCAAACCACTGACCTCTGCCATCCTCACTTTCCAATAACTGGTAAGGGATTGTTCACAATCCCCAAACGAAACTTGCTTTCAAACTGCTGAGTGCTTCCCCGGAGCGCCTCTCATTATCCCATGAGTTTCATGCCATGGTGGCGTTTCAATCACTTGGTTTCCTCATGCTTGATAGGTCCTTTGCCGTAGAGTCAGACCGCGGGATATTTCACTGAGCAGATTGTCCCTTGCACCACCTTATAGGAAAAAAGCTTTCCCCGAACTGAGTGAATTTCAGCAAGAGAGGCTTGCAACTTTCCATCTAACACAACAAGACAACTTCCTTATTGCCAATGAAAACATAGTATATAGTGAATTTTTTATCAGCCTACACCCTCTCAAAAAATTATAGCTTCTATAATAATACACAACCATTCTAAAAACGAGAATTTAAACAACCAAAAACCGGGTTATCCTTTACAAATACATAAAATTTTTGAAGATCTATTATGTTGAGGTTTTTCTTCAACCCTTTTACACTTGAATGTCGTGACTTACCTATTATTGAATGGAAGAGATTTAGTACTTAATAATAGCTGATTCTATTGCTAATACGACCAATCTTGAAAAGAAAACCCCCAGTTTTTACATGGGTTTTGAGTTTAAAGGTTTGTTATAAGATATGGCGGTATTGTAATTTTATATGTGAAACAGGAAATATGTATCGCAAGCTCTGAATGATTTAATCCATAACAAGAACTTGCAGGAACCGCCATAATCGCCAACTTATATAATGTAATTGTTTGGTAAATATCAGCATTGAAAGCGCGGCAATGATCAAAACGATTTCAATTCATCTTTCATTCCTTGTGAGGACTGTATTACAATCATGTAAACACACATCCCTTCCGCTTATAACAAAAAGGCCACACCAAAGGCAATTCTTTCAGACTTTGATATTTTTGGTGGTCTTTCTAAAGTAAATTTCCATTTGTGGTATCCTGACAATCGTCGAACTATATTTTAAAAAAAGTAAAATGATAATTGTTTATTAATTAGTGTCAATTTGAGATTAGAATTACATGTATAAAACTGGTTTAAGACGACTCTCTCGGCAAAAAAGAAATTATTTAATTATAAATATTTAGGCAAAATTAACTAAAATAATCCTTTTTTTTTCAAAATTGTTCTCCTTTAGAAAATGCATCTATTATAGAATGTTTTGTCTGAATATAGTTCTTAGAACTCTTTGCACAGAGGCTCGGAACTGAGGGATTTTTTAACATCTAAGTATTATTGAAAGCAACCCATTTGAAATAGTTATTGATGTTTTTCCTCTTAAATTTCCTGAAAGAGTCAAAGATTCTTTTGACAAAAACCTACTTAAGTTATATATTTAAAAATTTAGTTGAGCCCTGTATTGCAGGTCTGAGTTTAGATACAGGCAAGTACCACAAGGTGAATTTCAGCTGCTGTTTTTCACAAAAGTGGAGAGAACATTTGAAAATGGGTCATCTGGTTAAAACATTTTTTTGTCAAATTATTGAAATTAGAATAATTTTATTGTAATACTTATTTCCTGAAACAAATTATATATAGGAAATTGAATCTAAGAAACCAAATAGATCAACACAAATTATTATCCATTTATACGCTTTGTAAAATCCACGGTCTGAACTGTAAAGCCCAGATAAATCTTCTATGAAATGGCTGCTTTCAGGCTTGAATTGAATCTTAATGATTCAATTATAAGTTTTTAAACAGAATTCTTTGAAAACAGTTGTAGACAGAAACATCAAAGATTCATTAAACATTTCTCTTCCACTTTTTAAACTCTTTACTACAAATGACAAATGATAATAAAACGTAATATTTGTAATGAATATGATTATCACCGTATTTATTGAACCAAACCGCAAGAATTTTTTTCAAAGAAATCGTACAGCAATGTCATCCGAAAAATAAAGAGTTTTTCGAACTACAATGATGAAAATCTCTGCTTGGATGAGTGGAAAATTGTTCATTATACTGAATAAGAGTAAATTTAGATTCATTATACTCCAATTTTTAATACTGGTAAGGAACACCACATTTTTATTAGTTCATATTTAAATTTTTCAACTTCGTAAATATCTTAATAATTTTATAAACATTTTCTACTAATCATTTTTTCTTCAGGTTAAAAACTTTGAGAAATAGGGAGTTTGTTTAAAAATTAGAGACGGGCAATTCATAGATTCGTGGATAATCATTGATTAGACTTCCTTTGTATTTTTTCTTGGAACGATAATTGTTTTTTAATAATATAATTTTTGTTTGAGATGTCCAACGTCGGTATACATCAGAAATTGTGATGCCCATGTAAATGGAAAACAATTTTCCAGCGATTCACCATTAATTATTTATACGCTATTTTCAAAATTTATTTATGATGTTCTGGTGAGATATACGTGCTTTTACTTTGTGATTACATATATATTTTTCTTCTATTTCTTCTCCTTTCACTATAATTTTTACTTCAATATTGTTCTGATATGTCATGTGTCAGAAGCCTAAAAATATACCATCCAGGTAATGTATTTGTACTTAAATATACATGTATTCACACATACACTTTCCTAAGCAATGTCGAGTTACAAAGAAAATTCATTTAATAAATAACTAGTATAAACATAGCTTTCATACTTTCAAACTATAATTCTAATTTCCTAGCGTTATAATGTTTATTATGCAAAAGTATTGAATTCACAAGAATAAATTCACTCTAAATTTGAGTTAAGTGTTGACCCATTTCCAGCTTTCATATATAAATATCTTTTTGCCAGTCACAAATAGGAAACCTTTTCCTTACTGATAGAAACATCATCTCCTACCGATGCTGAAGTCAAGAAAGAAATGAAACTGGGTTAAACGAACTTTTAAAAGACAACCTTAACCATCTGAATGTAATAAATGTTCAACACTTACGAAATCTCAAAAAATATCCGCTGTTTTTTGTTCCGAGAATCAGCTCAGGAATCTCCCTGCGCGAAAAAGAACTCGTACTCTTCGCCGATAGAAAGTCACTTTGTCCAGTCGTAGGCGAGGTAAAACAAAAAGAGCCTCGATTACGCCGCGGCAGAGTGAACTGGAGACACCGGTTTTCGGAATCGCAACGACTTTGAAAGCATCCTGGCAACGGCAACGCAAAGCAGCATCAGCACGTTGACGTGATTGAAAAATGAGAAATGTTTCATCAAACTGAAATCATAGATAATATAAAATTTACATATAGGTATTAATACTTAAATGATTCTACCTTTTAATAAGTTTAGAAATGTGTGATCAAAAGTATTTTATTCTTGTATTATTTTTATATTTTGAAGTAATACATACAGATTAAAAAAATATTAAGCAAGTATTGCATTATTTATATTGCATTGAAATTATTAAAACTATGTAAATAGATGTTATACACTTACAGATGTTTTTTGGTATAAACAGAAGAACTTCCAAACTTCAGATTGGTGATGACCTAATTTACGTTGTACATGTGTTGCAGACATAAACGATAAGCTCCTGCAACTTGTGCTTGTTCTTGTAGCGAAGCCATTTTGAAACGAGAATGATGAAAAAATGAGACACTTCGCCATCTAGTTTGCTTTTCATTAGATAGAAACT
>BMAU01006491.1:0-14923 GCA_019973935.1 Trichonephila clavipes | reverse complement strand
CTGACTAGTTGCGGAGACATTTTTTGAAATTTTGCTGAAAATTTATTTTTAAACTCATTTTTGTTTAATTATAACTGAAAACTAATAAAAATAGCAAAAAAAAAAAATTTCTTTCAATGTATTTTTTTTTTAATATGGCCAATTTTAAATTTAAATTAGACGTTATTTGTACGTTACGTTAAACATAGTAAAATAAATTCTAATGCATAATATTTTAAAAAACCCACATAATTTTACTCAAAAACCAGTTACTAATGAATTGACCTAATATCTTTGAAAAATTTTAATTTGTTACTGAACTAGAAGTCAAAAAGTGCACGCAATGCTAATTTTTTAAAAATTTCACATTTATCACACAGAAAAAAAATCATAAAAAAGGTAAATATGCTGTTTTTTCTTAATCCCTAGGTCACAGCATACATACTATAATAATGCACAACTACACAAAATTACAGGCAATTACCTACAGAACTTTTTGAGATATCATGCTTACCGTGTTGTAAAATATCAAAAAATCTGTTTCAGAGAAAAATGCATTTAAAGATTTAAGATTCAAAATTTAAAAAAACTATACTGCTAAAAACCTAAAACCTCTCTATATCAAAAGAACAAACATTTTCAAAGCAATTATGAATATTATATACTTTCTTCAAACTTTTATCTTTTAATATTTTTAACAATTTTATAGTGTCAAAAAGCTTTTCTTAAAGTCTAAGTACACAGTTTACGAAATACAGATTAGACGTATAAAAAGCACTTTTTAAAAACCTTATTGCATTAAAAATAAAAACATTTTACATAGAAAAACAAATATATATTATTCCATATTATTTTAGAAGTTAAGAAATATATCATACAAAATATATTTGTGTTGTTTTACCAGTAAACATTCACGAAAAAACTCTTGAAAAATATTGTTTATCACAAAAAAAAGTTATCATAAATTAGAATAAAAATCCTGCAAAGAAGTACTTTAAAACCCTCCATATGAATATACTAAGCCTTCTATATTTTCATCCTTAGTACTTTTGTTTTCCTAGCTGCTTTTCTTTTTTTTCGAGACAATTTCGCAATCGGTAAAGAATGTCTTAAAGATGTTGAAATCCGTTGTTTATCAAATTTAAGTAACTCTTGAGCAACACTTTCAGGAAGGGAACCATTTACATTTCGAATTACTGATAATATACCTGCATAACCAGAATTATAAAGTATTAGAGCTAATAATGCACCCAAACGAAATGTTTCCAGTTCAATAAATATATTTTTGGGAACAATATTCCACAAAATGTTGTTATAACTTTCATTGCAGTTCTGTGTCTTACCATGAAGACATTTTTTCAACAAAGTTTCATTACACAGTTTTAGATATGTAGGCTTTATATTTGGTTTATAATTTTATTAGGAAGTCCTTGCTCAATTTCTTTGAGGGGACTCCCAGCTGCTTTTGCCCTTTGGTAACGACACCAACTCTCAGATCCTTCAGGACACTGTCCATGCAATGAATTGTTTTTTTCCAGATACACAGTGAAAAAATGCAGCTATTACACTACTCATCATCTTTTGTAGATTACCTACATTGCTTCGAATAGCTATTCCATAATAGTTCTGAATTCTGTCGATTAATTTATCAGTTAATTTATTTTTCCCTCCCAAACTTTTCGTGGTTTTTTTAATTGACGCAACCGCCCCCCTACACGTTTCTCTACATGACCTATACACTCGAGTTTGGTTACTGTATTAATTCCATAAAAGTTTTTAACAGATTCATATCCTTTTGAGTCCCCATCTCCGTAGTATTCATTGTACTATACATTCCTCACATTTGATCTCTCAAATATACGGTAGGCTCCAACAACCTCCATGTTCTCCGCGGAACCTTTATAGTTCGAACATACATGTTTCGATGATTGGCAATTGCCTTTCGCGCATATGTGGCAATATTGTGTCATAACTTCAATGTCTAAAATTTTACCGGTGTCAACTGATATGGCACTTACACACCCATTCAAAGATGAGTAGCCTCTGCCTTGCCAAGTACCATCAATGGATATTCCACATTTAGTGAAACTATTTGAGCCTTTGATTTCACTCAATGCAGCGTTGATGTTTTCTTGAGCAACGCGTTCAGTTGCTTTCAACAGTTTCTTTCTTGATTGCGGAAATCAAGTTTTGACAGGAAAGGTAAACCGAGGAAAGCACATAACTTTTTGCCAGCTGAAAATCCTTTCCCGATTATCCTTAGCCCCGAAACAATTGAAGAGTTTATAAGACAAGAACCTTTCATCTTCTCTGTCGTAGGGAAACCTTTAAAGAAGGAGCAGTTTTTGCACTTTAGGTTCATATGTGAGCATAATCCACTGACAGAGTCTTCTATAAGTTCCAAGCCCTGAGAATAGCAATCAGGACAACAAACTATGGCAAAAAAATGAAATCAAAGTTGTCCAGCTGACAATTCTACTGTCTTTAGAAGTTTCAAACAATCTTTCTGAGAAAATTTCCAAACTTGTATGACTTGATTCCAACTTTTGGCACTAGCGGATTCAGTAGAATTGAGCTCAGATGTTTCATCATTCTCATTAATAGTGGCATGAATGGTATAACGATTTCCAGTAAATCGGCGCTTCTTAGACCTCCCAGATCTTGATTTAGCCATAATTAATCAATATTTTGTCTTAAGAAAAAGACAGTTTTTTTCATAAAATATATCAAAATAATAAATTAAACGAGGAGCGAAGAATCGAGTAGCTAGAACATAAACAAATCGAAAAATGACAACAAACCTGTAAAGTTGTTGCCAAATTTTACTAAAACTATTAAATAATTTTAAAAAAAAATATCACCATATTCAGTTTTAATGTTACTAAAATTAATATTTTATCAATAAATTCAATAAAATTCCATAAAAAAAGAGTAAAAATCTTTCAAATTCAAAGTACTTCCGGTTTCGATTTCTAACTTCCGGTTCGTTTTTGTTGTTCTCACTTGACATAAAAACTGCTATAACTTCGTAAATAATTGAGTACAAGCAAAAGTAAGGTATTTTTAGAAAAAGAAAATTCAAATATTAAAAATATCAAATAAAATTTTTTTTGTCATGTTGATCAAAATTGATGATTTTACACTAGTCAGGCACCTTAAAGAGATAAAATTTTTAGATTTGAAATGTATAAACAAATTGGTAAAGAGTGGAACTTCTGTTGTTGGCTGACAAAAGAGGTCAGTTATTTTTGCATTTAAGTTTAGGGGAGAAGCTCAAACAATCATTGAGTAGTTAGGAGCTGGAACAATTCGATCTGCAAAAATGGAGGGGCTTCAAGATTGAAAGTAAAAAGCAAATAATTAAATAGAACAAAAAGAATTAGAAATTAAAGAAAAACAGAATCAATTAGATTAATGTACGTCTTTAAAAACTAAGGTCGGGAGTATATTTTTCTGATTCTAGAGATCGATTTATTATAAGAGTTGTCAATTTTATTGAAGGATTTGGTAACATTTTTCCTGATCGTTTGACTAATAGTGGGTATTTTACTCGTGGATCTGAGGTCTATATTCCTCGTAAACCTGCGATCATTAAGAAATTTGCCTGACAATGAAACTTCGAGCAATTTCCAAATAATTAACATACGTACCTTGACGCAAATATAAATTTCAGTCAACAGTTTGCTTGGGTCTACTTCAAAGATATTAGAGAATGTATCACATGAGTTTTTATGAACCGCATTGCACATTCTGAAAATTTAAGGCACGAATTTTTAAAAGAATACCCGTTATGATTGTTTTTAGTTCTGATGTTAACCTTTTACTCTATCTAATTGTTTACTATTTTTCATGTATGCCGTATGTAAATTATTTATTTGTTAATTTATACAAAAAAAATTTTAAAAAAAATTAAAATTAAAAAAATTACAAATTTACATTGTACAAGTGTGTATTTGATGAAATTATCTTACATTATATATTTAATTCGTATAAGAAAGATATACACTTTTCACCAATGTATACAGAAGAAACACTACTTTAAGAACGCAATGAAAAACAAATAACACTCTTATCTCGCATCTATCTTGCTGCAATAATTCTTTTTTCCCATATGTTCCAGTAGCAGATGTTCCAATTTGAGGAGGACAAATATCCCCGCAGTCATTCTTCTGCTGATTCTATTCCACGTTGAACGTAGTATTTCCATACAGATTGCAACGTGTCAAAGATGTTTTCTCTGCCTTCCCCAGGCAATATTGTAATAAACGGGCATCCAAACTGTTGCGGCATCTGTAACGTTGACCTGTGAAAAGCACTTTATAGCTTATTGAGCCGATATTACGATGAAAATCGTATTTATTTATACAACAGGTTTCGCCTTCATTCGCTGAGATATTTTATTTTATTTTCTTTAGCTCTAAATTTTTCTACATTCAGCAATATTTTACCAATAGAAGGTCAGTAGCCTAAACTTTTCGTATAAGCATCATTCAAAATAGTATTTATTATTTCGTTTTGGAGTACATATTTATTCTGTAAAAAAGAAAACTCTTTTTATTTTAATCTTCAGGAATTTTCTTTGAATTTTGTAATAGGTAAAGCGAATGATTAAAATCATTTCAATATTTAGGAGTTTGAGTATTCCAATAGAGTTACTGATGATTGTAATATAACTTTTTACCCGAAAACTGCATTTTCTATTTATAAAATTTCCTATTAATATTTTAAAATATTTTCTCTTGTATGATATCTACTACACAGTTGCTAAAATAGTTTTAAAAACTGATTTAATCTAATTTAAATTCACCCCGATAAAAGTAATGTTACATCGCATCTGTTTTATTCAAAAATAATATTTGTCGATAGAGCGTAGTGATCACGCTCTTGGCAACAAAACGAAAATACATCTATGAGTGAAGGAAGTTCATATTTTAGCAAGAATCACTTGCATTTTCAAGTATTGAGTATTTGACATTTTTTGTAGTAAGTTACAACTCCATCCGTTTTTACCACAGTTTTCTGACGTTAATACTCAACATTTAAAAAAAAGTAAGAGTACAAATTTTAGCCTAAAAATTAATTACCACAATTGTTAAAACGTCGGTACAAATCGGTGAACTGGAGAGGAATGTTCTCGTTTCCATAGCAACCTGAATTGTCCTCATGTGAACGGATTATGAAGTGGAAAGAAAGCTGGATGTCAAATGCGTGAATAAAAGGTAAATGGACTCGATTCATCACTAGAGGGCGCTGCGATCATTCCGATGACACGTGATTTTTCATGTGCGTTTAAGTAAACAATAACAGCCGATCGTTTTACACTTCTGGTTGTGCGCTAACTTTCGAATTTGCTATTTTATATTCCTTAAATTCTTTTAGTACGTTAAATATTTTTAATATATTTTCTAGTCTTTCAGTTTTTGTTTCGTGACTAAATATATATATATAGTTTTAGTTATAGTATTAGATTTAAGTTTATTCTTCAGCTTCGTGTTTTTGTATACTTTTAGGTTCAGAAATTCTTTTTTTATTAGTGCCAGCCACATTGTAATTTAAATAATTATGCAACGCTCTATTGAATAAATTTTTTTGCCACTTAATATTGTGATTCCGTCATATATGTGTATAGTAATTTATATTTAGTAAAAAGTAACTTAAGTAAAATGTTTCTTTGTTGACCCTGATAAGGGTTTTTTTTACATTACTTATTTGAAAATGTAAAATATTATAATGGACTAAATTCATATGACATTATGATCTAGTGATATTTGTTTTCAATTGTTTCCCGCCTAACGCAAAACACTTTCGTACTTTGTTTTGTTACTTCGTATAGCTATATTATTCTTTTTGCAAGTTATTTGTTGCTGTTACTTAATATGTATATATTGTTACAAATTTTGTGCACTGAACGCTAAAAATGGTGTAAATAATTAGTTCTGAATGTGTAATTCGTTAATATTACTTTCTGTTGTATTTATTTTATGTTAAAATCACAAGCAATTCCATTCGTTACATAAAAATGGCGATTCAATGGAAGCATACTCAAGTTGGCATCATTTCTGGCGAACATATATTGATGCTTCTAAAAAGAAATCTACTAATATCACAGTCTCTGATGTAAACGAATTCTTGAGAAAAATTCCAGCAGACTAAATAGGGCGTGGTGCTCGCCAAAACAAAGTATTGTTTTGACTACTGAAAAGTCAGCCAACGATTAGTTAATACTTCTGCTGTTGAATAGAACGAGTGACTGCTAATGGAATATATTAGTTATTTGTATTTCTAGAGTTGGATCTGGCACTTCTAAGGATTCTAAACAATAAATTTTCATCGCTACTGAAGACTGCCTTGCTCTTTTGGATTGATAGCATTAAATCCTGGAACTCCGAACAATATTTTTACATTCTAAAATGTCTTGTTTCAGAGCAGATCGGCTGAAATATATTCATTCGTTCTTTGTAAGCAAACCTATTCCTTAGCAAATTTTATTATATTTTTTTACATAGAAACTTCTTGTAATTATGAAAAAAATAGCCTGATTTGTTATTTTTTAATATTCATATAAAGTTTCCTTTTTGCTGTTCTTGAAAATCCATTTCAGTAATATTGTTAGGATATCAAAACTTTTAATATTATTCATTGATTTATTTTTTTTAAAACTGTATGGAAATATTTGTGTGGTTTACATCTATTAGACAATTTATATGTAATTCAATAACTCATAAGAAATAATTTGTAATAAAGAATAATCCAATAAAATTTAGTCATTATTTGTAAAAAATTATGTATTAACATGATTCCTTTCTTCAACTAAGAGTATTTTCTTTTGATCTTTGAAGACAGTCATTTCTAAAAGAAATTTCAAACCTTCATAAATGATAATTATTAATTAAAGTCAGACAATCAAAGCTGGCAAATGTTATTTCATTACAGAGTCATCGTATATTTCAAAAAATCTTACTATGTCTTGGGAATTTTTATAGAACAGTTGTGTTTCAAAAAATTAGTATACAATAATGTTTAAACTTTATATATCAATATTAAATCAAATAAAGTTTGAAACTGACACAAAAAACCCTCTTTGTCATAGATCTTAGAAAATACTCTTCATGAGTACATAATGAAGGGATGTCACTGATAGTCTTTCAACAGAATATGATAAAAGCATTTTATAAATTACTACAATGAATTTCTTAGTTAAAAATAAAATTTTCATATGTTTCACTTTGTATTCTAATCATGTAATATTAAAATTAAATGTTGATAAATAATGCATATTAAATAAATTTTAATTACTAATTTAAACTAGCTATCTAAGAAAAATTTTCTCAAAAATAACTTGGGATGTTTCCCTATAGTGTAATAGTTTGTTTCAAACAATTCCTAAAAATAATCCCATATCTTAGTATGATTCATTTCTATTTCTTTTTTCCAACTAAGGAGACAATGATTTATAAAAATAATTTTCAAACATTTATAGGTGATAATTACTAACACTATCAAAAGCGCCAAATATTATTATTTTATAACATATCTTTAAAGGCTTCACACTGTATTGGTACAAATCATACTATTTTAAGGCTACAGCTTAGGTTTTGGTTTCAGTTTCATTTTAAATCAATTTTTCACTCATAAATTGAATGAAAAATATTTTTCAGCACAATTGACTCTTGCAGTGTGAAATGATTAATTATTTCGGTTAACATTACTAAAAGCATTTCTGCTCGATTATGTTTAAAATTCTCATAGTTATTTAATCAAGATTGATTTCAAGGCCAATTTCTGTTTTAAAAATTGTTTATATAACTTAGAAGCTTTATCATTAATATTTTCTTGTTGAGAAAGAATATTTCAAAGAGATGGAACACTATTGAAAATGATGCATCTAAAAATCACCCTCAGCTGATAATGCAATTAGACTTTTGAATTCTAGTATTGCTGATAAAACTGAATATTTTCATGATGTACCAAACTATACGATAATATATTGTAGTACTATATTTTAGTACTTTAAAGTTAAAAAGTAAACTTAAAAAAATTATATTATTACTGTGTTTCATGATCCTAATTCTCGATAAATATACAATTGCTCCAAGTTCTCTTCTTGAGTCAATACTTGTAACTAACTCAATGCAACAATTTCATTCAGGACTTATAAGCAGGATAATATCAATATAAATGAGCCTTTTTCAGACTTTTTTATATTTATGCAAAAATAAATCTAATCTATAGTGATAAATTTTCAAATTGTGCAAAAACCAATAAATGTGCATATTTGTTATATATAGTAAAAAATTTCTACATTTGTTTGATAGGTTTACACCACATTCAAACTCTGAAAAACACAAATGTTGTGTTCATAAATACCACACAAATATGTTGCAATTTTTATTTTTTTGTAAGATAATTAGATTCAAAAATGGCTTTTTTTATTTTGATCATGTAAGGATGTACAGGACTTCTATACTTTATATATGGACACAAATTTATGTTTTACTATACACACACATTTTAATCTGAAAATTTTAATGCCTGAATTTATTACCATATTTGGAATTCAATTATCGATTAATTAGTTTCAATGTTTGTATATATACATAGAATAAGTATATAGTTAAAGTGAAACATTATATTAAGAGCTTTCTTGTGTTACATTTGTTAGTGTCATGAAAATAACACAACAAACATGTTATAATAAATAAACTGTCAACATTGTGTAAACTTTCATATAGAAGAGCACCATCAAAATTTTTATATTGTTTGATTCTTGAAACAGCTCTTTCCACAGTAACTCGCTTGTCAGACAATTTGCAGTTACTAACAATTTCAGAATCATAAAATTGAATTTTATCTTTGAAAAAAAAGAGGGCTTTTTAATTTACAACCAATTTTGTCTAACTCTTCTTCAATTAAGAACCCTTTATCAGCCATAAAAAAATCATTTAGTTCATTCATTTTTTTCCTTTAAAGAAAAAGTTCCTTGTCTGAACTTCTGCCACAATGTAAATATGATACAAAGCAGATAGCCCCTGAAGACATAATACCTATTATACCATTTAAAGTATTACAATTTTTGTAATGAGTAAATGTTCTTTGTTGCTGTAAAGGATGGTTAGGTTTTTTAATTGGAAATTCTGTATTGTCAATGATCACTCTATAACCTTTATTCTCAAACAAAAAAAATTGGCATTGTTTCCAAAACAGTTTTCTTTGTAAGGAAAAGTGTCTAATAATTTAAATGTTTCTTGAAAAACTATTGTAACCAAATTAAAAATACTGTTACGATGAAAATTTCAAATAAAATTTCTAGTAATCTATTGTGTACATGTGTGTAGATATACCAATCCTTAATTTTACCAAAAACATATCAATGGTTTGACATAATTAGCATTGATATAATTAGAATATTTGAAAACAAAGGAACTTCAACATAGAAATGTGATATCATAATGCAAACTACATCTTGGCTGCAAAGTAAGGATTAATGTGCTATTCAAATAATTGCAAATAAAAACTTTATGCAGATGAGCACTAAGCTATTTAAATTGTTACAATAAGCCCTGCTTGAAGTAACCACATATTAACTTTGTGCAATTCAAATAAATAAAAATAAACAGTGGAGTACACACACTACTCTTTCATGGGAGAAGTTATATTTCTAAAAAAATGTTGAGGAAAGCATCTAGGTGTGATATTTATGCTAAAAATTAAAAATTTTTTGGTTCTATGGGAGATACTTGAGCTTCTAAATCCTACCTTTGTGTAATCCTACCACTGAAAATAAGCAGTGTGTAATTCAAATAATTACAAGTAAACAGTATGTAATTCAAACAATTACAAATAGAAAAATATGTAGTTTAAATAGTAAATAAACACTGATTAGTTCAAAACAATGGCAAGTAAGCAATTTTTTAAATTTCCAATGGTCAAGATTGCAGAAGACTGCTCACCACAAAAATGGAAGGTTCACTGTTAAGTGGATATTCAGACTTGACAAATAAACACTTTATACTTCAAATACTTACAAATAAAAAACATTATTCCAATTTATGCAAATAATGTCATTGTATTGTTCAAAATGGTCGTAAATTAATATTATATAACCTTAATTTATTACAATTAACAGTGTATTTATCTTTGTCTTATTTATAAAGATGACCAAATAAAATTTAGAAATGTTTTTATTTCATTTTATGTCTAGAAATCTATTTATATGTACATATAAACTTTCTAAGCAGTTTGTAAAAATCTTTTATAAAAAAATCTGCCATTGACAGAATTCCATGACTAAGGCCAGCATTACAAACTCATGAATTTAATTACATGCAACTAATATTCTTTAAAAGTACAAGACAGCAGGTTCATTGACACTATTAAGTCTGTGCTTCTCCTCATAATCACTACCTAAACTTGCTACTTTGCAGTGATTTCCTCTCTTAGCAGCCCCTCGTGAGGGAATTTTGACTGTACAAAATTATATACATATTTAAATTACAATACAGGAATGAATTTAATTTTTTAGTCTATTCCCCCCCCGGTATAAGTACATTCGTTTTCCACAAAGTGCATATAAATGTCTCCAAAAGTGATTGGAAACAATAGCTTTTCATTATATACATGTTTTGTTGTCTCTCTGAACAAATGGATCGGAACGTTTGTTCCCATTGCATGTTGATTTTTCATCATATCTAGCCTTTGATATTGTTTCCAATTCCTTATAATCACTCGACATTATCTACAAATCATATAAATTAAGATATTAATATGCATATATTGTTATTTTTCTAAACATGATATAATTTATAAAATACAATACATATTATAGATTTAGAATACTTATTAAATAACTATTAAAAATTATTGCTAATCTTAATTAGCATAATTAATCTTTATATGCATAAAATTAAACAAAATTGAAATGAAAATTTTTCAAACATTAGTTTTTTAAGTACAAGAAAGAATTTGGATTTGATGTGGATGAGACAGTTCTCAGCAATTAAATACACTAACTAATTCAACAGTAAAGTAAGAATAAAGAAGGTACTTAAATGCATTTTCTATGTATTTATCAATATTTTTCACTATAAAAATTTATTAAGGTGAAATATGTGCATGCAATTCAGAAATTAAACACACTGATTAATCTTAAACCAGCCAAAAATTAACAAAATGAAAATAAGTACTTTTCACATATTTATAGCTATTTTTCTTTTTAGTTAAATAGGGGAAAAAAATGTAATACTATATTTATAATGAAGTTTTATATGTAAAAATAAGTACATGCAGTGTATCTAATTATATTCTAAATAATATGAAACAAAAAAGTTTACATGGTATTTTTGCAAAGATACTGAACATTACACCGGAAGTATTGTTGGGCTCCAGGTCAATGTTGTTGTTTACAAAGTAGAACTTCTCCATAGTTATTATTGAAAATAATCTTAAAATGACAAAAAAACAATGGTGATCAACTGCATACTTACTCACCAGTTACAGAGCATCCAGAATAGATAACAGAAGTGGTACCCTAATCTGTGTGTTTCTTTACGTTTGCCAAATTAAAATTCTTCGAATTCGAAATGCTCAGGAAATATATCAGTTTTTGAAACTTGAAATATCGTCGGCGTATTTGATAAAAACAAAAAAATATTGAAAATGAAATAATTAAAAAGTAATCACATTTCAGTCGAAATGTCTTTTAGAACATCTTTTCATTTCTGTGACATTGAAGATTTATTTGATTAGATGGTGGCTCGAAAAAACAGAATTTTGTGGGCACTGAATTCGGTTTCAATTGCCTTCTGTTAGTGAAAGTCTGGTACAAAAAGCATGCCTCTTCAAAATGTTCGGAACATACTGATGAATACTTAGTTGTTTTGAAATTTTTTCTGCCCAAGTTTTGCAACCACTTTTTTAATAAACATGGATCCTTTAGCGGAAACGAAAAAAAGTTTTTTGACGTACAGTCCGACTTTCCTTTTGCATTACGACAATTTAATGCGCTGCGGTATCTCATTTTGCTGCTCGATAGAAGAAGTGCAAATCCGAAAATGGCGGCTAAATACTCAGTCGAAGGAAGCACATGGCTATTTGTTGATATCCGCGCTGGGCGATGATATGTGACTATGACGTCAGGTGAATCGAGTCCATTGTATTAAGTTATAAAATATTGAAAATTATACCAAAATATATATAAAGAATAAAATAAATATGTTGCTTAAAAACTGTTTTCAACAGTAACTCTTTTTAATTAAAAGTTTTTAATTTGTTTTCAAGCTCCTCTTATTTAACATTCACATTTAGAAAAATAGTGTTAAGAAAAATTTGTTGAAAAATTTTAAGAAATTGACAATAAAGAGCACAATTCCTCTAGTTTACAAAACTTTTAGTGCAATGGGGAAGTTTAGAATACATATATAAAGGGTGTTTTTTTTAGAGGTATAGAACTTTAAATTGCAATAAAACACCGATATATTATTCGATTGACATAAATTTTTTTATTCGAAAGATAATCTTGTGGCATTGCATTTTAAATATGATTTATGTCATATGACTGCCACGGCTGACTCGGATGTAGTCCAATCTGGAAGTCCATTTTTCGATGACTTTTTCCAACATTTGTGGCCGTATATCGGCAATAACATGGCGAATGTTGTCTTCCAAATGGTCAAGCGTTTGTGGCTTATCCGCATAGACCAATGACTTTACATAGCTCCACAGAAAATAGTCTAGCGGTGTTAAATCACAAGATCTTGGAGGCCAATTCCCAGGTCCAAAACGTGAAATTAGGCGGTCACCAAACGTGTCTTTCAATAAATCGATTGTGGCACGAGTTGTGTGACATGTTGCGCCGTCTTGTTGGAACCACAGCCCCTGGACATCATGATTGCTTAATTCAGGAATAAAAAAGTTAGTAATCATGGATCTATACCGATCACCATTGACTGTAACGTTGTGGCCTCCATCGTTTTTGAAGTACGGACCAATGATTCCACCAGCCCATAAAGCGCACCAAACAGTCAGTTTTTTCGGATGTAACGGTGTTTCGACATACACTTGTGGATTAGCTTCACTCCAAATGCGGCAGTTTTGTTTGTTGACGTAGCCATTCAACCAGATGTGCGCTTCATCGCTAAACAAAATTCGCTTATGAAAATCGGGAACAACGGCAATCTCGTTTTGGGCCCATTCGACGAATCTCTATGAGGCGTAAGTCTATTCATGATGAATTGCCAAACCAAACTGAGAATAAATCCCTTGACAGCTGTTAAATTGGTCGCTATCTTTGAAAGTAATGCCAACTTAAACTTCTATACCTGAAAACACTCCTTATATATATATATATATATATATATATATATATATATATATATATATATATATATATATATATATATATATATATATATATATATATACTGCTCAAAACAATTAGGGGAGCAAGCGAAAAAGTGAAGAAAACCGTGTGAGACAGCCACGTGTTGGCATACAATGCATATTACACGCGTATCTATGCGCAATACAGAAAAAAGGCGTAACAAAATTTGGAATTAAGCTTTAATTCTTTGAAAATATGGAAAAAACATGAAAAGATGATTTAGGGCAACAATTTGGTTACATGTAAACGATAAAAAAGGTACTGTTTAGACATGATGCATGAGTTTTAATAGGGCGTGTGGTCTCCTCGAACAGCTAAGACTGGTGCACACCTGTTTGCCATGGATGCGATGAGGTTATCGATCAGACTTTGGGGAATATTGTTCAACTCCTCAAGAAGTGCAATCTCCAAGTTTCGGACAGTAGCAGGTGGCCTTGGTCACGCAGCAATGCGTCGTCCGAGCATGGCGAAACATGCTCTATTGGATTCAGGTCAGGAGAGCACGCTGGCCATTCCATACGCTGTATTGTTTCAGCTTCAAGCATGTTGTCCACCAGACGAGCTCTATGCGGTCGGGCATTATCATCCTGGAAAACAAAGGAATCTCCAATGGCTCCAGCGTAAGGGATGACATGAGGTCGAAGTATCTCGTCTGCATAACTTCGGCCCGTCAAAGAGCCATTCCGAATTATATGCAGGTCCGTACGTCCGCCTATGCTGATTCCACCCCATACCCTCCAACCAGCTCTTCTGTATTGTGACATTTCGCGAACGAATGCGGGGTTATTTCGAGTGCCCCTGTCCCTCCATACAAGAACACGTCGGGTGTCACACTCTAGACTGAATCGGGACTCGTCTGTAAACAGCACTTGGCTCCAATCATGTTGCTCCCAATCTCGATGTTCAGCAGCCCACCTTCTTCGAGCCGCATGGTGGCGTGGGGTCAACGGAATGCAGACCATTGGCCTACGTGCGTAGAGCCCTCCCTCATGAAGCCGATTACGTACTGTTTGGCTGGACACCCTTCGTCCTGTTGCCAAGAGCAACTGTCTTTGCAGCTGCGTAGCATTCTCTGATCTGTTTCGACGGGCTGTTAACTGTATATACCTGTCATTAGTTGATGTAGTGGCGCGTGGCCGACCTGCCCCTGGTCGTCGTATAACATTTCCTGTTTCATTGGAATCGGCTCCACAGCCTTGCAACAACACTTCTGGCGACTCCAATAGCGTCCGCGACACTACGTTGTGTTTGCCCGGATTCCAGTTTGCCTATAACACGCCATGCCATGGATTCCGGTAAATCACGTAGTTGAGACATTCTCAAGTAACCTTGTCTCAAAAAAAAATATTGCGCAATCAAATTTCCCAGTTACGGCAATAAAACAGACGTTTCTGCAACATCCCGATTTCTGCCCTTATCTCTTTTTTCTGGTTTTTGACGTCATGAACTTTGATTTGCATATAAAGTTTTCTTCTTCCGTTTCCTGGTAGGCTTTACATTATGGATGATTCATTTTATGTTACTTATTGGTATACATCTTTGCTTACTTTTGTTAAAATTATGTGC
>BMAU01006489.1:0-35118 GCA_019973935.1 Trichonephila clavipes | reverse complement strand
CAACTTCTTGTCTCGTACATGTAAATCAATAATTCTTCCACAATTGAAAAATACTGGTTTTACAGAGCCGATGAATCTTTTAGAAAATATTTCAATGCCCCGCCCCCTCCCTTTTTTTGGTATCTTCTCTTGTCGGCTTCCGTCCCTCTTCGCCATCCATTCTGAGCAGAAGCGCCCTCTCGCTGTCGCTCGCCATCAATCGGTGGAATACCTAAAGAGCCCCGTTGATACACCACCACGGCATCTCGAGCGTAGTGTTAATCCTATGGAGTTTCTTTCTGGTATATTTACATCTAGGATATTGCTTTCAATTGCATGGAATAAAATGCATAAACACATATGAAGTAAATAAAGTGAAAGACTAGGATTGTCCCATCCGTTGTGACACATGCCAAATATGTATTCATTCCCTCACCTGTAATTGCGTTCATTATGCAGTTAGGTTCACAATATGTAAACACATCCATTATGTATGCCAAAAATTCCCTTTTATGGTGGCAAATGTCAGTGATGAAACTGTACTCTTAGTAGATGAGGATTCAAATCGTTTGAGGAGAGAAAAGGAAAAGGAAGCAATCTTAAAAGAAATGGAGAAGTCTGTTGTACATGAGGAACCTACAGAGTTAGTTTATGAATAAGTAGAAAGAGATGTGCAATTGTTGAACAATGTAATAAAAATGGCAAATGCAGAACAAATTAAAATGAATTGGTCAAGATGTGAAAAACATACTTCAGTATATGGGTGTTTCACCATCTTGCTCATCTCTACAAGTATTCTACATTTTCCAGCAAATAAGAATATTGTTCAACAGCGGCAACAGCAAAAATCCAGACATTTCAAAAAGCAAAAGCTAGCCAATCATACGTAGTGAGTGAAGATTAACGTGGCGCTGTTCAGCTGCACGAGGGCTTTTGGCGACGGACCACGTAATTTTGAACCATGGTCAAGTGACGTGGACGACACCTGAGCTGGCACCCCCTTCTCTCCTAACTACCACACCACACCAGCGGGATGACATTTCAGCTCTCGACAGATTTAGCGTGCATCGCTGCCCTACACGGCCCAATGATACGTAAGAAGACTTTATTAGCATTTACTCTCGCATCATTTCATGCCATTGCAATTCTTGAAATGCATAGCTAAATAATGAAAAGTCTTTCTTGCAGAACTCGTCAAGAAGATTAAAACCGTGAGAAAAGAGGGAGTCCTTGAAGAGAGATGCTACCAAACCATGTAAGTATGCAAACTTACACCCTCGATACATCTGCCATTGCAATTGTTGAGATGCATCGCTAAATGATGAAATGTCTTTCTTGCAGAACTCGTCAAGAACATTACAACTGCCAGAAAAGAGGGAGTTCTACAGAGAGATGCCACCATACCATGTAAGTATGCAAGCTTACACCCTCGATACATTTGCCATTGCAATTCTTGAGATGCATCGCTAAATGATGAAATGTCTTTCTTGCAGAACTCGTCAAGAAGATTAAAACTGTGAGAAAAGAGAGAGTCCTTGAAGAGAGATGCCACCAAACCATGTAAAGTATGCAAAACTTACACCCTCGATACATCTGCCATTGCAATTCTTGAGATGCATAGCTAAATGATGGAATGTCTTTCTTGCAGAACTCGTCAAAAAGATTAAAACTGCGAGAAAAGTGGGAGTCCTTACAGAGAGATGCCACTGTACCATGTAAGTATGCAAGCTTACACCCTTGATACATGGGCCATTGCAATTCTTGAGATGCATCGCTAATTGAAATATATAACTAATTTTTGCAGAATAGTGAAATTTATAAGAAACTGTTGATTATGCCGCACATATTCATAGTTAAAAAGTGAATTGCTAGCTACTTTCTATACTTAAAAAGGAAATTTTCCTAAAATTGTACTGTGGTTATGTTTATCTGCCAAGTTAAGACCATTTTTGATATGAACAGCTGTGTTCCTTTCATTTACAGGTAGTTGTGTTTCTGTCTTTTACACACACAGAATACTTATAAAATTATCTTAATGTTCTATTAATAGTGCTACTTCACAAAGCATTTTCATTATGTTAAACCATGATTTATATTTGAGTATTATTCTTAAAGAGATGCACCAAGTCATTGTTTAATTCTTTTACTTGTGCAATTTTTACTTAAGATTGTCTTTATCAGATGTATAAAAGCCTAATATAAATACAGAGCACATTTTTAGCCAAGAAAATATCGCAACTTGCAACATTATAATTCATATACCTGTTTACAATAAAGCATTTTATAAAATTTCAAAATATTCCATAAATACTTATTTCCTGCTTTTAACATGCAAGAAGATAGCTCATTTAGCATTATGGTCTTAGAGAGAGGGAATGTGAAGCACACATTTAATACTAGAAAAATGGATTGATAAAATATGCTGCTTTCTATAGGATAGTAGTAAAGCCATAATATTTTTTCAGTTCTTTTTTATATTTGAGAAAACATTCCTAATTAGGATCTTATTTAATGTAAAGCAAATATAGCATTAAAGTAATGCATAACTAGCATCATAGTTTGTATTAAATATTTTTGATTTAGTTTCGGAATAAACTAATGTAAACTGCATTAGAAGCAGGGTTTAAATTGAAAAATAAGTTTTTCTAATTATTTTTCTGACAAATGACCCTTATTTTTAACTGAAGTAAATGGTACAATTCTTATATGTTTCTCTTTATTTCAGTTGTATTTTTATCACTCTTTTTAGGTGGTTAACTATTTTTGGATAATTAGGCTTCAAAGAAAGTTAGCCATGCTTTGCATATGAAATAGACATAAAAGGTATGTTTTAGTGCTCTGCTTATATTATGTAATAAATTAAAACCTGAAATTTCCTTTCTTACTCATTACATTTTCTTAAAATGTAACTGTTCAGTTGGGATATTTTAGATTAATAACATTTCACTTTCTAATCATCTTGGCTCTGTTTATTTTTAAACCTTTGAATTATGAATTAAAAATTGAAACTTACTTTCAGGGAACACACTGAAATTGTAGGTATATCCTGCTGTCTTTTAAGAGATAAGAGCAACACAGCTCAAAAATTTTATTAACCTAATTTCTGAAGTTTTGTTTTAATGCTGCTACTAACATGTCCTAAAATTGAAATTACCAATGTAAACAAGTTTCACTAAGCTTGCAGTAAACAAAAAACTACTGATGCCAGTTCACTTATTCTGTGAATTTACTGCTTCTTATATATATTATGAAATGCTGTCTCCTGACAACATATTTTAAAATTCAGCTGCAAGTGATAATTCTTTGACATTGTTTATAAATGTGTGCATTTTATTTCAAAAGACTTGAGAAGTTGGTTGAATGCTAATTTTTTGTCAAATGCTTCTTCTTGATGTAATGGAAAATAATAGTTCAGTGTTATATAGGGAATTTAATTTTAAATCTATAGTATAATTATCCTTACATATATATATTATCTTTGTGGGTGAAGGTGCAATGCAAAATGACTATTTTTTGTTACAGCTGTATTGTTGAACCTGATGTATTGTGCAACTACATCTTATAATTGTGAAGCTATTACAGGAATTTTTTTTAACTATCTTATTGCATCTGTTTTCTACCAGCTGTATCCTCCACCAGTATCTTATTTCAGGAATTTGAAGTTTTAAGAAAGATGAGTAATTTTTTTTCTGTCACATCATTTATGTTAATGCATTTTTGTATATTCATAGATACATGATGATAATCAGGAATATATTTCTTTTGCAGGTCCTCAACCGGGCCAGTTAACTTATTGTTCAAAGATGTCTTGCGAATTATTTTTTTTACGCTTGAGCCACAAACGCTTGACCATTTGGAAGACAACATTCGCCGTGTTATTGCCGATATACAGCCACAAATGTTGGGAAAAGTCATCGAAAATTGGACTACATCCGAGCCAGCCGTGGCAGTCCTACACCAGAAATCATATTTAAAATGTAATGCCACAAGATTATCTTTCGAATAAAAAAAAATTCATGTCAATCGAATAATACATCGTTGTTTTATTGCAATTTAAAGTTCTATACCTCTAAAAAAACACCCTTTATATATATTAACAGAAAATCTCCTAAATCTTTGAAATTCCTACTATATAAATTTAGGAATAAAGATAAGCCATGCTTTTAAATAAGTAATAAATATCTTTAAAAATATTGTTGCACAAGATATTTATTTAAATTGAAAATTCATCACATGTAAACTAAACAATTGAAATAAATAAAATGAGTATCATATTAATCTTGATATACGTCTAATGGTAATATTGAAATGTATTTTCACAAATGGCCAGTGTACATAGAATATTAGTTAATATGAAAGCTTTTGATTACTAGAATTCCCTTTTATTGAAAAGTGTATTTTTCCTTAACAAGTGTTTGTATATTATGGTAACATTGTTATCGACTTTAAGTTCATAATTTTAATTCTCATTTTTTTAGGTAACTTGAAATTTTTCATTTCAATAAATATACAGTAATAATCTTTCATTATTTTACAAGTATTTCTTCTTTTATGCCTTGAAAAAGTTTTTGTTCCAAAGAGATTCCAACATATTAAAAGTAAAGGTAATATTTGTTTTATAATGTACTAATGATTCCCGAACCATTGGAAAAAATATATGCAAATTGAGAAAATTCATCTTTTGATTTTTAACTTTTTAAAAATATCATTAGAAAAGGAGTAATCGTTTCCAGAAATTCATTTTAATTATTCTTTGTTTTAAATGTATTTTATACTTATTGATTGACTTATAAATTTTAAAAATAATAGTACATACAAAAGTATGATTTATCGATACTGTACTGATCCATAATACAATTCAAACTTGTAGAAAACTCTTAAATCCTGAGTTAGTTAACATGAAAGTGTTTGATTAATTATTAAGATTTATCCTTCGATGAAAATAAATTGTATTTTTACAACACAATGAATTGCATATAAAGTAGAAAAATTTTTATTGAAATTTTTGATTCATACAATATATGTTGAAACATTGTTCAAAGATTTCCATACAATCTAAGCAAATATAATAATGTATAATGCTAAAAACCCGGATATCCTAATAATAATTTTGAAATCTGTTTTCAAGAACAGCAAAAATGAATTATATGAATATTGGAAAATAACAATTAAACCATGCTATTTTTTCTATTATCAAAAATTTTTTCCATAATAGAATGATTTTAAGGCCATTAACTTTACTGCGAAAAAGAATTTTTACCAAACACAAACAATTAAAAAAAAAATTCCTAAATATTTGTAATTTTTTTTGTTTGATATTCAAGAAAGAAACAAAAAAAAATCACATATATATTAATGTAATTATTATAATAAATCTTATATATGATAACGTAAATAATAAACAAAAAAATCCAATATTGCGCATGCAAGCTAGTACTATTTACATTTCACTTGTTAAACATTCCATTAGTCGCCAAAAAATGCGATTATATCAACCTTTCTCTAAATGAGCTAAAAATTTAACAAGGTATTTTAGAAAGATACTGAAATATATAATATAAAGATCCTAAATCTGAAATCTACAGATCATCTTCTATCCATATAGTTAAAATAAAGTTTCAAAATCTTGCATTAGAACTTTGAAAAACTGAGTTGAATTTCGATGCTTTCCGATAGATTAACAATACACAGGAAGTTCTGGTGGGTTACACTCAATTTTGTTGTTTAAAAAGTAGAACTTGTCCATTAGTCGCAGGTGCTGACTTCAGGCCATTTGTAACATTCTGCCTAAGGTGTGCTTCATCAAGTTCATAATTATAAAGATTTTGGTTGAATTTTTCAAAATCAGCCTTGTTTTCTTTATCCATAATTGAATATTTCATTCATCAGCGTTGAACAGTCTTGCAGTTTCCTCCTTCGGTAGCCTTTTCTGTTACGTTTAGTTCAAAATCAGTACTATTTCTTTCAAAACTTTGTCAACTTTTTGGATGGAGAATGTTTTTATCACATTATCTGCGGCGGCATATAATACGCACAACGAAATTTTAAACACATAATCCACGGATTAAATATACAGGAAAATATGGTACATTTAATGTTGTGTAAGGAAATATACCTATTGGGGAACCTGCCTTTCCTGAAAATTAGCATTTTTACAATATTAACTTTCAATAACACAGTATTAACATATGTATATACAAATAGCTATAAGCAAGTGTAATTCTTTAGCGAATGTTTTTGTAATTTAGCTTTTGCTCCTCATGAAAATGTCACTTCTATTCAAAGTAGCTGGTACCTTTTATTTTTGGTTGAAGATGTTAAGGATATCCTGGAATCATGAAGCTTTTCTCAAACATTTTTAGTGATCTCAGTCATCCTGCTTTGTTTGTTCCAAATACTGCAAGAAAATCTAATTAACATGGTTTTTATAGTATACCATATTTTTTTAATAACCATATATTATTTTACGTGGAATAGTTTTCAGAAAGTCTTCTCTTTCTTAAACTGTATAATACCAGTCTAGATAAAATAAATACCATTGTTTAGAATTGTATTGTTTATGTAAAGTCAGACCTTTGTCTATTTAGTTTGCTTAAATGATTTCATGAATTATAACATGTCTATTGAAACTAGAAAAATTGAAAATTTGGTGAGAAAATTATAGCCTGTAATTACGGCTCTTGTTCAATGAACCTAGTCTATGTTCTAGTCAATAACTCTGAAGTATGATTTCTTCTTGAGAATAAAGCAAGGATTTAAATTTTCCTTTCTGTTACATACACATCAATTTCTGCCTCAAGTATATTAACTTTTCATTCATTATTTGTTAATTTTACTGATCAAAAATGCTTTCATTAATCAAAGAATCAAAGTAATGCGTTTCTTAAACAGTATTAAAATAAAGCAGGATTTGTGTTTCAACCAGGGCTTCGAACTAGAATTGAACAGAAAAAAACTGTTAATTTGGTCAGAATGAAAACTGAAACAAAAAATTTTTATGGTTTGGTGCCAGGGTTTTAACTCTAAAAGAATATCTTGATGTCATCTGTGTGTTCTTATTACTATATACTATTAACTTAAGTATTTAAAACATATCAGTTGCAGAAACATGTAGTTATCTTTGAATTAAAAAGATACTGGCAATTTATATATATATGTGGCAGCCAAAGCCAAGCAGTCTTCGCGCGCAGGCGCAGCTAATTAAAACACGATTTGAAACTATGGAACTTTGAAGAGAGATGAAAAACAGCAGAGAAAGAACGCGAGAGGTGCGCGAGCAGGCGTTACCTTCTGTGTATCATTGTCAAACTTATCTACCTTTTTAATTAATTTTTGTTTAAGTTTTTAATAAATGTGAAGAAAGACAAACGTCTTGGACCCCTTGTTGTCTCCCACAAATTATGGGGGCTTGGCCGGGATCGATAAAATTTCGATTTTGAACCAAAGTCTGGACAATGAACAAAAGCGTCCGTGAAGGAGACGCTCCGACATTTTTTGGAAACTTCGTTCAACCTGTGTAGAGGTTTGAACTCAGCATGAATACTCCGCCTGTGTAGAGGCCGGAACTATTCACAAAATAACCTGTGTAGAGGTTATATTTTTCATCGAACCCTAAATATTCCGCCTGTGTAGAGGTTGGAACTATCGTCGAAAATTCCGCCTGTGTAGAGGTTGGAAATATCACATAAACACCTGCGAAGAGGTGTCAATTCGAACAATTTATCTGTTCAAGAACTATAGTTCATCTATAACCTGCAAAGAGGTGAAATCAGTGGAATCAACGTTTTTCTTCAATTATTGGATACATCGTACGTGCGAGCAACAAGGGAGCTAGAAAAAAAAAGGTAGGACCTTTCCATATTTTTCTAAAATGTATAAAAACGCTCTTAAAGAGGATCTCATAAGAGTTGTTGAGGATCTAGACGGTACTGTGGAGAGTACGGACACCATAGTTAAACTAAAGACTAAAATTGAGAAGAGTAGTACATTTGAAAGTGATCCAGATTTCGTTAAAACTTTAATTAAAACTGTATAGATGAGAGGGGTATCGCGAATCGAAAGGGATTTAGAAAAACAGAAAATTGAACTTGCTAAACTACAGTTAGCAAAATTAGAAAAAGAAGTCGAACTTCAAACGGCTAAAAATAAAGCATTAAGTTTAAATCCTGCAGCTAAAGTCGAAGAGAAACAGTTCGAAACTTTAACTAAGGAAACTGCAACTCATATTGGCATTCGAGAAGCAGAAGATTGGTTTAGGCCAATTGATTTAGCTAAAAAGTGTGATATTTATATTTCATCTAGAAGCGGATCACATAAAGAAATTCCTATTACTTATGGATATACCCAAGACCCCTTTAAAAATAGATCACAAAACTTTAAACCAAAGATTAAAGAGAACTATCCCCAATATCTTGAAAGAGAAAATAAAAATTGCTTTATATGCGGTGATTCATCTCATTACGCAAGAGATTGCGAGGAGCGTTTTAAGCCTAAAGAATCCCACATCCATAATAGAATAAACGTGAATACTTTGAAAGTCGAGAGCGAAAAACAAAATAGCGATGAATTCGCAAATCTTCAATACGTACACATTTTTGTGGAAAATCAGCCCGTAACAGCCTTGATCGATTCAGGTTGCCAGATCCCAGTTTTAAATTCCTCACTAATTAGAGTGCAAACACCTTCCGAAGAAATAATAACATTAAGTTCATGTTTTGGCGAACAGCGAATGGTAGAAGTTAAACCCATAAATATTTTTCTCTTAATCAACACTCTCCCGGTCTAAGTGTTCGAACGGCAATATCACCGACCTTGACCGAAGAATTTATTATACATCCCAGTGTATATGCTGAAATAAAGAAACTAGGCCACGCAAAGAGCGATGTTTTATTGAGTGAAAGTGGATCCTCTTTGGGTGTTCATTTTAATTCAAATGTTTCTGTTTCAAATGTGATAGAAAACTCTAGTTATGATTTGTCACATGTTAAAAACTTTAATACTAGAAATGATTCGAGTTCTCTAATTAAGGATTATAAATGTAATAAAATTAAGAGTACTAAGTTAAAATTGAGTATTGTAAGAGAAAAATGTTCTGATATAGTATTGTGTAAGAAAGCCAATGGCGCCATGAAAACGAGTTCCGTGGAATTTATCTCCCGCTCACCTAACCCTTTACCTATGAAGAGTAAACATCGTCGGTTTGTGTTGCTCCGAAGGATCTTTGAGCCCTGGCAGTGGAAACGGAGGAAAAAGAGAAATCGTTTTGAACAGACGTCCAGAACTCTAGAGAGGAAAATATCGATGCGTTCAACCAAAGATCAACTTGTTAAAAAAAGACGTTCTAATGCCTGTGAAACACAATGTTTTCCTGTGGAACCTTCCGGATGTCGAAGAGGTGCCTTCACATGATGGAGAAACTGTCTAGTTCAGAAAAATTATGATATGTTAAATCTCTATGTATTTGTCGTATAGTCCTTGTATGTTCCGTCTTTTTTGTATGTTTCAGATTCTCCTCTGGTCTCGATGAAAAAGGAAAAAAGGGGCGTACCGCTGCGGACAGCGTACAGTCAGGCTGGCCGATTGTGGCAGCCAAAGCCAAGCAGTCTTCGCGCGCAGGCGCAGCTAACTAAAACACGAACTGAAACTATGGAACTTTGAAGAGAGATGAAAAACAGCAGACAAAGAACGCGAGAGGTGCGCGAGCAGGCGTTACCTTCTGCGTATCATTGTCACACTTATCTACCTTTTTAATTAATTTTTGTTTAAGTTTTTAATAAATGTGAAGAAAGATAAACGTCTTGGACCCCTTGTTGTCTCCCACATATATATATATATATATATATATATATATATATATATATATATATATATATATATATATATATATATATATATATATATATATATATATATAAAGTGATAAATGTGATGCATAAAAATACTCTGAAAATTTTTGAACTGTGAAAGATAAATAATTTTTTTTTTTTTTTGATAGCTGTTTCTAGATAATTTTCTGTGATAGAAAGCTCAGTTTTAAGGATTGTAGCTATATTAAGAATTTTATTTTATTTTGAGAATGCTGCATGTGTTCAAAAAACAAAGTTAAAGGTGCCTTTTCAAAAGGAAATTTTTGTGCATTATTACAAAAGAACTTGAATTAGAGTTCAAATGATTAGAAGAAAAAAATCTTAATATTAGTTTTAATTGTAGTTATTTCAAACTGGGTTCAAACCAGGAGGAATAAAAAAAATATATGAATCTTTCTACCAACATTAGACGTTAACCAAATATTGGTAATATCTAGATTTACTAGTTGAAAAGAGTGCAGTTATTTTATTATGTGTATTATTTGCCTATTTTTAGGAGTATCTCTTTGTAAAGTATATTAAAATAAAACAAGATCATTTTAAGACTCCACAGAAATTTGTGTATAGGTTTAACTTTCCATTGGTTTATTAATACAGTCATTAGGATCAAAGGTACATGGGAAAAATTTTTTTAAGATGGAGATACTTTGTTAGGAATCTAGTTTAAATATATATATATATATATATATATATATATATATATATATATATATATATATATATATATATATATATATATATATATATATATATATATAGGAGAAAAGCGACTCATTCACTCACTGACTGACTCACTGACTAATCACGATATCTCCGGAACTATTAAACCTACAGACTTGAAAAATTTGGTAGTTAGGTTCCCTTCATGGAGTAGACGTCAGTTAATACGGATTTTGCAAAGTTCGAACCCCAAGGGGCGTTACGGGGGTTTAAGGGGCGTTATAGATAATTATTTCCATTACTAAACTATTAGATGTACAGTCGTGAAACTTGGTACACAGATTTCTTTCATAAAGTAGAGATTCCCTACATAATGATTTTTACAAAAATCGACCTCCAAGGGGTGTTGAGGGCGCTTAAGGGGCGTTATACATAATTATTTCCATTTTTAAACCATTAGACGTACAGTCTTGAAATTTGGTAAGCGGATTTCTTTCATAGAGTACAAATCCCCTACAGAATGGGTTTTGTCAAAATCGACTCCCAAGTGGCGTTGTAGAGAATTAAGTGGCGTTACAGGCATTTTAACTCCTTTTTTAAACTATTAGACGTAAAATCTCGAAATTTTGTAAGCTGATTCCATTCATTAAGTAGAGATCCGCTATAAGATGGGTTTTGTGAAAATCGTTTCCTAAGTAGCGTTACGGGGGCTTAAGGGGCGTTATACATTAATTCCATTTTTAAACTATTTGACGTACAGTCTTGAAATTTGGTAAGCGGATTCCTTTCATAGAGTACAGATCCCCTACAAAATGGGTTTTGTGAAAATCGACCCCAAGTGGCGTTGTGGAGAATTAAGGGGCGTTATAGGCAATTAACTCCTTTTTTAAACTATTAGACGTAAAATCTCAAAATTTAGTAAGCTGATTCCATTCATTAAGTAGAGATCCGCTATAAGATGGGTTTTGTGAAAATCGTTTCCTAAGTGGCGTTGCGGGGGTTTAAGGGGCGTTATACATTAATTCCATTTTTAAACTATTTGACGTACAGTCTTGAAATTTGGTAAGCGGATTCCTTTCGTAGAGTACAGATCCCCTACAGAATGGGTTTTGTGAAAATCGACCCCAAGTGGCGTTGTGGAGAATTAAGGGGCGTTATAGGCAATTAACTCCTTTTTTAAACTATTAGACGTAAAATCTTGAAATTGAGTAAGCAGATTCCATTCACTGAGTAGAGATATGCCGTAAGATGGGTTTTGTGAATATCGTTTCCTAAGTGGCATTGCAGGGGCTTAAGGGGCGTTGTAGATAATTATTTCCATTTTTAAACTATTAGACGTACAGTCTTAAAATTTAGTAAGCGAATTCCTTTCATGGAGTAGAGATCCGCTACAAAATAGTTTTGGGGAAAATTGATCCCCAAGGGTCACTGAGGGGGATTAAGGGGCGTAATAGATAAATATTTCCGCTTTTCAACTAATAGAAACACCTGCTTGAAAATTAGAAGGTATGTTCCGTTCATGGAATAAAGTTCCTTTTACAAAGATTTTTGCGAAAACGGACCCCAAATGAGTGGGGTTGCGAGGGATTAAGGCGTGTTACAGAAAAATTCCTGTTTTTGAATTTAACTCATTTACTTGAAATTTGTTGAACACTTTTCTTTAATTGAATAGAGTTCCACTAAGAATGGATTTTACGGAAATCAACTCCAGGGGGAAGCGGGGAGAGTTATTGGGGCGTATTGATAGACAAAATTCCCGTTTTTGAACTGCTAAGACTACAAGAGTAGTATTACCCTGCTAATAACTGTATACCCTCGCGATTCGTGCTAACAGCGGGCACTCATGATTTCAGGATGTACACGCTAACAAACCACCTTCGCGATAAAGTGCTGCTATGGATATACGTTCAATTATATGGTTTCCATGCTTTTATTCATTCTTAGATATTAACTTGTATTATAGTGTTAGAATTGTAGTACAATTATGTAGATTAAAATAATTTCCTACCGAAAAAGTTCTATATATTACCTGTTCTTCAGCATCCATCGGTATAAAGTTCTGCTTCTTGTAATCTGTAAGATATTCGGCTAGCCAATATGGAATTTTAATGCACACATTAGCTAGCCGAATATCCTGCAGATCTCTTGATTTGAGACCTCATGGTTTTCACACAAAAAATATCAATTGGTTGGGTTTCCTTGATGGGCTACTTTCTTGATCTGGTCTAGATAATCGTTTTTCCTACACCAACTTGAGCATTTCTTCTCAAGTTTGGAAATGAAATTCACCATACAAAAAATCTGAATGTGAGTTTTTCCGACACCAACTTGAGCATTTTTTTCCCAAGTTCGGAAATAAAATTCACAATATAAAAATTCGAATGTGAGTATTTCCGACATCAACTTGAGCATTTTTTCCCAAGTTCGGAAATGAAATTCACCATACAAAAAATTTGAATGTGAGTTTTTCCGACACCAACTTGAGCATTTTTTCCCAAGTTCGGAAATGAAATTCACCATACAAAAAATTCGAATGTGAGTGTTTCCGACACCAACTTGAGCATTTTTTCCCAAGTTCGGAAATGAAATTCACCATACAAAAAATTCGAATGTGAGTTTTTCCGACACCAACTTGAGCATTTTTTCCCAAGTTCGAAATGAAATTCACCATACAAAAAATTCGAATGTGAGTTTTCCGACACCAACTTGAGCATTTTTTCCCAAGTTCGGAAATGAAATTCACCATACAAAAAATTCGAATGTGAGTTTTTCCGACACCAACTTGAGCATTTTTTCCCAAGTTCGGAAATGAAATTCACCATATAAAAATTCGAATGTGAGTATTTCCGACATCAACTTGAGCATTTTTCCCAAGTTCGGAAATGAAATTCACCATACAAAAATTCGAATGTGAGTTTTCCGACACCAACTTGAGCATTTTTTCCCAAGTTCGGAAATGAAATTCACCATACAAAAAATTCGAATGTGAGTTTTTCCGACATCAACTTGAGCATTCCTTCTGAAGTTCGGACCAGCTGATTTGACAGCATGAAGAATCACTAAACAAGTGAGTTGATTTTTAAAATCACAACTTACACAAGTTAAGTGTACTTCAGGCCTCCCGTGAGAAGAGGTCCTGTCCTTTATTACTTCAAATACATACATTATTTATGAATATAATATATTACAAAATAATCAAAACATCTTTCAAAGAATAGTTTCTCAACATGTGAATGAAACATGTAATGCACAATTTATGAATATAAGATATTACAAAATACATAATTTGAAACATTTTTCGCACACATAAATAATAGTTTCAATACATAATAGTAACATGTAATGTAGGATTAATGAATACAAGTTATTACAAAATATAATCAAAACTTTTAAACAAAATTTTCATCATCGAAAAAGCTTTTATATAAACATATTTAATTCACTTTTTATAAATAAATTCATTTACAATAAACAATTACAGTATACTCTTGATATCTCGAAGTTCGAATAATCTTAAAACATTGCTTCACCAAAAAATCCTAATTGACACAATATTTAAGACGGTTAACAATTTAACCAAAAACAAAATTTCAATATATATATATATATATATATATATATATATATATATATATATATATATAGAGAGAGAGAGAGAGAGAGAGAGAGAGAGAGAGAGAGAAAGAAAGAGATTATGTATTCAATTTCGAAATATCAATAGTATAGTGCATTACATATTTTAAAAATCATCCTTCTCTATCAAAAAGTGTCCATACGCCAAAGAACTAATACCATCGTCATTTAAATATTTTTTGTCGTAATATGCAGATAAACTGGTTTTGTTTTGTGCTATGGTCGATAGTTCATGTTTTTTTGAAATAATGGACGCTTGTTTATGCTTCAAAATTGATTCAGATTCTAACACTTCTTTATACATATTTATCGTAAAATTCTTTACAGTTGATTTTTACACCTTTGGCAGTTTTTTTTACAAGTTTCCCCAAAGGAAAAGGCATACATTTTAGGTTTGAGTCCTATGAACTCTTTAATAGGTTTTATTACCTCGCTTTTAAGATACCCCAATTTACCTTTATTTTTTATATCATGTAAAAAATGGTTGGAAGGAAAATTACTAAAATCCATTATATCAAAAAATGAGTTTTTAAATCTTTATATACATCATCTGTATAAATGTTAAGATAAAGAGAATCTGTATCCATATACAATAGCTCACAATTTCTGTTATATTTTACTTTAAAATGCGAGTAATAGAGCTCGTACATATGAAGTTTCGATAGTTCTAAAATGCAAAATCCACCATATATAGGTTTATCAAGAATGAGATTAGGTTTTTTCATTTTGAAAGTAGTAAAGTGATTGTTAATTGGTTCAAAGTATTCTAATAAAGGACTAGCCATATTAATTTTACAGTCTTTTTCCGTTAGAGAACCTTTCACTGAAATTTTTTTACGTTGATTTAGCATCAGGCGACCAAAGAAACTGTTATTCATTTTTTTAAAAAATGATTTTGTAAATTCATCTGTAGCTAAGTTCCGTTTCTTGTTATTAAAATGTATGTAATTCTTTAACCACGGCTGCTGCTTAAAAGCTAATATTTTATGAATTTTAGACACTACAATACCTTGTTCAACATAATATTTCAGATTTAAATAATGAGTAATGTAATTCTTTTTAGGGTAAAAGTTTGGGATTAGTTTTTTACTAGGTAGTGTATGTCGTAAATTAAATTTATTGCATAATTTTTTAGAATAAGGAGAAAGCATTTCGTATGTAATTTTTAAATGTTCCACAGCTAAAGGTAAATCATTAGTTTTTTTCATGAATGTTTTCGGGATATGTTAAATCAACTTCAAGTATGAAACCTACATTAGAATTGATATCATAATTAAATATATTAAAATTTAGAACTTCCTCATTAGTGAGCCATGTAAAATGTCCTACTGGCAATGGAAGACTCATCACATAACCATACAAATTATTCGCATCCAGTGCTAAAATATAGTTGTGACGTTGATCTGGAGTATACGTTTCAGTTATATATGGGTTGTTCGCACTCATGTACCTTTTACCTAGGAGACTAATCCCCCCCTCTCATTTGAGATTCAAACCATATGTAATCATTCACATCGCTTAATAATTGTAACTCGACTTTAGTGAACTTAAGCCCCGCGTTCCAAGTTAGCTCAGAACTAGTTAGAAAATGAAGCGGGTCTAGTTCATAGTATTGCATTGCAGTACGACGAAACGAAGAAAATACTTCTGCCAGCATAATAGTATCTACATTTTGGTATAACTCTAAATAATCTGCAAGATTTTTACATTTAAATGCTTTAAAAACTAATTTTGCATATTCATACTCATCTTCACTAATAGGGGAGTTGGTAAGAATATTGAAAAAGGCTTCTTTCGATGGTAATTGGGTGTCTTTTAATTTTGAAAATTCATCAATGTAAGAATAAGGAAAAATGCCCTTTCTTTTTAATAGATAGCAATTTTTTTCGTTCTTATAAAAATTATTAAAAATTTTAAAATTATGATTCGAGGTTTTAAGATTGTTCACTAAAGTATCTAATGACGCATCTAAAAATTGAAATGAATCTAAAAATTTGAGTGCACCTAAGGAAAACATAGTGAATTTTTCCATATTTACAGGTATAATATTAATTGCATTTATGAAATCAGATGGTAAATTTTTTAAAATTAAATGAGAGTCATAGTTTCTGGAATTGTGAATTACTACAGGTATAAAATATGTAGCTCTATAATTAAGATTACAGGACTGATGTGCCAAACCTCTAATATAACCCCTGCCCCAATGACAATGATCTCGAACTCTGACATCATTCCTTTGAAATGTTTTCTTGCAGATATGACACACCTCTGGATCATAAGTAGAGTTTACATTTTCAATCATCCCTGCTGTTTCGTGCATTTTTTTAAAAGTTTTTTTGGAAACACTTTTTAAAGTATTTAAAAACTGTTTTATTACATCTTCTCCAGAGAAGTATTCATGAAAAATAATATTGTCTTCAACATCAGTTACTATTATGGTATAACTAATTGCTTCATGTCTTTCTATCACTGATGTGTAGCTCTGTGATGGACATGGTAAAACTGTTGATACTTTTTAGTTAATGACTCGAAGTCAGCGTATACACAGAAGGGGTGATACAACATTTTTGAAAGGTTTGTAAATTTTAAGACTGTATTGGGCTTAGGAAGAGTAACTTTTTGTGCTTTGATATCTTGACACAAAATACGATGCGAATTCAGTGTGCTCTGTCGAGAAAAGCCACATAAACACTTTTTACAGAAAAAATGTACCCCATTCTTTTTATTCATTAATCTATT
Source organism: Trichonephila clavipes (assembly GCA_019973935.1). Lineage (NCBI taxonomy): Eukaryota > Metazoa > Arthropoda > Arachnida > Araneae > Nephilidae > Trichonephila > Trichonephila clavipes. Next base: position 18,241 of record BMAU01006489.1, on the reverse strand, counting down.
AAAAATTTTAATAAGAAAAAATGTTTCTGATAGAAAAGTAAATCAATCTCACTATTAGTTTTTGATTGTGCACTTATATACAATGGAAATACTTCGTTTTCTTCCCAACCATATACGTTAATTCTTAAACTGTTTCTCTTTTCAAACAATCCTATCTTTGAAATTTCCATTGGAAATGAAAATCCATTAAGTTTTAATCTCCTCATATATTTCTTATATTTAAAAGATAGATTTGAATTTTTTTTCACTGGGTATAATTTTGCTAGTATGCTGTAAATAAAGCATTTATTATCATTGCATTTAATGTTTAAAAGGGATTTTTTATTTTTTAATTTAGCCGGAAGACAAGAATTACGACATCCACCCCTATGAGCGCGATAGTTACCTATATGAAGATCTAGGAAAGTTATATTTTTAATTACCCATCCACTACCGTTTCTTAAAAAATTTTCGATATTAACAAATATTTTTTTAAATGCTGAATCAATCGCATTATAAATTTGAAATGGACACAAAATGCGTTCGGGATAACTGCAAAAATAAAAAACATTGGTTAACTCTTCATCGTCAATTATCTTAAAAAATATTACACTTACACAGATAATCAATCGTAGTCGTAAAACTACACCAGTATTTAAAATACTGAATATATTATCTCGTGCCTCTCTGTAGAGAGCATGAGGGTCTTGATATGAAACAGATGCACGTAACGTTCTTGCGTAACCTCTAAATGAAGACACAGTTTCTCTAAATTGTATCATAATAAAAACTAATTTGACTATAAAATTGTATCACATTATTTCATAAATGTATGTAAATGAAAGAAAATTTAGGTGCAGTCTTTTACATATGACAACATAGCATCACAAGCTTTCTTTAATACCTCAAGCTGAGCCAGAGGAATGTTGAAACGATTACGAATTACTTCGTTGCTGGAGTCACTGCATTTACTAAGACCAACATAATATTGGCCGCGGAATTCTTTCAGTTCCATTCCAACGCCCTTCCCCAAATTTATAGAATATGGGGGATACTTTTCTTTTCCTGTGCGTCACAACCCAAATCCAAGTCAAACTTGGATTTCGTGGTTTTGCTTCTTTTTGTGTTTGGTTTTAATAAGATGTCATCCTCATCATTATCCGAAAGTTCGAAAATGCGTTTTCTGGCTAGGATAGAATAAAAATCTTAGTTTTGTAGCTTTAAAGTTTTAAGGGGACACAGTGCGATTAAATTGGCCAAATTGGTAAAGACTGATTTGTCTTCATTTTAAATGCTAAGACTTTTACCTATTCATAATAGTGCATGTGACAAAAGTTGGTATATATATATTTGAATATATATATATATATATATATATATATTTGAATCAAAACAATACTTATTTTTTAAACAATTTTGTGTAAATCATACCATGTCCTCTTAGATGTGTAAAATATAAAATCTATATAAAATCTATATCTCTTTATAAAATCTTTTACCTCACACTCTAATAAAATACAACACAAGACGCAAAAGGGATTTAAATATTCATAAGAATTCTTATCGAATTAAAATTGTGTTTTCATTAAAACTCAAAACATCACCTATTTTGTTATAATGAATTCCGATTGAATAAAAAAACTTAAGAGCATCAAATCAAATTTGAAAACGAATGTCGATCCTATTTATTAAAACTAAACTAAAAACTTTAAATAAACTTACCGTTAGACATAATGAAAAACTTCAAGTCCTGCAGTGAAGGAGAAGAAAAAAGACTATCTGCGATGCGTTGTGAGTTTCCTCTGATCACTACAGAGCGTTTTAAAGCTTTAAGAACAAAGCCCTCTGTCATTTAAATTTCGCTTATTCTAATTATTATTGTTTATTATACAATGTCACACAAGGAGCACGCCAGTGTTATGTAAATGACCAACGCTTCCAAGTGACGTTATACTCAGAAAAAACAATGTCCCATTGTTTAAAATAAAATAGCCCAAGTAATTATGTGTTTTATTATTTTTAGTTACATGTCTCAACTAGCAGGGAATTATTTACTATAGAATAAATATCACAAGGAGCGTGTGTGGGTTGTTTAAATGACCAATTGTTCCAAGTGGCGTTATACTCGGAGAGAATAGTGTTTCATTGTTTAAAATGAATTAATAGAACAAATTATGTATTTTACTATTGTTAGCTATCACATCTCTCAGCTAACAAGAAAAGAACGTTTACGATATTTGATTTCGAGATCAGCTGATTATATGATATTCTCGAATATGTCTTAACATTTGATTGTTTGAGGTCGTTCTCATGAATACAATGGTTACTTAATTATGCTTTACTTTTTCCTATGATGTCAAAATGGATTAAATTATATGAATGTTAAAGAATAATCCTCTTTTGTGTTCTAATGTACTTGTCTTCCTTTTTTAAAAAAAATTAGAAAATCATGATTTAAAGTAAACCTTTTCACATTTAAGTATTGAATACTAACACCTAGTTTTGAATTATAAATATTTTTAATTTAGTTAGAGTACAAATTTAAGCCGCATTAGAAGAAATAAAATATATCTTCCAGTAAAAATTAAAAAATCAATTTTCCACTGATTTTCATAAAATAATCTTTTAACTTTTATTCCAAAACAAGTTATGTGTTTTTGGAACATATCTCACCGCACAGTTTTAAATGTCTAGCAAGCTCACAAGCATTGCTATGTTTTGAAAAATGCAAACATACTTTAACAAACACGTAATACCATTAAAGAAAAAACAAGATAAACAAATAGTTCAAATTTGTTTTTATTTAGCACTAGGTTACATGAAATAAAAATTAAAAGAAATTCAGTTTTACAAGATGTGAAGGCTTTCTACAAATTCATCTGCTAACATTATTTTAAAATAACCAAACTGTAACTGATAACGTGGACAATCAGGTACATCTGCTTCTGTTTCTCTTGCGGTTAATATACAGTCCAACAGGTTAGGGAACAAGGTTTTGTTCGAAGCAAACACTTGAAATCTTTCTTGTGGATCCCGTCGATGTAGTTGACAATATCCAAATAAATCTTCATTGGGCTCCTTATGAATAAATTGAACAATTTCACAGTTGCTTAAGATTTTGAAGTAGACCACTTTTTTGGAGTCGTCAAGATGTTGTCGCACAGCGTTTTGCACACATTCAATGATGTTAGTGAACAGAGCAGAATGAATGTACAAGTAATCTCCGCTTGAACAGCAGCTGCAAAGAATATACCCGAATTTCTCCATTGTCGGTCTTTTTCTAAAGTTGAATATCTTGCATCTCTTTTATATGCTTTTTTTCTAGAGATTGACAATATTGAGTATACAATGGGCGAGGAATATTTGTCAGCTTAAAATATCGTTGCGCAAAGTTTTGAACTATTCGTTCATTTTGGCAAGTATTTATTGATTGCAAACGATTAATGGATAGTCCTCGGCAAATATGCCATAGAAAATAAAGACAGAATAATCCACATGTTGAAGTATATGCATGCTGAAACATTATATCATTCCATTCCAAACTTGTTGAATTTTTATTTATAAATTTTTGAATGTCTTGCATTGGTGGTGTACCATATGAACAGAAAAAAATACAATGTCCATTGTTATCAAAATAAATAGCTTGCCAGTGTTGTCCTTTACAATGGGAAGGATCAGTATTGACAATGAAAGATCGATGATGTTTTCTTAGTTCTGGAAGCGTATCGCTAGCATAGACTCCTCCAAAGTTTGATTTAATTTTATTATCACTCAGAGCTAATCTCAGCAACGCAAACGTGTCCATGTTTGTTTTAAAAATCTGTAAAAACATTTCGGCTTTTATCGATTTCGATGAGCGATTGCATTTCCATGTAAACAATTAAAGTCACTGTTTCGGCAAGGTCTTCTTCAAATTTTAAATGAATTGATATATCCCCACTTCGTGTTACGTTTGCAAATGGATCACTAGCAGAGAAATCTTGGGTTAAATCGAACACATACAGACATGTGTTTTCTTTGTATTCAACAAATGTTATATTAGTTTTGTGTTGAGCCAAATCAGTGAATAAACTTAAATAGTTTCTTGCAAATAAATCTTTCCCATAACTAGGTGTATATGCTGTACTTGGGATCTGAGTACCATTTTCAGTGAGTGAAATATGGTTTAGCTTATAATTTTTAAAATTAAAGGGAGTTTTTTTCAAATCTCCGGTATAGGCAGAATTTGATATTAAGCCCAAAATCATGCGTGTAGGGAGAGTGCCATTTACAGCATTCGGAATTGTAATGCTTTTCAATCCAGAGCTTAATGTAAATGTTTTAATTTCAGTTCGAGTAAAGGGCATCTGCACCAATGATTGTTCTAATGCCTTTTCATGAGCTACGAGAATAGAGCTTGAAATTTCGCATTTTCTTATACATAAACTTATATTTTCAATTTGAATACGATAGTCGCCTGCAACCGCTAGTAAGGCAAATTCATTTTTAGCTTTTAACAGTTTGATTCGGATTGATGTTCCATTTATTAATAGTTTAGATTGAGTTCCTAAATCAGTATGAAGAATTCCACACATGTCAAATACTTTGCCATTTTTGACGCGATCCCATCTTTTTTTCAATCCTATATTTTTCCCTACATCTAACAAACTCACATCATCAAATTCACCTGCGGTGTCTTTTTCAAATAATCCTGCACTTAATAAATTTTTTTGAGAGCCTTCTGGATGAAATAGTGTGCTTTGGATATAAGCTTTGTAGGCATAATTATTTTCTGAAGAAATTTGACGATCGTTTAGCGACACATGACATTCTGAAAACATCGTATTTAAGAGGTAATTAACAGGTCCACATCTGTCTGCATCTTGAAACGCTTCTCCATTTACCTTTAAAATCTTTGATTGAACATGAAGAAAAAGATGCGATAGATCGAAATAAGATTCACCTAAACCCGATATGAGAAATTCAATAGTGTTGTTGTCAGAAATTGATGCAACAGGATGAACTTCAACAAAGGATGATCGATCTATTGCCAATTGTATAGGAGCACTCGCAAAAGATCCAATTCACTTTTGGTGCAATAACATTTTTCCATTTTCAGAGATTTGTAAACACGTCTTTCGCACAAGATTTCTTTCTCTTTATCTGTCTTTTTGGAGTGTGTTTCTTTCTTTTAATACCTCCTCCACCTCTCAATTTACGAAGAATATCTTGTTTAATTTCATTTCCAGCTTGGCGAAATTGATTCCGTGAGGCCTCCCGAAATGATTTACCTCGTGACATATCTTCCAACACGTTTTGACCTGTCGTTAGCAGATGTTTTCCAAGATATTTACCTGCCTTTATCATAATTGGCATTGCATATCTTTTAAATTACTGAAAAGTCCATAACCTCTTTGTATAGGGTAATTTGAGGCAAAATATGTTCCCTTTCCTCCTTGCTGGTTGCAATAGTAATCAATACAATCATGGGGATCTAATCTTTGACCGCGCGTCTCCATGGCTAACAAATTTATCTATAAAGTGTAATTACTTTGCAAGCTGATTTATACAATTTTCCTTCAAATGAAAGCACGATATTTGTCTTTCCTGATAGAAATTTGATAGGCGTACCACTACTTGTTACTAATTCAATCTCGATTACATCGAAATGATGTTTTTTCACGGGGAAGTATAGAGGCACTGTAAACTGTTTTACGATCTGTTCCTTGTATTCATTTGCAATTGGTATTATTTTTAAAATCGGTGCCGATACATCTCCTACCAATGAGGAAGATATAATGTTACAATAAACATAAACTTCGGTAATTCCAGCTCGTAACTCTAAAATATAATCTGATTTATAGTTTCCTTCCGTGAAAGTATTCATCTGAAATCCTAACATATTCGAAAGTTTTTCACCGAAGGTTACCTTGGTATTAGCTGGTACATTCATTTCTACTTTAGAATCGACTAACTCTCGCAAAAGAATATATTTAAATTCTTTAAAGAAATCTGCAGATTGTTGGTACATGCCACTTCTTATTTTCAAACGGTAACTTTTTTGTACTTTATGAATTACCGAAAAAGTTTCATATTCGATTAGTTGAAATTTTTCATTTAGTGCCTTGTCTGCTAATTCTGAATAATCAAATCTAACAGGAAAATTTTCATTGTGAATGATATATGATTCATTTTTGTGTTCAGTGCATCCATAAGTTTTGAACAAGAATTGCGATTCATTATTAGTTCTACATTAGATTTCAATGTAATAATTACTTTATTTTTATGTGTTTTAAAAAAGGCTAACACATCCCCTGTTTTGTGAATTATTTTCTCAGTAATTTGATCAAATATGTCTCTATCCTCCATATCGCGAACTATGATTTCATGTGTTTTCTTAACTATTGGTTTCTTAAGCGCAATTGTAAATTCCTGATTTTTAAAAATTTCAACATTTGGAGCACTATAATTACGCGTAATACTCGCGCCTTCTGAAAAGCCGGGTGTTACATCATCTTTGTTTGGATCTAATTGTAAAAGACGAAGAAAATTATTTCCTTTTTTTCTGCTGTTATAGTCATTTCCCAATAGGGATTAAGTTTGATTTTTATTTTGTTCTGTATAACAGAAAAAAGTACTGGTGGGTTATTTAACAATTTTTTAATATTAGCATTTACTCCTTCAACAAAATCCGAATAGTCTTTATTATATAATGGAATGTTAATTTCAGGTAATAATGTTGTACTTTCTATATCCTCAACAGTTTCGATTGAATAGTAATCATTGTAATCAGGGTGGATGGTAAAATATTTTCCTGGGATTGTTATTTCGGTCAAACAACATTCCCATTCACCACTTAAAGTTATCGGATAAGCTAGTTTTGTCTGAAAATGATCTGGAGTGTTATTGGGAAAGTAATTCATACTCGCATTTGAAGGTAACAAAATATGAAAATCATTTACATTCTGATTCATTATGCCGTAGTTCGATTTGATCAGCTCTTATCCAAGAATTTTGTGAATCCGGAAATCCAACCCACTTTACGAACAACCGACGAGATGGACCTCTACCTTTAGTTTGAATTATTTTTCAATTGCCCAGTAACCATTTGTAGATTTGTCTATTTTTTGTAGCTCTTCATTATAAAAACGACCATCAATTTCTTTGGAATTAAAATCTTGTAAAGCATAAGTCGGGGGAATTGTTGGATATCTTTTGTAAACGCGAAATGTTTCTTCTGTCCATCCAGGTAAATAGCCTTTACGAAAAGTTTTGCGAGCTTTTGAAACTCTGACAATATCTCCCACCGCAAAACGGAATTGTGGAACCAAACTAGAATGATACAAGCGTTTATATAGCTCAGGTTCATCGGCCATTGTCACCTTGGCGGGTTCAAAACCATGAGCACGATGAGTGGAATGATTGTATGAATCTACTAGCATCGGTAAAATATCATAATACTTATAAGAATTTCGATGCGTAAAAACTCTGTATAATCTTTCTCGAAGAGTTCTATGTGCACGTTCTAAAACTGCGCATTTATTTTCGCTTTTTGTAGAGTAGTGATGAATTTTATGTTGCTTTAACATATTGCGAACATTTTTGTTGTAAAATTCTGTTCCTTTATCAGTTTGAAGGTTCATAGGCTTAACTTTTTAAATAGTTTCCGAAACAATTGGGCGATTGTGTTTGCCTTTTTATCTTTGATCGGAAAAGCTCTCAAATATCTAGACATCACATCAATAATAGTTAATATATAACGATATCCTTTGTTGTAACGAGATAAATTTTGCATATCCAATAAATCGCTTTGCCACAACTCATTAACTCCATACGCAATGGTTTTACGTCTTTGAAATTTATAACGAACAGGTTTGTGTAGTGTGTACACATCTTGCTGTGAAAGCCATTTCTGAACATCACGTCGACGCAGTCCACTTGCATTCGAAAGTCGTTCCACTCCACCGAAAGAGCCTTGTTCTTTTGGATTGAAGTATAATTTTCTTAAGCGTTCCAAGTTTCCCATTTTGTTACTTTTGGTGATTGTGGACTTGGCTTTGTGAATGCAGGATTCGCATCTGATAGAAGTAATTGCTCTCGTAGTCTTTTATTACCAATCCATTGTAGAGGAATGTTACTGTCGTGTATAGCTGTGAAAAATTTATTAAATCCTTTTGGAGGAGTTAGTACACTTCGATCATTTTTCATTATATAACTGAAGAGATCTATTGCGTTGCTGCGATATTCTGGTTTGCCATTTATTTCTAATTCGTTTTTATCATTGAATGTGTAGTTAGCATCTTTCAATTTTTCCAAAATAGGTAAAATATATTTTTCTGTACCTTCGGTACAACATATCCAATGTATTTTGCGATCATATTGATTCTCTGCGGTACTTCAGGTATATTTTGTATTGGAAGTTCTGGTTCTGCAAATAATTCAGGGGGAATCTCAAACGGTTTCGGAGCTGGAGAGGGTTGCATCGCTCTCTGGTACTTTGGAATGAAATCTGATAACAATTTAGCCTTTACGTCATCAGGAATTTCTTTTTTCGTGCAACAAACTCGAAATGTTGTCCTCTAATCGGACTTCGGGTTTGCTTAATTGGTAATATTCTGAAACTAACTCAGGTGGTACTAAGGCCATCTTCTTAGCCATACTTTTATATTCTTTTTCCTATAGATTTACCAACTAATCCACCTATCAAACTTAAAACAGCTGGAAGAACAAGTGGAAGAAATCCGCCAACTTGTCTGTTTGTGGTGAACAGCTTGCGTTTGCGTGAAATGGGAACGCTCCTATCAGCTAGTAATCGTATCACTCTTTTGTAACTACACAATTTTTTTATATTATTTGTTGCTATGTTTCCAGATAATAAATTTTGACAAATTTCACACAGAGTTTTGATTTGGTCGTTTGAAGCGTTCTTTAAAATAGCTTTTCGTTGAGCAGGACTTGCACCGGCCAGCACATGTAGCAAATGAACGTGTCGATTGAGTCGATTCATTTTTCTACTGGAACGAAGACCCAATTAATCATTCCACTATCTGGAAATAAAGACTGGCGGAGACGTTGTTCTTCTGGTGTTCTTGGATGAACATCTACGAGCAAATAAGTAAAGGGGTTTTCGGTAGCTTTTTTATATGCATCCATGAAATACTTTCCCCGTCCTGGAAATGCTTGTCTACCAAAACACGATGCCTGTGACAAATCTCGATTGTTACGAAACAAAACTATATAATGCGAGTTCAGACTTATATCTCTCATTGATTTTACTCTCGGGAAAAGATTTTGTGTTATGAGTATTATACTATATTTCTTATGATGTGATCCAACAGTAAACATTTGTGAGATTTCACTCGTAACGTTATTCATCATATCATCCAACACAATTAAATCACAATCTTCTTCTGATGGTAGTCCTGAAACAAATTTAAAATTTTTCTCGTTCAAAACCATGGTTGCCAAACAGTGTAACACCAAACCACCTTTTTTATAGGATTGTCGTAAACTTGTTCAGAAATCATTTTTCGAACGAGTTCTGTTTTCCCGCTTTGAGAGGGTCCTGTAATCATACAGGTCGAAGGATGTCTCAGTTTAAGCATTTCGCATGCAATTACCCACACACGTACTCTAGCAAAATTCACAAACTTTTTGAAATTCTGTTCTTGATAATTGCACCCCAATTATTTCTGGTTTTAAGGTTCCTGATTCCTTTGACCGAAAATATCTTATATCGAACACGTTTTCCTCGCCTTTTTTGCAAACATGAAGGAATATTTTTCTGCCAATATATTTTGATATAGTACAGGGTGTATTAGTTATATTAACCTTTATCACCTCATTCTCTGAGCACATATGAACATAATTTATAAAAGTACAATTTCAATTGTTATGACAACGGATGCTAAAATAATGAAATCTCGTTTCAACATCCTAAATGTGACATAACACTTGGAAAACTTCTTCCTATATGAAGTGTTTTTGATGTGCAATTCCATTTATAGTTTCTCCGGAACGAAATAAAACTACTTATTTTTATTTTCAACTGCTTTGGGCAGTTGTCTTTTTGTTCTTTCTTGCGTTATCTGTTTCACTTGAGTCTATATCTATCTGAAGTTGTTTGTTTCTCTTTATTTGGAGTTGGGTCATTAATAGTGTCAGATGTTAGCATGCATTGCGAGGGTATACAGTTATTAGCAGGGGAATACTACTACATGGAAAATTTTTGCTTCTTTTGTTGAGATTTGCTCTGAACGAGGTATTGATGATAAAAATTCCGTTTTTGCTCTGTTAGATTTAGACTTGAAATTTAGCACGCATGTTTATTTTATGGAGTAGAGATCCATTGAAAGTTGCTTTGGTGGAAATCCACTTGATTATTAGGTTAAGTGAGCTAAAAAAATCTTTCTCCTTCTATTTTAGATATAGATAAAAATTAGATATTATAATTTAAGTTCTTTCTATATCAAGGGGCGAGAGTGTAACAGCTATAAATATATTTTTCAATACAATCAAATTCTTAATGCTAGATATCAATAATTAATATATATGTAAACAGTATACATATATACAACATCGTGAAATACCCAGTGAAGCGGGTGGGTAACGGCTAGTATATATATATATATATATATATATATATATATATATCCAGCTAACTGTCTTTCTAATTATATTTATAAAGGTTTTTTATGATACAATTTGTATTACTGTTATTATGTTTTGTAATGTTTTTTTAAGTTTAGACTATATCTATTTTATTCTACAATTATTAAATAGATGGCGCCACATGCTTATAAAGTTTTTTTAATATATTTTTTCAGTTTCTTTTATATATATATATATATATATATATATATATATATCTTATTATCGTATCGCAATTAATTTTATGCGGTTCCGTTCTCACCCCTATTTGGCGGGAACACGTTACTGCACTCTTGGCCATCGTTTTAACTCCGAATTAGTAGGTTATGTTTTTGTTCCTATGTTATTTAGTTTAATGATTTTTTAATATTTAAATTCTACATATATAATTCTTTCCTTTCCTCTTGGTACATAGTATGACAAATTACAGGTGAAGGTTGGCGCCGCAAAACTTGTTTAAACCTGCAATCCTGGTTCCTAAGGCCAGGAGTTTGTCTTTATACTATGTGCCTTCTTACTAATTTTAGTTATCTTAGGTATATAACTATATGTTTATTTTTATATTTTTGTTTATATATTTGTGTATATGTATAAATTTATATATATGTGTATGTATATGTATATGATTATATATTGAAAAAGTTTTTTATATTGGATTATACATATATATATATATATATATATATATATATATATATATATATATATATATATATATATATATATATATATGTCAGGTTTGAAAAGTTTAGGTTCAAAATTAAGGAAGTAATAAATGAAAATAGAGCGAACTCTTTACCATCGCGTAAGGATTTATGAGTAAACAAGCCTGTTAAAAGGTGCAACGAGCGCTGTCGAAGGCGAACGCATAGTAGAAAGGACTTGGCTGGTGTCTCCTCGCTGCGATGTTGTTTTTGGTAACACCCGTTTGCGCGGCAAAAGGTCCGCCATGTTAGATTATATATGATGGAAACGTAATAAAGGAATATTGTGAAGATGATGCCCTCCTCATTTTACCAGCAGGCCTGGGGCCTGTCAAGAGCCGGCAGGATAAATAAAAGAACTGCAAAATACGCGAGGAAACCAATGGAATGAACTTCAACAATTTTTTTTTCGAACGAGCGACTGCATTGAAAACGATACTACCATGGAGGACGACTCTTTCCGGCAGGAGTCACCAGTCAACACATCCAAAGAGAACCCTTCTTTTTTCCTGAATTTGATCTTAATAAGTTTAGTAGTTTGAAAAGTTTTCTTGACTGTTTTGATAAACAATGTTTGGAATATCAAAAAGACGAGCAATGGAAGAAGCAAAATATTCCTAGATATATCACGGGAGTTTATCTTAAATTTTGGTATGAAAACCAATTATTTGAAAAGTCTTACCAAGAAAGCAAAGAATTATTATAATGACGGTGTTCGATGCGACGAAACAAGAGGATATTCGAAAATTTCAAAACCTAACATTAAACGACACTAAAGAATTAATTTCGCTTTTTACGGAAAAACTTTCGTTGGGGAAGAAACTAAATTATGATGACAGTTCCATTGTGGAACATATGACATTATCGAGTCCCATGCAATTTCAAAAGTTCCTAGTTATCAAGAAGATTTCGACACCCTGCGAATGGATCTCAACCATGCGACAATTAATCGCAGTAACACCGGACAGCGCAGACCGAAAATCGGTAGATACTGGTAGTTATACCCGATGGAATCACGCATACGGTAGTGTACACAGAGGAACTGATCCACAGAACCGATTCCAGTCAAGAAGAAATCATGGACAACCACATCAATCGCACATGATGAGATTCAGTGGAAGGCAACAGTTAAACAGTCAACCTAGGCAGTTTGTACAACAGAATCGACATTTTCACTCGCCCAGAAATGACGAAAATAACCAGAGGCAAGGATGACAACTAATTATTGATTCAATGGTATGTTCCAAGCACTTTTGTACTCTAATTGACACAGGAAGCAATGTGTCATTAATTCCAATAAATTTATCTAAACAATTAAAAAACATTAAAATTATAAAAAATAGTAATGTAAAAATAAATCAAACTTGTGGGACTATTCAACCCAAAGGGGTATAATTAAAGTTTATATGAATATTGGATGTATATCTAAGCAAATAGATTTGTTTGTAATTGATACTAACTTGCCTTATATTATTTTAGGACTTGAATATTTACATTTATTTAAGCTTGACATTAGTATTCGTAACATGTGTATTTTTCAATGTGGTAAAAATTTAAGTAATATTAAATTTGTAAATAAGTGTATTGGTGAGTTGAGAACATATCATGGGACATATTGTAAAACTCTTAATAATGATCAAAATATGAACTACTATAATGCAAATAATGAAGATAATATTAACGTTAAGAATAATAAAGGTTTAGATCAAATACCAGACATCCCTGAAGCTGATCTGAAAAGATTGTTTAACCCAGCCATGGTTGTTGAGGACACAGTACCAAAACAGACTAGTGAGCAATGGGGAGATTTAACCCAACTTCTTGACAAATTTCAAACCATATTTTCACAAAATAAGTATGATGTAAGTTGTATCAATTTAGAGCCACAAAGAATTCATTTAATCTCAGACCTTCCTATAAGTTTACGCCCTTATAGAAACAGTCAACAAGAATCTAAAGAAATACAAACACAGATAGAAGAATTGTTAAAAGCAGGTTTTATTAGACCCTCCCATAGCCCATATGCTGCCCCTGTAACTTTAGCATACAAAAAGGATGAAGGGAAAAGATCAAGATTATGTATCGATTATAGAAAACTAAATGAAATCACACGAAAAGATTCCACCCCTGTACCTCTGATAGACTTTGTAATTGATAATTTAACTCATGCTAAATTTTTCTCTACGCTCGACTTAACAAGTGGTTATTGGCACATTAAAATTCATGAAAAAGACGCAGAGAAACTGGCTTTCACAGCTAATTTTGGACTCTATGAATGGTTAAGACTTCCATTTGGCTGGAAAAATTCCCCAGCTGTTTTCCAAAGAACTATAAGACAAATTTTACAAAAATATCAGTTAACTTTTGCTTTAAACTATTTTGATGATATAATAATTTTCTCACAATCTCGGGAAGAGCATTTAACTCATTTAGATACAATATTTCAAATTTGTAAAAAAGAAAACATCAAACTTAAAAAATCAAAATGTCAGTTTGCACAGGAAAAAATAAAATCTTTAGGATATGAAATAACACAAGGTCATTATTCCCCAAGTAATCCAAATATTGAAACAATAAGAAAATTAGCACCACCTAAAGATGTGAAAGAACTCCAAAGATTTCTTGGTTCCATCAATGTTTATCAAAAATTTATTAAAGATTATGCAAAACTTAGAGTACCATTAAATAAATTACTTAAAAAAGATGCAATTTGGAATTGGTCACATAAATGTCAAGAAGCTTATCAAAAGTTAAAGAATTGTTTAATATCAAAACCTATACTTAAATTATACAACTCACAATATCCATGTCATGTGTTTTGTGACGAAAGCCAGGATTCAATAGGCGTAGTCTTGAAACAACAACACCCAGATGGAACACTTTACCCCATAGCTTATCACTCGAGACAATTACTTAAACATGAAAAAAATTATACAATTTCAGAAAAAGAGTGTTTAGCAATTATAGATGCCTTAGATAAATTCCACTGTTACCTACATGGATCCAAATTCACAATACATACTGAACATGCTGCTTTACAATGGCTTAAAAGTGTAAAACATTTAACTGGACGTTTATTTCGGTGGAGTTTAAAACTTTCTCAGTATGAATATTCGATAGTTTATATAAAAGGTAAATTAAATGTTGAAGCAGACATGTTGTCGAGGAACCCTGTATGCCATTATATATCACCCATTTGTCATTTTTTAAATACTGATGAAATTATTAAATACCAAAATTCAGAGAACATTAATGATCCAAAATATATAAAAATTAATGATGTATTAACAGTTAAGAAAAAGAATTTAATTAAAATTGTAGTACCATTATCTTTGAGAGAAAAATTAATTACAACTGCACATGAACAATTTGGTCACCCAGGTGTAAAAAAGATGTTAAAATTAATTTCCCCAATTTACTACTGGAAAGACATTATATTAGACATTTCAAATTTTGTTAAATGTTGTGAAACATGTCAAATGAATAAAAGTCTACACAAAAAAGTATGGATTATTGGAAGAAGTTCCTGTAGCAGAAGAACCATTTGAAATGATTTCACTAGACACTGTAGGAGGATTTAATTATCATAATTCACAAAAGAAATACCTGCATATTGTTCTGAACCATGCTACCAGATATGCTTGGACATTTCCATCCAAAAGTGTCACTTCTGAAACTTATACAAATTGCTTAAAACAAATTTTTTCAATTCAATGCCCAAAACAACTTTTAAGTGATAGAAATGCTGCATTCACTTCATCTAAATTTAAGAAATTCTTAAAACATCATAATATTAGACAATTACTAACTTCAGCAAATAGACCACAATGCAATGGAAAGAATGAAAGAGTTAATCAGACATTAGTAGCAAAATTAAGATGTAAAGTTAATTCAACTACAAAAACTCCTTGGACAAAATTATTAGAACAAGTTACATATGAATACAATAACTCGCCACATGATGTTACTGGCTTTCCACCTGCATATTTAATGTTTGGAACTTTGCCATATGATTCGCCATTACCTAATCAAGTAAAATTAAACTATCCACCTATACAACAAGTTAGACAAATTGCAGTAAACAGAACAATTAAGCATCATAAGATAAATAAACAAAGGTATGATAAACATTATGTTGATGCAAAATTTAAAGTTGGAGATTTAGTATTATATCAAAAAATTTCTCATACCCTAATTCAAGTAAACTTCAATTTCCTTATAATGGTCCTTTTAAAGTTGTCAGGAAACTCTCAAATGTTACTTATGAAATAGATAAACCAAATCAATATACAGGAAAATTAACAGATATTGTTCATTCTACAAGATTAAAACCTTTTCATTCAAAATCCAGTTTCCAATTATGCTAAATTCTTATTTATATTTGTTATAGAGTTTGTTTTTTCAAACATTGGGGGGAAGAAGTGCATTGTAATTTTAGAAGTGCATTGTAATTTTAAAAGAAGTGCATTGTTATTAAAAAAAAATAATAAAAGTTGTGTTTAAAATTTGAATTTAAGACTTGTTTACATTATGAAAATCAAAATTATATGTAATTGAATTTGTATTGTATCTTTATTCATAATGAACACATTATTGAAGACTATTTAAAAAAATAACTGAATTATGGACTGTATGAAAACATTGTGATGAGGGCAATTTTACGATACATTGTGTTATAATAATTTCATCGTGATTATTTGTGATAAGTATATTCTGAAAGTTAAAGTATAGTATGTGATGTTATGAAGATTTTATTATGGTTGTATGTTTTTGAAATGAGTTGATTGAGTAGAGATTCTAATAATAAACAAAATAACTGTGAGATAAACAATAATTGGATGATGAACATTGAACTATGATTTTTCCAAGACAGGACTGTGAAACATTACATTGATTGAACTTTTACCTGTACTTGATATATCTGAAATACCTTTATTTTTCTTTGCATTTTATATTTCTAGTGATATTTTGATATAATGTTGATGTGTTTATTTTGATAAATTTCTGTGTTATAGTTATGTAATCTTTTCTTTTTTGGGAGCTCCTAAACTCATTTTGCTGTTACTTATTTTATATCTATTCTTTGTGTATGTACTTACTTTACCATTATTCCTAAAATCATGTTACTGTTAGTTACTCCATATATGTTTTTTTTATGTATTTACTTTACCATTATTCCTACACTCATTTTGCTGTTACTGATTTTATATCTATTCTTTTTATGTATTTACTTTACCATTATTCCTAAAATCATGTTATTTACTCTATACCTATTCTTTCTATGTATTTATGTACTCATTATTCCAACATTCAATACCATTTTGAAGTACTTGTAACTTTTCAACATTTATCACTTTATTAACATGGTTTACTATTGGTGCACATTTAGTGAGAATTTCACTTGATCTTATGTTATGTTGTTTAGCACTCCTATATTTTTGAATGTCTAATGTGAATTATCTTTATCTTATGTTGTTTTTTCTTAACCTCATTATTATTATAGTCATAGTGGAAGTATTAGATGTGTGATATTTTTCAGAAAACAATTCTATGTAACAAAGTTTTATACCAAATTTTTGATACTTTGTTATTCATTATTGCTATTTTTTTGTACATGTTAGGATGCACCAGCCCACTCTTTTACACAATTATTATATCTTCTAGATTTTTATTTCATTTGGGGAATTTGATATCATTGAAATATAATTTTTTTCCCTGGGGACTTGCCAGTCAGAATTAGCCAATCTGGCTGTGCCAGCCTTCAGCGGAGGGGGAATTTGTCAGGTTTGAAAAGTTTAGGTTCAAAATTAAGGAAGTAATAAATGAAAATAGAGCGAACTCTTTACCATCGCGTAAGGATTTATGAGTAAACAAGCCTGTTAAAAGGTGCAACGAGCGCTGACGAAGGCGAACGCATACTAGAAAGGACTTGGCTGGTGTCTCCTCGCTGCGATGTTGTTTTTGGTAACACCCGGTTGCGCGGAAAAAGGTCCGCCATGTTAGATTATATATGATGGAAACGTAATAAAGGAATATTGTGAAGATGATGCCCTCCTCATTTTACCAGCAGGCCTGGGGCCTGTCATATATATATATATATATATATATATATATATATATATATAATGTAATCATACAATATATTAGGCTGATTTTTTTCTAATTCTAAAAGTAATATTCTATCAAGAAAACAAATTTTCTACTCTTAATTTTAATAACATATCCTTTTAGAAAAGACGTATGTAAGTGTAATAAAGATATAAATAAGAAATATGTTTTCCAAAATGATGCTAGGTTCCTCTTGAATCTAAATATTCTGTGATTCTTAAGTATAGCTTTGTAAAATGTGTTCCATTTTTTTTAATTCAACTGATCTTGCATATACAATCATGCGTAAATAGTCATTTACATTAAACATTTTTTTTTATTTGAAAATTGGCATTTTTACAATCTTAACTTTCAATAACACTGTATCAACATGTGTATATACAAATAGCTATAGGCAATTGTAATTCTTTAGCGAATGTGTTTTGTAACTTAGCTTTTGCTCCTCATTTGAAAATGTCACTTGTATTCAAAGTAGCTGGTACCTTTTTCTTTTCATTGAAGATGTTAAGGATATCTTGGAATCATGAAGCCTTTCTCAAACATTTTTAGTGATCTCAGTCATCCTGCTTTGTTTGTTCCAAATACTGCAAGAAAATTTGATTAACATGGTTTTTAATATATCATATTTTTTTTTTTATAACCATAGTTAATTTTACATAGAATAGTTTAAGAAAGTCTTCTCTTTCTTAAACTGTATAATACCAGTCTAGAAAAAATAAATACCATTGTGTAGAATTGTATTGTTTATGTAAAGTCAGACTATTGTCTCTTTAGTTTGCTTAACCCTCTGACTGGATGACCCGCTTATTGAATTTTGACTT
>BMAU01006488.1:0-21739 GCA_019973935.1 Trichonephila clavipes | reverse complement strand
AACCACTTGGGACCATGCCACCATATTTTGTTATTTTAAGATCATTTAAAGGCAAACCCCGACTTATTAAATCAGCGAGATTATCCTTTCCTTTACAGTAGCGCCATTCCTTGGGATCACTTAGTTTTTGTATTTCTTTAATTCTATTCTTTATAAACACTTTATGTTTATTAAAATCCCCCTTGATCCAGTAACATGTTATAGACGAATCAGTTAAATAAAAACGACTCACAGGCAGTGCGAGTGCAGTTGCAATTTTGTCACTTAACCTTGCAGATAAAAGTGCGCCCATAAGCTCCAATCTAGGGATCGAAAGAGTTTTTAATGGAGCTACCCGACCTTTTGATGCTACAAAACTAGAAATAATATTTCCATCGTTCAGTTCTATGCGTAAATAAGCGACAGTTCCATATGCCTTTTTGGAAGCATCTAAAAAGCAATGCAACTGAATGGTGGTTGCATTTGAAGGCAAAAAGTTTTGAAAGTAATATCGATGAATTTTTATTTCACTTAAATAATGAATCTCATTACACCATTTATTCCATGAAACTTCTAATTGTTTGGGCAATTTGTCATCCCAATCTAATATCCTAAACACCAAATTTCCTGAATTAAACATTTTATTCGGATCGTATAAGGACCTATGAAACCTACTGGGTCAAATAATCGACCTGCGGCTTGTAACAAATATCTTTTTGTATTAATTCTTTTTAGAAAGAAATGTTCCTAAATCGCTGGAATCAAAATAGAATGTATCAGATTTTTCATTCCAACCAACTCCTAAGACCTTTGAAGCTATCAACGTGTTCAATGACTCTTTATGTTCATCTACTTCAAAATTTAAATATTTTAACCTTTGATTTAGCTCGGAAGAGTTGGTTCTCCATTTCCAAAGATCCATACTTGCATCTTCCAAAATTTGTTTACTTTCTATGCAGGTCGTCAAGGCTGCTTGGACACTGACATTTCCACACAGAAAATCATCAACATACAATGACTGGTTAAGATGGTTAAAAGTATCAGGAAAAATATCCACATATTTTTTAAGATGATGCTTTATCGTAGCTTCAAGAAGAAATGGACTTGATTTTACTCCAAATAAAACCCTAGTCATTCGGAAAATATCGAGCTATTTGTTTTCTAAATCAATTCCTGGATTTTCATCCCAGAAAATCTTGTAAAATCCCTTTCACTTTCGTCTATCTCAGTCATCAAAAATGCCATTTTTATGTCAGCTACAAATGCAATTGGATTCACTCTAAATTTGATTAATAGAAAAATAGGTTAGGTATAAAATTTAGCCCTGTGTGTAAACAATCGTTAAAAGATAGTTGTGCTTTCGCGTGTGATGACGCATCAAATACGATTCGCAATTTGCTTGTAGTTTTATCAGTACGTATTACTGCTCTATGTGGTAGATAAAAATATTATGCTTTAGATTTTCTTCTTCAAATGGAACACGTTCTATGATTTTCTAAGAAAACAATCATTTACAACTATTTTGTAATCCTCAAATAAGGAACTGTCATTTTTAAAACGTGATCTTAACTTTAGAAATCTTTTCCTAGCAATTTCTTCATTATTTTCTAACAATGTTTTCATGTTAGGTTTCCAAGGGAATTTAACTTTTTATACCGCTTATTTTGGTATGAAATTCCCGCTTCAAATTCAGACATTATATCATTATCAATATTTTCCTCATCAGACACCTCTGCTTCTATTCCTAAATTCTCTAAATCCCAAAATTCACTAAGCTGTTTAGAAATATTGGATTCATTAACAATAACACTCATTGTTAAAATGTCCTCAGAATCTGTTTTAATTACTGCTGAAACTATATTATCAGTGTCCCTTTTCGGAGACAAATCTTCATCATGTCGATTTCGAAAACATATTGAGAAATGGTGGGACCCATTACAAATAGGACACGACTCCCTTTTTACACATTCCATTGCTCTATAACCGGGCGACAAACACAAATAACAACACCCTTTTTTTCTTAAAATTTCTCGCTTTTCGTTAGCACTAAAGGAACGGCAAGCGTCGAGTTCATGACCTTTGTTGCAGTATAAACATTTTCGGCTTCTAAGTCCTACTTTCTCCAAAAGGGTGGGAAATGAATGTGGACGGAAATGTACTCTGTTCGGGGGTGGCTTCATGCGTTGTCCGGGGAAATAGGAGCCTTTAATTTTTGTTCTGTCTTGCGGTGGAGGGGAATAATGACATAGTTTATGATTGTTTATTTGAGAAGCTCGTTCCCTACTACGAATTTCCAAGTGCAGGAACTGCAAAAGAGCGCTCAGGTCAAACCCTTCGTCCTTTTGAGAACGATTGAATTCCAAAACGAGTTCCGAGGGTATCTGTTTCAACAGGATGGGTGTTAAGTTTGAGTAGGATTCTCCTTTAACTCCTAAACTTTTAAGACTCCTTATTTGCGTTTCTGCTCTATCGCACAAATTTCTTAAGCCCACAATATCAGTAGGGTTTCTAACAGGTGTTAAATTTAATAAATTGCTCAAATGAGCGTTAATTAACATGTTTTTATTTCCAAATCTATCTTTTAATAAATCAAGAGCTCTATCATAATTATCACCAGAAATTGGAAATCCATTAATGCAAGCAAGCGCATTACCACACAAATATGATTTTAAATAATTATAAATTTATCAACTTTGCTTAGTCTATTGTTATTATGAATAGAGCTTTCAAATAAATTATAAAAATCTAACCATTCAGAATAATTTCCAGAATACTTATTTATATGCAATTTAGGTAAATTTAGGTTCATACATTCAAAACTATTGGAATCAATAACTTGGATATTTCGAGAAACTGTATCAACCTGGATAGAGTCAGAATTTATTCTCCTAATTTTAGAGGAAAGCTTCGTTTTCCAAAATATAATCTTCTCTTTAATTTGTTCCGAAGCTTCCATATCTTCAGTAATAGTGTCAACAGACAAACGATCTTCAATTAGTGTATTTAATAAACTTAAGTTACTTTCTTTATCATTTAATTGCTCTATAAAAGCTTCAAATTGATCAACAGGTTCATTTTCATTGTTGATCTTTCCTTCAATTTTATTTATCAATTTTGTCAACGAAGAACGTACCGCAGTACGCTTCTTTTTAAATTTTGAGAGATCTTCTGACATTTTAATCTTCTATTCAGGTATAATTCAGTTTCAATAAAAATTCGGCTTACCTGAATTCACTGTCGACGATTATATTTCTACTTTTTGGTCGATGCACCAATGTTACGATCATCGGTGGTTCAGTTAATCAGTGGTAGAATGCTTTTATATCAATCAACTTTCATATCATCACAATCATTAGACTCAATTAAATTCAATAAATCTTCGAAGACAAGTGTAAGATTAAATAATAAGTTTAAGGGAATATGGAGTGCGTCTGCACTCGGTCACGTACACAAGACCTCTGGTGTAAACAAAGCATGTTTTTACAAGCAGCGCCCTCTATACTGAGGGGGGTTCTACCAGTTATATATTTGGCAGCTGCGACAGTTTCAATTCTATGCTTATTACTTCATTGAGTTTTCTATAATCGATGCAAGGCCTAGGATCTTTTCCAGGGGTCTCAACTAAGAGCATGGGTGAAGCATAATCTGACTCTCCTATTTCTATTACTTGGTACTTCAACATTTTCCTTATTTCTTCTTGCAATAAATCAGTTTGCCGTGCCGACATTCTGTATGGTTTCGTCTTAATAGGTACATCATTTATCAGTTCAATGTCGTGCTCTACCAAGTGCGTTTTTCCTGGTTCATTGGAAAATATTTTAGAATAACGGCATATGATTTCTTTAAGTTTCTCTATTTGTTGAACATTCAATCGGTTTCCTAACTGACTGTGTTTTGTAATTTCATCGAAGTCAAAAATATTCGGGTTAGAATCGATACAGGGAAAGTTTTCTTCGTTCGAATCTTCCTTTTGCTCTACTGTTAATCATATTTATAAATTCGGCTCTTTTGTAGTACGGCTTCAACATATTTACATGAAAAACTTGATTTGACTCGGTGTTGTTGTTAAAGCTCACCACATAATTAGTCTCTGAAATTTTTTTCTCTATTTTTCCCGGTCCTTTCCACTGCACAGATAGTTTATTAGGTCGATTCATCTTTAACACTATCACTAAATCTCCTTCTGAAAATTCATGCTTAATAGCATTTTTATCATACCATGCCTTTCTTTTAATCTTCGTTTCTTCAATTTTTTCAATGGCTAATTCCTGACAACTTTAAGTCGATTTATGAGTTGTAAAACGTATTCCACAACGGGGGTCACCTCTTCTGTAGTCCCCATCCAATTCTCATACAAAAGAGTTATAGTTGTTCTCAAATTTTTCCCATGGACCAATTCAGCGGGAGTAAACCCTGTGCTTTCATGAGTGATGGTTCTTAAAGCGAAAAGTGCAGCTGGCAACTTTTTTTCCCATTCGGGAGAGGATTCAATGCATATCACTCTTAAGATTCTTTTCAGAGTTCTGTGAAATCTTTCGACGGGGATTACTCTGAGGATGATAAACCGAACTTCGAACAACGTTTATTCCAAAGTTTTCAAAAAATACTGATGTTAAAATACTCATGAATGAAGTTCCCTGGTCCGTTTGAATTTCTTTAGGAAAACCCATTCTACTGAAGATCTGGAACAAAGCCTCCACAACTGTAGTGGACGCTATATCAGGCATTGGCACTGCATCAGGGTACTTCGAGGACATGCACATGACAGTTAACAAATATTTATTCCCTGTAGGTGTAGTGGGAAGGGGTCCTACTGCATCAACGTTTAATTTGGAAAAACTTTACTTATTACAGGAACTAATTGCATTGGTGCTTTTTTCTGATCATTTGCCTTACCTACCCTCTGACAGGGATCACATATTTTCACAAACTCCTCTATCTCTTTATAGCACTGAGGCCAGTAAAAATATCTTGCAATACGACTCTTCATCTTCGTGACACCTAAATGGTCTGATGTACCTTCATGCCCCATTTTCAGAATTGACGATCGGAATTTCTCAGGAATAACCAGTAGTTGTCTTATGTCTCCATTCTTATCTTTTCTGCTTTTGATCAGTTTTCCTTTGGTTAGTGAATAATCGCTCTTGCTTCATTATTCATACCCTTTTCTATCTTTTGAATCAAAGGAGCTAATTCTTCAACTTTTCTGTTGGGCTTCTATGAACTCATCAGTATTAATATTGATTAAACTCATTGTGTCCTTTTCTTCCGTAAATAAAGGCAACAGATTTTTAATAGCTTCAGCTAAATTTTCTTCTAACTTCATTTCCTTCCTTTTCAACCGCTTCATTTGTTCTGTTCTGTTCAGCTTCTTTTTTTCCACTGACTGCGAGTTTGAATCGCATTTACTATTTCCCGTCTCGGTAAACTATTATGCTCTAAATCTGATTCAAGGAGCTCAATTGTTCGATTTCCTAAAATATATCTTCCCTGATCCAATTACTTTCGCACCACAGCTGCCTTGGTGATGACGTGTCCCCACTCACAATCAATTTCTACCTCTGCGAGAGGTAAACAGGTCATATGTTCATCAAGAATATGTTGGACCCACACACACATTCTCACCTATAAACATATTTGGTGTAATAAATTTCTCACAAATTATATCAATTGAGGCTCCTGTATCTCTAAGGATAGGCATCTCAAATCCGTTCACCTTACCTCTAATAGTATATGGGTCGAGTGAAGCATTTTCGGAATTACTTTTTAGTCTATTTATGGTTTCAGAGCCATATTTCTTCAATTTAGGACATTGTGGACGAAAATGATCATAAGATCCACATTCAAAACACTGGGGGCGTCTTCTTTTTCAAAATCTTGATGATTGTTACGGTTTTTATGTTCTCTGGTATTCATAGGATTATTCATTGATACATTTTCCCCTCGGAATAATCGTTGAGTTATTCCACTTTTTTTCATCGTGTCCTTGGAATATGACCATGTAACTTTTTTCTGAAATGTTTTCCTCACATCTTCATATTCCTCTATTTTACGAGCGAGATCAACAGGAGAAATAATCCCACTCCGTTCGTCCAAATGATGTTCCTTAAATTCAATTGGAGCCTTTTTCTTTAATTGATCCGTTATCATTAAGTCTTTCAATTGTTTGAAAGTAGTAATACCTAATCCGGCAATCCACCCCTCAAAATAGGTCTGAAGTTCATAATAAAAATCGTCCCACGTGGTCTCCGGATTATTCTGGTGTTTAACAAAAAGCTGACGACATTTTTCGGGGCTTAATTTAAATCTTTTTAGAAGCAATGCTTTCACATGATCGTAATCTGATGCATGTTCTTCGGACTCTCTCGCGATAATATTTACAATATCAGGGGGCAGAAATCTAATTAGTTGCGCGGAACCCAATTTTCTTTAGAAATCCTATTCATTTTCGCCTGTCTTTCAAATAAAACCAAAAAAGGCTTATGTCATCTTCCTGTGCCTTAAATTTAGGAAAAAGTTTATGCAGTTCAAAAGTAATTGAATGGTGTCTCTCGTTAATGTGATCATTCTCGCTTACACGCGAGGTGTTACCTTCTAATCGTTCTTCAATTCTCACGTTTAGCATTTTTCGAACAAATTCTTCATCTTAATTTGTGCTATTTACAATTAGGTTTCTAAGGTCTATAATTTTTAGATCATCAGTTACTCTTTCCCCTAATTGTTCTGCAATATAACTTAGGTCTGATTTTCGACCTTTTCCTAAGTAAGCCATTTTTAAACAAAAAGTTCTTACAAATAAAAAAAAAAAATATTTCGAACCCCACACTTAGAATTTAATATCACTTATACACTTTTTCTTAAGAAAATAATAATAAATAGTAAAATTCAAAATTGATAATCATTAAAAATACTTTTAAGCAAATGTATGCCTATACTTAATTATTACTAGCAAAACTCCAATACGTATTTGATAACATAATAATATTTGTAACACACATATACACACTATTTATATAGATATAAAAATACTTTTATCAAATTTTACACTAAGATTTTTTTCAATGAAAAAAAAACTAATTTTCATAAAAAAAATAATAAATTGCAAAGTATCAAAAGCCAAGTTTTTTTATAAAAAAAACCCTGCTATTCTTCATACAAAATAGCTTAAAATAAATGTTTAATATTAATTTTTTTAAAAAGAATTATTTCTTGTGAAATGCTTATAGATTTTATATGAAACCTTTCTCCAAGTAACTTGCGTAATTTTAACTAAAACACACCGGAAAAGCAATGAATAAAATACACAGTATTACATATTCATGCTATTCGCAAAAAAAAAGAAGGAAATATATATGTTTAACTAAACAATTTCTCTGCTATCACAGGATGTGACTCATGCAATTTAATATATATATATTTATTCTCCAGTAGACAATTAGTAGCTTCCCTAAATTATATGCTTATAAATAGAGAACCAATTAGAATAACATGAGAACAATTGAATCTCAATACATAGGATATGTAATACAGCTTAGTCACCTAAATTTAGTACTTCAAAACACAAACAAATTTTAAAAAATGCGCAAGATGTGATTTAAATAATTTGGCCAGATAGAAAGGAAATCCTACCTGAGAGAAAGAGAGAGAGAAATATATTTTCGTTGATCCGCACTACGTACTACGGCACTTCCAAGACCACGGGTTGATCTTATCTCTTCTTCTTTCCTATTTTAGGAATTCTTTGTAGACGAGACGGTGTTTCTTTTAAGACCGGGATGGTCTAAATACTCATTCTTATGACAGGAATTGTCGTTGGCCGGGGTGGCACCGTTTCAAGACCAGGGTAGTCTAAATTCTTTTTCTTATGACAGGAAATGTCGTTGGCCGGGGTGGCACTTGTTTCAAGACCAGGGCAGTCTAAATACTTTTTCTTATGACAGGAAATGTCATTTGCTGGGTTGGCACTTGTTTCAAGACCAGGGTGGTCTATATACTTCTTCTATGAGCAAAACTTCTTGCGTGCTGGGACGGCTCGTTGATCTCCTCTAAGATGGTGTGAATTTTCTGTCATACTCAATTTTAATTCATCGATTTTATCTCTAGCCAAAAATTACATTTGAGTAATTATTCATCTCGTCGGTGCCTCCATTAAATAGACTGTGACGTATTGGTTACGAAAATTCACAGCCAGGCTAGAGATATAAATATGTACAATTTATTTACAGAACATTCTAAAAAACAATCTTACATCCAGAGCACGTTTATATCGTCTGACTCTCTTCGGGACCCTCAAAACCGGTCCTCCGCATGTCCTTTTCAGACAAGTCTATCCGGAAAGTAGGGGAACGGAATTCTAGTAAACCCTTCTCCCCCACTTCCTCGGAACATTCGCCACATCCCGTAAGTTACAGTGTTGAGTTTGTAAGTTTGTACAGGACCACATCAACACTGTCTTTCCATAAAATCATCTGCAAATTTCGATATGACCGGGGTTAATTAAAATCTGTCTAAACATCTTTGAAATATCCGTTGTAAAGACAAATGTGTGCTGCCTAAATCTCAAAAAAGAATTGAAAATAAATCTTGCTGCAAAATCTCGCCTTTATACAAAATGTCATTCAAAGAAAGACTTGATGTTGTTTTCGAAGAGGCATTAAAAACTACTCTAAGCTTGGTAGTTTTACTATCGGGGCGAAATACTCCATGATGTGGTAGAAAATAAGAAATATTTGTTTCTAGGGGGTCAGCTACTAATTGCATGTGGTTTAAATCAATATATTCCTGTAAGAACGATTTATAAAGAGTTTGTAATTCATAATGTTTCGAGAAGTTTTTTCCAAAATTGATTCAAACGAACTTCAGCCAAGAACCTTGAACTACCTAAACAGTATGGATCTTTTTTAAGGGGTAATTGTACAACATAGCGTCCTTCTTCAGTGCGATAATCCCGTAGGTGTGGTGTGGTAGTTAGGAGAGGGGGTGCCAGCTCAGGTGTCGTCCACGTCACTTGACCATGGTTCAAAATTACGTGGTCCGTCGACAAAAGCCCTCGTATAGCTGAACAGTGCGACGTTAATCTTCACTCAGTGCGATAATGAGTGTTTTGATATTGGGTTTCACAAATTTCTTCTTCTAAACTATGTTCTATTGAGGATTTATCTACCTTTTCAATTTCCCAAAATGCTTGCAATTGTTGATTAAGACTATCTGAATTTATTTCCGCATTAATAGCTAAGCCACAATATGATTTTTCCTCAAATTTATCGAAACTCCCTACAACAATGTTCCCGAAAACAGTCTCTTGAAACAGCCATTTTTCGCATGGCGATCGAAATTTATTGGGTCTTAATAATTCAAAAAAGAGCTCGCACCCAATAAGCATATCTATTTCTCCTGGTATATACCAAAATCCTTATCCGCGAGATCAATGTTCGAAGGAATGTTTACTTTAGTTGCATCCATGCGATGGATAGATGTTGTGGTAATATACGGGACGATTAATAGTTCTAACGGCGTTGAAAAGTCTCCATTTTTATTTTGAATCACCGTATTTACTTTTTGTTTAACTCTAAGGGTTATTTCACCTAACCCCGAAATAGACGCGTTTATTTTTCAGGGGGAGTTTATTAGCCAGCCGTTGTCGAATGAAGGAAAGATGAGATCCTGAAAAAGTGACCCTCTGCCCCAAAATTGCGTGAGTGAGTGAGTGAGTGAAGATTAACGTCGCACTGTTCAGCTGCAAGGGGAAAAATTTTGAACCATGGTCAAGACCGACACCTCTGCACCCCTCTCCTAACTACCACACCAACAGGAGGTTTCAGCT
The DNA here is from genome assembly GCA_019973935.1 of Trichonephila clavipes. NCBI lineage: Eukaryota > Metazoa > Arthropoda > Arachnida > Araneae > Nephilidae > Trichonephila > Trichonephila clavipes. The sequence goes on along the minus strand of BMAU01006488.1, from coordinate 11,937 downwards.
CTCAACAGATTTAGCGTGCATCGCTGCCCTACACGTCTTCAGGGTAGTACAAAGCCAGCCACGATATTTTTCTTTTCTTTCTCCACACAGTTCGAAAACGTATAAGAGTGCTCTGGGGTTGTTGACCCTTGCATATCCGGTAGGGGTTTTAGTTCGTTAGCTAATGTTGTAGGCAGGGTTAAAGGAATCGCTTCAAATATATGTAACGATGTATGATGACGTTTTTTACAAACGGAACAAGAGTTTTTCGATTTACAATTCTTAATTTTATGATGTTCCTTTAAACAATTGATGCACAAATTAAGGCGTTTTATTTGATTAAATCTATCGGATACTTTCATATTTTGATAAGCGCTGCACTTATAAATCAAATGAGGCAGTTTACAGATTGCACAAGAATTTGATGAATCATTCGAATTAAGAAAGATTTTACCTTTATGGAAGGGTACTTGTTTTGGTTTATGAGTAATAGGAGCAGAACGATTAACACTATCTATAGTTTGGCTTCTTTTTTCTAAAAACATTATAAATGTATCTAATTCAGGAATTCGATTTGAATCAATGGATTGTTCGAATTGTTTACGAGTTTCTCGATCTATTTTTTTCGGAATGATATTAAGCAATATAAGATTTGATAAATTATTGCGTTCAAAACCTAAGAGTTTTAATGCTCTGATATTCTTGCTTAGAATATCTGTCATGGTTCTAATATCTCGAGCTGATTCGTTTGTTAACTTTTCTATTTCTAATATAGCGTTAATATGAGTCTCAGTAAGGAGACGCTTATTTTCAAATCTAGTTTTTAATGCTGTGATGAGCGAATCAAAGGAATCATTAACTGCTTCAAGTAGTTTGGCATCACCTTGTAATGACGCTTTCAAATAATAAAGTTTTTGTGACTCTCTCAAGTGATTGTTATTACTTATAATGTTATCAAATTGTGATTTAAAGCTAGGCCATTCGTCGTATCTACCTCTAAATACCGGTAAAGGTATTTCCGGCAGTTTTATTTCTAATTTCAGTTTAGAATTAGCTTGAGATATTGCATTTTCATGATTATGAACAGAACTAACAGAAGATTTAGCAATTAAAGAATTGAGAATATCTCAATTCTTACCTCCAGCTTCTCTAGTCTGTCCTCCATACTTTGTATGTCAGCTTCTATCACTTGTAGTTCCGATTCACTAATATCCTTGACATCATAGTACTGATCCTTTAATTCATCAATCTTTCTGTTCATTTCTTGGACACGTTTCAGTTTAATATCAAGTTTTGTCGGAGTATGATTCCCTGATTCTTCTACGAAAGTTTCTATCTTAGTTATTGTTAGACATTTAAAAAGTAAAACCATTCGAAATATTTTTCGGATCCAAATTTTTATGATCTCCTTGTGTTGTTTTTCCAATCCCGTTCCATGATCTCAATGAAAGTAAACAAACCGATTCGAACCCGATCTTTTTGCAGTTTCGTGATTTGTGGTTGGCAGCAACTGCAATGCAAATCGAGCGACTATTTTAACTCGGCTCGTGTTAGTTTCAGGCGGGGAAGGAGAAAAAGAAATATAAGAAGTGTGTGAGTGTTTTAGCTCTTAGAGGGAGAGAGCGGCTGGTTGGCAATGCAACTGTATGTTGCATCACCATTTTCAGATTATAAATTCGTTTTCAATATTAGGCTGTAAGAAGACGGTTCGAATCGGATGTCTTGTAATGTTGATTTTTGAACTAAGATTTTATTAGTCAACTTATTGTTTTTTTTATCGCTCCAGTAACGAGCACATTGACTTTATCCTTGATTATTATTAAAAGCCATTTTTAAGAAACTGCTTTCATCTTCATGCCTCCTCGATACAAAATTTCACTGCTTGCTTTGCCAAAATTTGGGTTAGTTTACCAGTAAGTGTAACAGTTATGGCGCCTTTGATTGCACGCTTCGAATTATTAAGTTTATCCATTTTTTTTCCTCCGGTTAGACGCTCCAAAAATGTAGTGTTGTTTTACAAATGTTCGTTATCAAATGCTGGTTCGTGTTTTAACTAAAACGTTGCGACCTTTGGACTGTAAATTAGGTTTATTACGAGATGGTGCTATTCGCACGCTGTTCCAAGATGGAAGCTACAACAACAACTGAAGCGGAGGGTTACATCAAAACGTTGGTGGAGGTGCTCAGTCGGCGGATGGCATTCGCGACAAAAAATAGATACAATTACGGACTGAACAATAGTTTTATGTAAATTTCTAGAAATACATCATTAGAATCTTATGCAACCTACTTTCCTAGAGAAATGTTCTTACATCTTCAATAAATATTTTAGACTAGTATTGAAGGAAGTTATATAAAAAGATTGCAGATTACATTTTAAAATTGGATAACTTGCTTCATATACTGAATTGCTTTTTTTGGGGAAAAAATGTTGTCTTTAACTTGTTTATTCATTTTTGTAGGCTAATAATTTACCTCCTAAAATTTCAAAGGAAATGCTTTAAAATAACAAACCATATTTTTTAAACAAAAATGTACATAAAAAAATCTAACTTTATATCATAAGTAAATCCTCTCCAAAAAAATATGTATATTCTATTCTAATTTCCTACTCACTCAAAAATATATATTTTTCAAATGTAAATTTTCTGCAGGAGTACATCTCCATTAGAATTTTGCAGTATCTACTCTCCACCATTATTCTTTCTATTATTTCGTATTTATAAAAAAGATGAATGTCTTCAACTTTTTTACACTAACTAGGATTGTTGAAAATTATGGATTTATTGCAAGCATTAGTACATTTTATTGAAGCATTTGCATTGGATATTTTCTGTCATGAAAATACAAATGCAAGAAATTTAAAATTTTATATGAACACTAATTAAACAATGTTTAAAAAGAAAAAGATATCGAATTTTATGCTATGAACTGTTACAAATGATAATTTATTGAGTTTTTAAGCAAGTTAGAAGCTTTAATTGCAACTTTGTGAAGAAGCATTTTTTTTTTTTTTTAACTTTTAGTACTTTTAAGACCATTGTTCTGTTACAGAAACTTCTGTGAAAAACACCATAACAAAAATTTATTTATTGGGGATGATGACACACACATTTTTTGCTTATTTTGTATGATAATGAAAAAATATCATTCCAAAAATGCATCAAATGTTTAAACCTTTTCTTTCAAAATCTCTCTCAATAGAACTAATACTATTTCAAACCACATAAACATAAAATTTAATCATCCTAAAAGTCAATTATTTAGAAAATTATGATACATTTAAGCTTCTTTAGAAACTAATAGAAAGCTTATTGCATCAATAAATATCAAGTTTTATTCCTTTCCTCACATATTCGCATTACTACTATAGCATTACTTCTCGGATTCTTATTGTTCAATGATATAGGATTCTTCCTGTACACAAAAATCCCTTTTTCCCCTATCGAAAAATCCCTATTTTCTCAGGATTTTCCTGCCCCCAACGCTATGTGTGATTTCTCTATTATATTTTTTAAAGTATTTGGAGCTAGTATGAATGTGTGTGTTTTACGAAAAAAAATAGTTTAAAGAAAGTGTATCTTTGAGAGAGATCTTGTGTTCAGTGTTAAGAATTTATCTTATCAATTCACTGTAAGAAGGCGAAAGCTTTTAAAATCATGTAGCTTCACTGTCATTCATTTCATAATGCTTGGCAATTTATTGTCGTAGTAGATGGGCATAAAGAGCCACTTTAAATTTGCTTTTGAGAAGTGCACTCTTTCTTTGACTATAAGAATGGATTTTATCTAAAACCACCACCTGGTATTTGATTGCCTCTGTTCAGGTGATATATCTGCTGTAAAGGTTTATCTGGGGGTTCAATGGAATGTGGGATTGCGATTTGAAACATCATATACTAAGGAATTTATCCTTGTTTATTGTTATTCCTGAGGGAACTAGTTATTCTTTGAAACCCAAGAAGGGGGCGCGCATTCCTTATCTAACACAAGAAAAGAATAGAGAACGATTCAAGTAATAGATTGGGTAGGTACGTAAAATCACGATGACCCTAAAAGGAATTTCCAGGCAAATTTAAACTAGCGAGAGCAAATATTAATTGATGTCACACTCACTGGTGTAGCTAAATCTGAATTGAAATTCCTTAGAGGTTCTTGTTTTAATATGAGAGCCCTGATAGCAGGATTGTAGTTACACATGTTGGGGCCCCTGTAGCTTGAGGTCTCCATATCGTTGATACGATGGTAGCTCGCCTCTGTATTGAAGATGCATTTCGTAATTCTGATTTAACCTGCCTCAAGGCTGGGCCAGCTCGAGCAGTTTTACCACCCCGGACAAAAATGGGAAACTTTGACCCTTTCTCTAAAGCAAAAAAAAAAAATTATAGTTAAAAAAGATAAGTTGTTCACATAGGTACATGCCTGAAAACTTGAATAATTTGTCACACACACACACACACACACAAAAACAAAATAATTCGAAATTTAAGGACCAAATTAGCTATTGTTATTTCGAACGAGTAAAATGTAAAAGAAGGAATCGCGTATTTCAGAATGCCAATTTCTTTTAAAAAGAGTACTGATGCTATTAACTACTGATGATTACACACAAACATTTTTTTATAACTTATAGTAACTACTCTCAAGACTAAAATGAATCATTACTCTGTGACTCTCTATCAACAGAAAACTCTTATTGCTCCTGTCCCCTTTTGGATAACTGGCACCGGACGTTATGGGGGAAATCACCCATATGACGTTATGGACGTCATATGGGTGAAAGAAATATCTGTTGTGACCAAAGGGGGATGGGCAGAAAGTTACTAGCGAAAGAGAGAGAGAGATGTGTAAACTTATCAAATTTCATGATTGACCATATACTCCCGCTTTGAACTCTTTAATTTCAACATAAAAGAAAACTGACATTAAGCATACAGAGTACAAAATAAGGAAGTAAGATATGTTATAAATGAAATACCAAATTTTTTTCATACCCAATAATATTTCAGAATATATATCAAAAAAATTTTTAACAAAAAAACATTTTTCCAAATTCGATTTAACTGTCGCCCTTAGAATTTGCCACACCGGCAGGGGTCCATTTTGTCTGGCCCTAGAGCCGCCCTTGATCAAGGCCCTCTACAGAGACTCAGACACCAAGACTCGAACCTGAGACTCTACAACGCCGTCCACGATTTCATTATCTTGACCACTAGGCCTTGACCACTAATTAAAATGGTCGCAATCTCCTGACCAACGTTGTTAAGATATGGATTCGAGCACAAATGTTGCTGATGACTTGTCGTGTAGAAAAGATACTGCTATCTGTTGAAATTTGACAGGATTTAAAGTGATCCCGTTGATGTGGCGGGGAAGTTTGGAGATTGGAGAGGGAAGTGTGTCAGCTCGTGAAGTGACTGAAGTTCAAAATTACGACTTTCACCAATAGCCCCCGTGCACCTCAAAGTACAATATTAATAAAAATCGAATTAAAGGCACACACATTATTGGTGGATTATCTATCACTATCTAAAACATTTTTTCTAGTTTGGCAAAAATTAATTGCACGCAAAACGGAACCATACCTATAGGAAACAAAAACCAACGATTATCAAATTATATTGCTAATTTTAAGTAGTATAAATACTTCTCTAATAGAAAATTAAACTAATACATTTAATTCAATTTCATTCTTATTATTCGGCGACTGAAAGATTCAAAAAAGAAATCTCGTTCTTTATAAAAAAAAATTATAATTTTTCTTTCAAAAAATTAAATTCGTATTACCTTAAAATCCGGCGTATATAACGCGCACTTTTAACACACAAAAATAAGATCGAAATTTACGGGGGCGTGTTATACACAGGGTATAAAAATATAGATTCAAAAATTAAAAAAAAAAGACGTGTGCTTAAAAAAAAATGTAGACTTCTACAAAGATCGAAATATTGTTTATTTAAATGAAATGCCATACCTTATGATTTTAAAGGGTTGTTTTTCTAGAAATATACCATTTTTTCAAAATCCTTGAATATTATCTTGAACAAATTGCTTTAAAATATAATAGCATTGCTAACGCACATTGCAGGTCTCTTTGTAAAAAGGGGGTGAGCGCTACACGGCAAATATACCTAAAAATTAAAAAATACAGACTTGAAAGTATAGGTGTTATACTTCGCATTTCCAGATATATATACGTTGAAAAGAGTGTATTTTTACAATTGCAATATGTATGCACGCCTGGGCATATCCAGAAACTAAGTTCCGTTTCTATTTATATCCGCTCCAGCGCAGCGATCGCAGTTCCGCACATGCCCGGCAGACGCTCAGTATTAAGGAGAAGAAGCACATGCGTCATTTTTAGATCACTGTCAGCCACGTACGCTTTGTTGTGCTTGTTTACAATGTCGGTGTTGATTGAAAATCCCGCTGCGTGCGAAATCAGAAGTGTAATTCGTTTTCGAATGCTAAGAAAGTGAAAATCGAAATTTATCCGCAAATTTGTGAAGTTTACGGACAAAATGCGATGAGTGATTCAATGGTGAGAAGATGGGTCCGACAGTTCAATGAAGGACGTAGTAAAGTGCGATGAAGAACGAAGTGGGCGTCCATCTTTGATTACAGAAGAACTGGTTCACGCGATTGATGAGGAAGATCAAGGAAAACCGTAAAGTTTACAATTAGTGCTCTCGCTAGAATTTCCACAAATCTCAAGATTACTAATGCATGAAATTGTTACTGACAAACTGAAATTTCATAAACTTTGGCACGTTGGGTATCAAAAATTCTTACTGAGTCTCTAAAGCAAAACGGATGGGTTGTGCACTTGAGTTTTTGACCCGTTATCATGAAGGCGGCGTAGATTTTCTGTCTGGTGATTGTCACAGGAGATGAAACTTTGTTTTCTTATGACACCCCTGAAAGTAAGCGGCAATCAATGGAATGGAGGCACATTTCATCCCCAACAAGGGTTAAGCCGAAACACATCTTGACACCTCGAAAAATCATGTGCACAGTGTTTTGGGACAGCAAAGGCATCTTACTGATTGATTTTTTACCGCGAGGTCAAACAATCAATGCAGCTGTTTACTGCGAGACCCTTAGGAAATTGCGCCGCGCAATACAGAATAAGCGCCGAGGATTTCTGTCAAAAGGTGTTGTTTTTCTTCACGACAATGCACGACCACACACTGCAAATGTGACGAAAACCCTCCTTCGAGGATTTGGCTGGGACGTGTTTTATCATCCTCCGTACAGCCCTGACCTCGCTCTTAGCGATTTTCATCTCTTCTTACATCTCAAGTCTTTCCTTGCCGGTAAACACTTCAACAATGACAAAGAGCTGAAAGAAAATGTTTCCAACTGGTTGAAGACACAGGTGGCAACCTTCTATGAAGAAGGCACAGAAAAACTTGTGCCACGATATGACACATGCCTGCAAAATTTCGGCAGTTATGTGGAAAGGTAGTTTAAGAGTTTTTACATTTTTGTCCAATAAATGTTTTCTGTATCTGTATACAATTTTGTTTTTTTATTACCAAAACGGAACTTAGTTTCTGGATATACCTTGTATATTCGTACATTGGCGCAAAACTAGGGGTGTCTTTGGGTCCGTGGACACCCCTTCCCTCCATAGCCCTTGACTTTTTTTTTTGATTGATTATAATCCTATGTACATAGTACGTACAATTTAATTAAGTATTTGTTATTAATAATTAATTTTATTAATTAATGCTAATTACTTATTCATTAATCAACTTTTTTTACTGTTTTTTGTTCCCGAAAATCGACGAAATCAGAAGAATATGTTGGGCGACGTTTTGGAAACATGATACGTGAATGGTGTACTTTCGACCCTCGACCCCTCCGTTTAAAAAACTCCTGTGTGTGCCACTGTATTCGTACCAATCGAATCATTGTTTAAATTTAACCGTTCTTTGCATTATGATGGTAATTTCCATCATCAACCAATTTTCGATGCATGACAGGAAACTAATCACTCAGCGCCCCCTAACTAACAAAAGCGCCCCCTTTTCAGATTTGCTAGAAAAGGAACCGCGGTAGCATAGTGGTCATGGTCATGGACTCGTGGTCGAGGTGTCAAGAATTCGAGCTCTTATGCTACACTAAATATCTGCACTGCACCGGGGCTGATGCACATGATATCAGTCGTGGCTCAAAAGTCCTCCCGTTGGCGTGGGATGGAAGTTAGGAGAATGAATATCAACTCAGGTGTGATCCCTTGTCACTTAATGTGGTTTGAAATTACGAGATCTGTCACCGAAACTCTCGTGATGCTTTATAGAGTTGTGTTAATAAACTCTCACTCCGCTAAAAAAAAAAAGCGATAAATATTTAATTAATTCTTTTTTGCACTTACGTACAAATGAATAGTTAATAAATCCTTTTGTTTTTAATAATTTTTCGAGCTATCTATTGTGTGTTATGTGCCATTCTATTCCTGAAAGTTTCATTATATATTTTGTGTACTGGTATATAAACAAGTAATATAGAAAAAATTAAAGTCAATTCCTACATATATATATATATATATATATAGGTCAACAAAGAAAATTTTATTTTAGTTACTTTTTATTAAGTAGTTACATTTCATATAAATATGTATATACATATGACAGAATCACAACATTAAGAGGCAAAACAGAAAGCGATTCTTTTCTTGCAATTCATTTCCTTTCAATATATGGTGGACGAGGAGAGGTAGCTACCACCGCATCCATGTGATTCGGGCCCTCAAGCAACAGGGGCCCCAATATATGTAAGAAGATAATCATAAAATGTTCCATTTGGGGCCCCAAGGAGTTTTTGATACAGGGCATTCTCAGGACTAGCAACGCCAGTGTGTGTTGGACTATTTTTTTGTTTGTCACTATTTATTCATTAATTTAATTTAATTATTCTAATAAAATAGTATAGTAAAAAAGAAATCACATTCTCAGAAATTAGGCCATCTCAAGAGGGAATTCGAACCGATGACCTTCGGATTAAAAGTCCAAAGCGCTATCCATTGCACTCCAGGGACACAACGAACTCTTTTTCCTTCTATATATGCTGTTGAACTATTATTTTTGTGTTTCTATTTATTCAATTTTTTAAATTTAATTAAGGAATTTATATTTTTAAAAAATGTATTAACATCAAGTGTCATCTACTACAAGTTTAAAAATGTATTTGAACTTGAATGGATGAATAGAAAGCTTTTATAAACGATTGAAATTTGAGCAAGATATAGATATATATATATATATATATATATATATATATATATATATATATATATATATATATATATATAGCATATATATATATATATATATATATATATATAGTGAGTGAATATTAACGTCACACTGTTCAGCAAACACGAGGGGTTTTTCCCGACGGACCTGGTTTTTAAACCATGGTTAAATGACGAGGACTACACCTGAGCTGGCACCCCTTCTCCTAACTACCACACCACACAACGGAGGACGTTTGAGCTCTCGTCAGATTTAACGTGCATCACTCCCTGCATGGCGGGTCTTTAGTGGTACTGGGCTCGAACTCGCATGACAAGCCAGCCATGATTCGATACCTTGACCACTAGCCTACCGCGGCCACTTTAAATAAATATATATATACATAAATAAATATATATAGGGAGAGAGTGAACTAATACAGTAGAACCTGGTTTTGTACGGTCCTTTTTTTTACGCCTTTCTTTGTGCCATCTTTGTGTGTGTTTTATGAATTTCAACGGCTTTGACGCCACTAATGCTTTCGATCAATGTACATACATACACTCCCAAGGTGCTCTTTTCATTGGTTATAAACAGTTTCTCGACAATGCACGTTCCATCGCTTTCTCAACGCACGACGATTGAAGACGAAAACTTTCAGACAGTGACATAATCTATAATTTGATAGGATTATGAAAAACGGTCATGAATAATCAATTTCTATGAGAGCGGATAAACGCATTTGAGTGCATGGATACAGCTTTCAACAACGAATTGGAAAACATTTTCTTAAAATAGATAATTCCGAAAGGAGTATGAAATTTCAAAAAGAGTTTCAATCATGCATAACAAGCCACTGACCATCTCACAAAAAGGTATCACTTGCTTTATGGTGCCAAAATAAATCAATTTAAATTGCATCTTCGAATGACGAAAGCGATTTTTAAACTAATTCATCACAAGAAGATGAGCGCTGGATTACGATTTAGTAACAGTGAATTATGTATATACATTCAGAAAACTTCCAAACGCGAAACCAAACGCAGTTTTTAAAAATTTTTATGTGTAATTTCATTTATTTTGTCATGGGAAGTCCTTTCTCATAAATTTAGTAAATGATTGGGCAGTATTTTTCTAAGCGTCACTTTTTTATGCAGTCCATATTAACCGCATAAAAACCCTTTACTTGTCGAAAACGATTTTGATCTTATTCATCACAGGAAAATGAACGCTATGGATTACAATGCGAGTAGCAATGAATAATTATATATGAGTACTTTGAAAACTCTCCGTATGTACAATAATGATAAGGAATTAAATGTTTTAAAATGTTTCATGAGGCAAACTTGGGACTATTATTTTGTTTTCGTATTTCTTCTGAGCAAAAAAAAAAATATGTAAATTATTTACGAAATTTATGTGACTTTTTTTTAATGCGGTCACTCTCCGCCGCATAAAAAAGTTTTTTGTGGTATGTCGACAAAATTGTTTGTTATATGAAAGTATTTATGAAGTTTTCGAATATTTTTTTGTGCGATTTCTTTAATGCGGTCCCTATCTACCGCATAAAAACAGGTTTTACTGTAATAGGAATTAAAAACACTAAAGATGTTTTATGATTAGAGATTCTACTTCCTAAGGTATTTTTTCATTTAAGAATTCAATTCAACTCGTAAGAGCTTTAAAGTGCATCATGGTCAGGTTTAAACGAAAAACTATTACTCTTAGAAAAACGAACGTTTGCAACAGGTGGTGTGCACATGTTCAAGCAAAAACAAGTTCAAACTTGTGTCAAAACACTTGAACAATCTTGGCATGCAATAATTCTTTAAGATTCGAAGGAAAATATAGTAGTGTACAAAATACCAAACTTGCGTAATTCACAAACTTTTCCGAGGACCATCTGTGCAATTCTTGTTTGTGTGTTGTTTACGATAGAGCTAATGGATGCTGTCAAGATTGTGAGCGATTTTTGTGATAGTATTGTGAATGAAGTAGTAACTTGAAAAATATATCCCCAAGGCACTGGTAATAGCTCTAATTTTTTAACAAATCTGAATAAATATAGGGTATTTAAATTACAAAAATAGCAATAAAATTTCAAAATAAAGCTCTTAGTTTAATATATTTCTTTTCAGATATAAATATATAATATATATTCCATATGTGAAATTTTAACACTATTATTTTTGAAGTTTTATAGTATTTATTTTCTTAAAAAAACGTAGATGCATTCTTCAGTTTTAATATGTTTTACATGTCAATTATTATTTATGATGAAAGCTTTAAATTTGGTTTCTGAATCGTTTAATTCTTTTAATTTTTAAATTGTTCAATCGTTAAATTACATTTTAAATCGTTGCATTTTGTCTTCATTCGCTTGTAACTTTCAACGTGCTAAGAATTTTAATATAATGAAAGTAAAGGTATAAATATTTTTAGTGTATATTCTGAATTGTGTTGGTGTATGTAGCTTTGAGATATGTGTATGTATTTATTTATTTTTCAACAATTAAGATGAATTTCTATTCAATATTGATTTTTTTTTAAATCTTTTATATTCATTATACACGTATACTGTTTTATTGTTAATTTTGGCAATTTCTTTAAAAAGTTAATGCGTCATAAAAGTTTCAGACCATTCAATGAATTGTATATTATGCTGTTTAGTTTTCCATGATGAATTTTTTCTCATTTACTATTTTTGCCAACTGTTTAGT
>BMAU01006487.1:0-119150 GCA_019973935.1 Trichonephila clavipes | reverse complement strand
AAAAGATAAGAGAGGAAATTTTTCACATATTATTCACACAATTTTAAAAATTAAAATTTTTTGAAGAAAATTTGGAAAATTTTAAAATCCTACTCCTTTTGTAATTATTAATTTTTCAACCTAAAATTTTTTTGTAATATTCTTATGCATGTTATAAATGACTTAAGGGATTAATTTTACAATAACTTAATTCGTTTTTGAGAAAAAAAAATAAAATGTTGATATATATGCTAAAAATCAACGAAAAAGCCAATATCTCTTACATTAAATGTTTTTTTAAAAGAAGTATTCAGTTTACAGCAAAATGGATACCAAATTTTGTTATATGCTTTATATAGAACACACAGAAAAAATGGAAGTGATTGGTAAATAGTTGTGGAAGGAGTAGCATTTTGAATGCACTAATGTTTCGAAAAACACAAACTGAGAAAAGCTACTTTAATGTTTATAATTCTGAAAAAAAATTATAATAAGCTTAAATAAATTTAAAATACAACTTTAAGATATTACTTTTTTTTTTTCTTGAAAATAATTGCATTTTCGTATTTTTCAACCCCTTACATTTTTATAAATGATCAATTTTAAGAAGGTATTAATTGCATACACAAGAAAATTCAAGAAAAATGTTAAATTTTTTTTCTGTCACGACAGAAAGTTTAGTTTTTTTCTTCACATAATACATTTACATGAAAAACATATCAGGAATAAGAACTGAAATTATGAAATTATTAATATAAAATGCCTTAATTCAAAAATTTTACATGTACACATTTCACAAAGAAGAAAAATCACATTATTGTATTGCCTCGAAAATATTCTGCTTTATATATTACACATTGTTTTTTTATAGTTATTATTTCTCTTTATAAAATAGATTTTTTTTTATCATAACGCTTTTTTTAGCTTTTTTTCTAAAAAGGGGCGTGGCCGAATTGCCTAATTTGTTTTCAAATGAAGTTTTCTTCAACTTCTAACGTTCTGACTTGCACAAATGGTATATCAATCGAAAGATAACAATGCAAAGAATAAGATTAAATAAAAAAAACGATAGGTCGGTCATTTTTGGGGTACCAAGTACTCTTAAATCAGGTAAACTTTGCCCTCATATTTCCTCACTTAATTATGAAACATATTCATGATTTGGTTCATTTAAAAATAATCTGAATTTCGAATGTAAAAACAGGATTCTATGGTTTCCGAATAATTCTCCACATAGTCAAGAAAATCATCTCGAATTTCATTTTCTTGTGTTTATAAGATGCATCATTTTTGCATTATCATTTAAAGCGCTGCCTCTACAGACAGCATATCATTCAAATATAATATTAGCTTATTTATCATTGACTTTAGGAAGCTTAAGTCACAATTTTCAATTCCTGTGATTGAAAGGCAGAATAGCCTTTAACCCTTTATCTACCGCATTATGATTTACTGCAAATTTTTTCATGCAATATTTTTTTTCCAATCACTGCATTGAAAATTAAGGGAAATACATAAATAAAATACTCAACTTTGGGAAATGTAATTTGTTAGGGCTAATTAATTAAATTGGTACTTTAAAGCACTGGTCTCCAGCCCCCAGTCCCTGCATCAAATACTACTGGTCTGCACAAGAAAGATACATTAAATTTCTTCCATTTTATTTACTGCGGCATATTTTCTTGGGTTTGGGCTACTTTTTGTGAAAATCCTTTATATTCTTTCTTAAATCACTTTATATTCATTTTTGGTGTAGTTATATTTTATTCTAAATGCACGTTTTTAAATACAATTAAAGTAAAATTATTATTTATAAAACTAAAAACTAAATTAGACATCATAAAAGAATGTGCTATAAAATTGGAAAATTAGCTAACTTTTATAACTTAAGAATCACTCAAGTCATCAGTTAATAAAACTAGAAAGCAGCACCAACTCAACTGAATTAAAGATTGTAACCGCGCATTTCGGAAGCAATTCTTTTGCTGCCTGGTAGAATTTTCCTTCACAAAAATCCCAACTAGTAAGACTAAGAACGTTTTTAAAAAAGTCATCGTTTTTATACCAACGTATATAAATCATTCTTATTGATTAAATGGGAATACTTTTAAGTGAATCTTATTTCTCCGATATATTTTAAGTTTCTTACTAGAATTTAATATCATCATGATTGTGTCCTATTTATACTTTCAATATCATATGCTAGTGGACTGTCTCGAATTCTTCAGGTAAATAAATTTGGAATAGCTTTTCATATTTTTTATCTTAATTCCTTTACTTATATAAAATAAGACTTTCTATAACATGAAATTTTTTAACTTAATGTCTCATTTTTTTTATAGAATTTTCAGTTTTTATGAATATTAACCATTCAAGTACCATAAGTACATGACACTTTACTGGTATAATGGGAAGAAACTAGAAAAGAACTTTCGTATTACCTTATTTTAGACAAAAGGGATCTTACATCTTGGCAACATCCTCGTCTACAATATCGGGTGTTTCAAAAGTCGTGCACATCCACATGGTAATCCTTGTCGCTTAAAACCCATAAGGGTTGGTTGAGATTTTTGTCACTATATGGCACCAGGGCTCCTTCATAAGAAGTTTTGAACGTAGAAAGCAGGCATTAGTTTCAAAATACTTGTCAGTTATAGTCAGTTAAGCAAAACCGGAGGTGGATGATATTTTTCCGAGAGCAAAGAATAACCATCGAGGTATTTTATTTCGCTACAAAATCTCATCGCCGTGTGATAAAGGTATTTCAGCAGAAATATTCAGGCGAAACAGCACCAAATGCATCAATAACACGTTTAGTGCAACGGCTCCGTGACACAGGGTCGGCTGCAGACAGGAAGCAATCGGTTAGAGCGTCCATAGTGAAAACGAAAATGGCAGATGTGGAGACCGTTTTACAAAGAAGTCCAATGAAAAGACCGTCCATCTACATAAACATCATTACGGAATTCATATCCTTGCCGAACAGTGATGAACGATATCTTGGTTGCAGCAAGACGGCGCAACGTGTCACATATCACGAGACAGTATGGAAGTTTTAACTGAGTTTTTCGATGATCGTGTCATTTTCAAAGGACTTTGGCCACCACGTTTACAGGACTTGTCAATTCCGAAATTTTTCCTTTGGGGATATCTGAAAAATGTCGCCTTCAGGAGTAATCCCCATACGCTTGATGAACTTAAGAGTAACACCCTTCATGTAATATCGGATATTAAATCTCACACTCTTCTTAAAGTGTCAATTACTTCGTTAAAAAGAGTTCAACTGTGTGTCCAGGAAAACGAACATCCTTTTGAACATTTACTGCTATTTTACCATGTTTGACACTTGACAATAAAGATAACCGTTCAACCTTTGTTTGTCCTCCTATACACATTGCGCTCTCTGTAAAACAGTTCTTGGCAGACAAATGCATTATTGTGCTCGAGGAGCCACCGTACTCCCCTGATATCGTACCATATGACTTCTACCTATTTCTTAAAGTGAAGAATGCATTGATGGGATCACATTTTTAGTCTGTAGATGAAGTGAAGACAAAAATGGCACTAACTGAAGATGGTGACACCCAACGAGCCGCAGCAATGCTTTGTGTGAACGGTGGAAAACTCGTATTGTAACAGTTCTCTTACGTCATTACTGGGTAAACCAAAGTAATCGACAGAATCTCGGGGTAATTAAAATATTTTAATGACATATAATAACACAGTTACAATGGACAGACATTTAGACACAATACAGGGTAAACATTAAGAGGAAATAAGTGAAAATTAAGTACATTAAATAATCCAGGATTGGACAGCGAAACGAGTAACGTTTACTCATTCAGTTCCCAACTCTCTCTGACAGTAATACAGTGCTTCATTCGGTAACACTTCCGTTACAAGTACCGCCATCTACATTTCGGTCTTAGAATTAAACCGTGTGTTACAGTATGCAGTATATATTGATAGGGAAGGGGAGTATGTTGAAGGGGATTAAAAGGTATTTCTACATTGTTTTCTATAAAGCTAATCTTTAAGACTTGTCCGGTTATTTAATTGCCACACTAAGTATTTTTCCGATACATTTTCTGTCTTTTAGATGTAAATTATAGTAATAGCCTTCCCCAAAAAATATCTTGGTATCTATAATCATTTTAACAAAATGATGGACTTTTTGTTTAATTATCCTTATGCACACATATTATTTGTTTTCTTTTTTTAATTCATATAATAGTACTTCAAATTCCGTAAAATATTTTTAAAGAAGAAAAATATGTATATTTAAATATTCATTGTTTTTAAAAAGGTATGTATATATTCCATTTAAGTTTACTTTATAGAATTACACATAAATCATGCCACTTATTAAATAAGTTCATCATTGCCTCAGTACTAAACTAAAATAACACTTGCAATCGTAAATTTAATTTTCCTGATTGCATGATGTTTCCAAAACTAAAAAAAAATAAATAAAAGCTTGTTGATAGATCAGTTTGTTTAAATTATTTTTGCTTCCTGAGACATATTGTAATAGAAGTCATTTTAAAATTAAAAGTTAAAGAAAAAAACACATTTAAAACAAATTTTTTAATTTTTGGAAAAATTCGAAGAATGTAGTCGAATAAAACTGGAATATATATACAGCAGAATTGCAGCAATTTAAGCAAAAGCAAAAACTTAACTCTTACTATTATAATTTCATATTTCTAGGGAAAAATTCTTTTTGTTTTCTCGCTTAGATTTCAAATAAAATCGTATAAAAAAACATTTCTTACTGAAAACTTCTATTTTTTTTGTCTCTCTCTTTAATTCTTTGAGATTCAGATTCTTCTACCTTTAACATTTTTATTTTGCTTTTATGATTTTAAAATTTTAGTTTGAATGCTAAGGATTGTAATAATTAATTAGTGATGCTCAAAATTCAAGGTAAATAAGTTTACTTTGAATATAAATATTTTAAGATTTTTAAAACATTTTATTGTTATAAAAAATGTGTGTGTATATATCTCTAATGAAAAATGCATTAAAAAAGAAGTATGAGAATGATTAAAAAATATCTCATCTCTGAAATGGATATTAATCAGGCTGACCTTACTTTTTCATTTTTTTGGTTAGATTGATAAAAAACAAAAGATTAGCTCTCGAAAACTGGGTTATATAAGTGCAAGGCTTCCGTCGACCATATCGATAAATAACTAATCCAGTTTTTATGAAATTGGCCCTTCCTATCGGTTTAATCCTATATCGGCCCTTATTTTGTTTCATATTTTCCAAAACGGGATTGTTGGCTTACTTAAAGTTCCTATAAAGTTTCGTTACATAGTAACTTAGTTACATAAATATAAATTGGAATCTTGTAACAGAAATTGACATTTTCCTTCGTGGTGCTTTAAGAATGGTGAAATGTATTCCAAAAATAATAAAATATCGGGCCACATTCTGGAAATAACAGAATATTGAACTATTATCAAATTGAAACTAATTATTTAAACATATTTTCACATCAGTTTATTATTTTTTTTGCTTTATTTCCAATTAAATACTTTCTAATTGCTATGACTCGAAAAACTATTATTCTTCGGTTTCAATATCCTTTTTATTTTTACTTCAACACGCAGGATAACTCTTTATCTACCGACGGTACTTATAAGTACCATTCACTTTAAAATTACATAAAATAACCATTTTTACGAATATTTTGACGATACTTAGCAGGAATATTCTTTGAAATCCACGCTTCCAAGATATACGACAGCAAGGGTTCTATGATGAGTATTTTAGCGGGGAAGGCGAGTAGTTTTATAGCCGAAATTGCGTTTTCAGCTGACGGCGCTTTCAGCGGATTGCGAAGGTTATTATTTTTGTCCCGAAAAAATAGTTAATGTCAAAATTTAAGTGTTATTTTTTTTTGCATGTTAATGAAGGCCTTAGAAAACGATATGACTATTTATTTTAAGTAAGCAGTTAACATAATTAATTTTTTTTACAGTGGAATATCTTTAATTAATTAATTAGCTCTAATGGATTAAATTTCCCACAGTTGAGTATTTTGTTTGTGTATATCCCTTAATTTTCAATGTAATGATCCAAAAAAAATATTGCATGAAAAAAAAACTGCAATAAATCATAAAGGAATAAAGGAAGTTTTTTACAGTAAAGTAGCGTTTCTAATACTGTGAGGCGCACCTCTCCAGGTGGGCGTAATAACTCTACAAGGGCGAACATATTGAAAAATCGAAAATAAAATATTATTTAAAAAAATTATTAATTTACTGAATAGAGTGAATTAATATTATGTAACACTGTTCAGCTACATGAGGGCTTTTGGCGACTGACCTCGTAATTTTGAACCATGGTCAAGTGACGAGGACGACACCTGAGCTGGCACCCTCTTCTCCTAACAATCACACCACATCAACGGGAGGACATTTGAGCTCTCGACAGATTTAATGTGCATCGCTCCCCTACACGGCGGGTCTTTATTGTTAATGGATTCGAACTCGTGACATGTCAGCCAAGATCTGATACTTTGACCACTTAATTTACTGAAAGCAAATAAACAAAATACATTTTGATATTATAAAAGATAAAATACTCATTTTTGCACTGATATAATATACTTAAAAAATGTATCAGTATATCAGTACTGTACAATGTATTTTATAATTAATTCAACAATACCAAGTCAAGAACAAGTTTAATAATTAACAGTGACTTTATGGGTTTGTTTTTTAAATTCATGTACAAAAATTAACACTTATTTTGATAATTTGTACGGTTTATACTTAATCCCTTAATGTAGTTTACGTGATCCGCTCCTCAATCCCACCGTTTTCCACGTAGGTACGCGTATGGGATGTATTGAGGAGGGGAAAAAATGAATGGGTGTGTATAAGCAAATCCGCTGAAATTAATAAATCCTTCGCAAACACTGTCAAGGTTCTTTTATTGCATTCCAAAGGCTTTGGAATAATATTATGGATGCAGTGCACAGAAAAGATTGTACTTCGGAAAAACGTATGCATACGTCCAGGGAAATTAACACTTTGGATGAGCGAGACGCTTATATACGTCGGTGGCACTTAAGACGATTAAGTCACTCTTTCAATAAATCGATTGTGGCACGAGCTGTGTGACATGTTGCGCCGTCTTGTTGGAACCACAGCTCCTGGACATCATGATTGTTCAATTCAGGGCGATGAAAAAGTTATAATCATGGCTCTATACCGATCACCATTGACTGTAACGTTGTGGCCTTCATCGTTTTTGAAGAAGGATTCCACCAGCCCATAAAGCGCACCAAACAGTCTGTTTCTGGATGTAACGGTGTTTTCGACATACACTTCACAAATGCGGCAGTTTTGTTTGTTGACGTAGCCATTCAACCAGACATTTCATCGCTAAACATATATTATGAAAATCGACCATTATTTTCGAAATAAAATTGCACAATTTGAAAGCGTTGTTCAGGCGTGAGTCAATTCATGATGAATTGCCAAACCGAACTGAGAATAAATCACTTGACAGCTGTTAAATCGGTCGCCATCTTGGAAAGTAATGCAAACTTAAACTTCTATACCTGGAAAAAACACACTCTGTATTAATAATAAGTAATAATACGCATATAATTTTTTTTCTCAAAGCACAAAGTGCATATCATTACTTAAAATTTGAATTTCACTTCTTTATGTATTCGTAATTTCAACCTAGTTATTACAAATTTTTGTGTGCAGCGTGGCATAATTATAGACAAATCTACTGAGCCTCTTGTAAGCCTTTCATGTTGAGTACTTATGTAAATATTTGACGCTGATCTTATTTAGAAAAATCTTGTAGTTAAAATTAATTATTTTTAATAAGTCTTTAGGTGCAATATTGCAATGAAATCTCAATTTTAGTACATAAAATATAGTTACAAATTTATTACATGAACGAAACATTTCATTAGATTACAAATCACCTTTATTTTACCTTAAAAAGGATTTTGTCTAAACTTTTGCTGCAACTGCTTATACATTACTTTTTTTAATTATATAAATAGTACGACTGAATTTTATTATTTCATCAATCAAAAATATTTTTCTGACAATAATGTAAGAAAAATGTTGTGATTTTGCATTTGATACAGTGTTTCTCAAACTGCGGGGTGCACCTCCCTTGATGGGCATGACAACTCTACGAAGGGCGTGAGCCTATTGAAAAGTCGAAAACAAAAGATTATTTTAAAAAATATTAATTTATTGAAAGTATATAAATAAAATACATTCTGGCATAGTAAAAAATAAAATACAAATTTACACTGATACATTATACTTATAAATGTATCAGTGCTACACAATATATTTTATAATTGATTTAGCAATACTAAGTTAAGAGCAATTACCACTGACCCCGTGAGATTCTCATATATAAAATTATACACAAAAATTAACACTTATCTTGATAATTTGTACGATTTATACTTAATCCTTTAACTGCCGATTAAAAGTTACGCGATTCGCTTCACAATGCCAACCGTTTTCCCTTTAGGCGCGCGTATGTGATGTATTTGGGGGGAGGGAAGAAATTAAGAAGCAAATAATCTGAAATAAGTAAATCCTTCGCGAACATTGACAAAGTCCTTTTATTACATTCCGATGCCTTCGGAATAATTTTATGGAAAGCAGTGCTCAGAAAAGGTCTTAAGAGGTCACAGGGGTGTTAATCTTCTATTTTTTCAATTTTCGAAAAAAATATATGTTGTTCCTCATTTTCTTTTGAACATTTTGATAAACCACGTGATAGTACAAAAAACTTCGAAAGTTATTCGAAAAATTCAAACAGCAATTTAGTAATAACAATGTTTAAATGGCTACATGCCACACCCACTTTTTCTTGATTTCCGCATACGTTTTATTTTTCTGTTTTTAAAAAGCCTCATGAAATATTTTAAACACTTGCTTAATTGAGAAGGAAGCTTGCAAATCAACACACGCTTTTTAATGTGTTTTGATTCTGTTTTGGTAATGTTAGCACGTTTGCAATAACTTATCGAAATTCAAAACAGCGTTGTTTAAAACCGTTTATCCAATTTGAAAACAATTGAAATTTCTCGATTGAAATTTACCAGAAGGTCTAAGACCTTTTAAAAGTCCTAAGAAAAGAAGATTTAGAGGGAACCAAATCATGAAGGTAAGTTGCAGAAAGGAGAGATAAAAATGTGTGCTTCCAGTAATAAAATCTCAGGATATCAGACTTCATTAAAGTCAAATCTTGTTAAGGTAAGTGAAAAAAAAAACTCTTCAAAGGATATCGTATTTTTGATTTTATTTCAACTTTTAGCTCTATTTTATCAGTATCATGTTGTTTAAAATGTCATAAACCATTAACAATTAATGAAAAGTCCAGTCGTGGTTTATGTTCGAATTTTGAAATACGTTGTAAAAAACTGGGAGTGTTTGTACTTTTTCAAGCTGTGAAAACACTGGGAATAAAAATAATGCTCCAGAAATTAACAGAAGATATATTTTAGCAATGAGATGCATAGGCCAAGGTTTAGAGTCATTAAAAACCTTTTGTGCTGTAATGAGTCTTCCTAATCCTGTTGAACACAAATCACATGATGTTATTAATAATAAACTTTCACGTGTTATGAAGGAAGTCGCTGAAGAAAGCATGAAAATGGCAGCTGTCAAAGAATATTCTTCGTCACCTGATAACCTTTTAACGGTAAGTGGTGATGGTACCTGGAAGACGAGAGGGACATTCATCGTTCATTGGAAGTATGTACTGTAATAGGGGCCGAAACAGGTAAGGTTTTGGATAGGGAAGTGTTGTCCTCATTTTGCAAAGGATGCGACAGTTATAAAGGGGTAAAATTTGGTATCAAGTACAATAAAAATGGCAAAGAGCGCATAAGATTTCATGTAGAAAAATTATTCTGGCTCTGCTGGTAAGATGGAGGTTGACGGGATATTGAGGATTTTTAATCGATCAGAAAAGCTTCACAACCTGAAATATTCGAACTACATAGGAGATGACGACACAAAAACATTCAATGCCCTTTCTGAAAACAAGCCATACGGCGATGACTATCTTATTCAGAAAATAGAATGTGTAGGCTATGTGCAAAAGAGAATGGGTACAAGACTTAGGAAGCTTATATTAGTATATAGTAAAAAATTATCTGATGGTAAAACTATTGGCGGTAAAGGTAGGTTAACTGATAGTTTAATTGATAAACTTGCGCATTACTATGGTAATGCTATTCGATGCAATTCTACTAGTGTAAAGGAAATGCGGAAAGCCATTTGGGCTGTGTTTGGGGTCATTCTTGCAGCACTGATGATGAACCGATGCACTGGTTTTGTCCTACAAATCCAAATACATGGTGTAAGTATAATGCCGCAATTAATAATAATTTACAAAATTATAAACACAAACCCTCAGTTGCTAAAGCTGTTCGAGATGTAATTAAGCCTGTATTTGCAGACTTATCTCATCCGGCACTCCTGAAGAAATGTTTAGGAGGTAAGACACAGAATCCTAATGAAAGTTTAAATTCATTAATTTGGAATTTTTGTCCTAAGACGATTGGTTCTAGGCTTCAGATTGCAGAGATTGCTGCAAATCTAGAAACCAGTGTTTTTAATGATGGAAATCAAATACTTATTACTATTTTAGAGAAATTTGGCTTGAAAATTAACAGAAATGTTTGTGTGCCCCTGGCTGAACGTGACAATCGTCGAATCTTTACGTCAAGACAGAGGCTGTAAGAACATCTTTTGAAGCTCGCAGAGCCAAGAAAATTAAAAAGAGTAAAGAAATTGGGCTGTTTCAGGAACACGAAGGTATATATTATTAGCCTGGAAAATTTTAGCGTGTAAGTTTTAAGATTTATTTTCTCAAATTCAATTTTAAAACTTTAAAGCCCTTTTCTCAGTTTGTGTTTTTTTTCAATTACGCGCATTGCGTTTCAAAAAATATCATACTTTGATATATAAAACTTTACAGAATTATAAATTCTATCATAATCTTCAAATCCTAGCTAGTTATAGTATTATAAATTTTTTTAATTTTTTGAAATATTTCAACAAAAATTGAATTTTTAAAAAAATTTAAAAAATGTATTTTTTTATTTTTAAAAATATTATTTTTTATTTTATTTTTATAAGATAAGCTAGCATGTAATAAGGATATATTTGACTTTATAAATCAACTTATTGCTAGTAATTAGAATTATTATTGCAGAAAATATCATGCGCGTCGTAAAACTCACTATTTGTCTCTTACAAAAATTTTTTCTTATTTTTATGTGTTTATTATTTTTAAAATTATGATTATATTTTAGATATTTTATACTTTTTTGAAACTTTATTCCTTTATAAGAAATGTGTAAAAGAATCAAATTATTTCATTTTTAATCTCAAAGAATTATTTCTAGTCGAAAATTGTTTGTATTTTGTGCTCTCGAAACATTTTCAACACCCCTGTGACCCCCTTAATTTGGAAAGATGTTATATATGTCCCGGGAAATTGACGCTTTGGCTGACAGAGATGTTTATATACTCCGGTTGTACTTAAGAGGAAAAAGTTGAATCATAGTTTTATCGTCATGAAAATGTGTTGAAATACTCTTCATTTTTTTCGAAAATCTTGAAATCTACTTTCAAATTCTTGAATTAAATATATGGATGCAGCATATTTTGTGTAACTTACAAGTTTATATGCAGCCAGAATACTAAAATGTACCAAATCTTTTACTTTTATTTGCTTGTGCCAAAATTTCACCTTTCTTTAAAACGCTATTATTGTTTAGAACATATTATTATAATAAATTGATTTTTTTCCTTGAAGTCTATCCGAATACATTCGGAACCGAGATTTTAAAAAGGCTCATAAATGGATAGTTTTCATATTTAGTATCCCTTAGATTAGAATACATGTATAAAATTGTTTAAAGGACATTTTGACAAAAAAAAAATTATTTAAATACAATATTTTGACAAAAAATGAACATAGAATGAACAATTTTCAAAACATTTGAAATAATTATCGGCGTTTTTTTCCTTTTGTGAAAAACATGGCTTCTATTATAATAATAGTTTGCCTGTATATAGCTCAGACATCTGTACAGAGGCTGAACTATGATTTCTATGTTCATTTTTTGTCAAAATATTGTACTTAAATAATTTTTTATTGTAATACTATTCTTAAAACAATTTTATATACGTTTTTCTAATCTAAGTGACACTAAATATAATACATATTATCCATTTATACGCTTTTGCAAAATTACGGTTCTGAACGTAGTCGGATACCTTAAATTTAAATCATTCAAATGTTCTGCTAAGTCTACTAAAAAAGCTAAGTCTAAAACCCAATCTTGTCGTCAAATTCAGTCACAGGCTCCCCTGTTGCTTCCATAAATATTTTTATTTCAGTTCTCAAATTTTAAGACCTTTTGAGCATTTTCCCCTTACTGAACCATCTTACTTCTGTACAATAAATAACATCTGCAAATTCAATGCCCATTACCTTAAGAAATTCTTGAAATTGCCAATGATTACGTCCTTTTGCTCTAATAAAGTTTTAATGGTTTTTATAACAAAGCATAATATACTTTCCATTTTTAAAATTTTTCCACATAAATTGCCCTTATGTGCAATACAATGATATGCAAACATTTTATATAAACAATGATATGCAAATATTGCAAGCATTTGTTTTTTTAATAAAAAATGTGTAAATTTAATAATTTTCATAATTTTTGTTTGGGTCGCATTTTAAAGACTTTCGGATCGAACTTTAGACAAGCATGTTCTAAACTAAAGTTGTCTGCTAGTATAGTTTCTTATATTTTTATACTCATTAAAATAATTTATTGGCAAACAAACGAATCCACGAATAATTAACATTTTCATAGTGTATATATGATACTTTAATTACTTTTTTGACAATGAGTATTCATAAACATTGTTGTGCTTTGTATGCAATATTTCCTTATCCATTATTAAAAAAGAATAATTTAGAGATTGGAGAAGCATTGATTCAAAACTTAGAATAACAACTACCACAGACATTATCCCCAAAATAATATCTCAAAAAGGAATAAATTAGGGATTTTCTAAGTTTTAGTTATGAGCTCAATTACAAAAGAGAGAGAGAGAGAGAGAGAGAGAGTGAAATCTGGAAATGTAATCTTTTAAAGTATTTCTTAACCTATCGGAGCTAATTATATGAAAATTTGAGCGGATTTAGAGTTTTACGACACTAATTCCAAACACTAAAAAAACTCTGTGTACTCCAACTAATTTTTGTTCGTAACTGTATTTTTTAATTCATTTTTTACACTGGTACCCTATTCATCAACTGTTTTTGAAAAAGCTATTTATCAAGCTGGATAATACCTGGACAAAGTCAATGGATGTCTCTAGGCACATTTGTAACTTCCATCAAGTTTCATTGTAAGTCCCATATATCATTGTTATAGCACAATTATCCCAGATAAGCATGTAAAATGAAAAATAACCAATCATACACTCTATTCCAGAAATCAAATGAATTAGTTTCAATGCTTTAAAAGCTTATTATTTTTTTAAAATTTTAAATGTTATATGTTATTTGTAATAATATTATTTAACATTTGTGAAGCTTTTCTTAGAAATCTTGAGAGACATTTATTGAAACAGAGTTAAATGAAGACAACTAAAATTAATAAACTCAAAAATGAAAGTTAAAATAGCCTTTACAAAAAGAAAAAACAACAAATAGTATCAAATTTAGCATTCCTAGTATTATGTAGTTTTTTTTAAAGTTTCTAGATGTACTTTAATGGATTGTTTATTTATTAACCTTACTGCGCCTCTTCTGAAGCCACCCAGTGGTCTTAGTAGTCCAGTGGTCATTCTTGGTCACCAGCTCCTGGCCAGCATCGTCGAGTCGCTAATTCAAGCCCCAAAATTGAAATTCAGCTGTGTAAAGGAACTGATGCAGGTTAAATCCGTTGAGGTTGAAAATCCTCCCATTGGCGTGGTGTCGAAGTGTGGAGAAGGGTTGGCTAGCTTGCAGGTGATGTCCTCGTCACTTGACCTTGGTTCAAAATTGTGAGGTTTCACGTCAATAACCCTCGTGTTTTTTTACAGTGTGACGTAACTAAACACTCACTCACTCTAAACTATATAAGGCTTATTGGAATTCGTAATTGACACAGTCAGGTCACGAGAACGACACTCCTGCTGATTTATTACTATTCAAAATTCCCCACCATACCAACGTAAAGACTATGAGCCTCGGCAATAACTTCAATAATTAAGTTGGAAGGAATGTATAGTATATATATACCGTATTTATTCGAATGTAAGCCGCATCTCAAATTCTTAATATGTTTTTGTAAAAAAATAAAAAAATAGTGTAAAATAGTTTTTATTACTATTTGATATTTACGAAATTCAAAAATTAAAACAAATGAAAAATTAATTTATCTTACCAGTATTAAAAAACATATAAATACATACAGAATCTGTAATTATTCTAATCGTTAATATCATGTTCAATTTCCCCCATACAACGAATTTTCTGTCTTCGATTCTAAGCTACACTTGATTTTTAATTATCTAAACATTGGAAAAAAAATGCGACTTCGAATAAATACGGTATATGTATTGGGGTATTACAAATTTTTG
The DNA here is from genome assembly GCA_019973935.1 of Trichonephila clavipes. NCBI lineage: Eukaryota > Metazoa > Arthropoda > Arachnida > Araneae > Nephilidae > Trichonephila > Trichonephila clavipes. Next base: position 104,508 of record BMAU01006487.1, on the reverse strand, counting down.
CCATTTGATTATTTTTAATTTATGCTCATTTATATTACTTGTATCTCCTTATTGATTATCAGATTTTTTCCCTTTGCTTTACGAATATTAAACACCAATGCCTGTAAAATTAGCTACAAATATTTATTTCATTGTTTCTTTTTGTTTAGTCGGTGCAGTTTTAAGTTCACGCGTGAGGTTCATGAAATAAAGCTCTGTCTTAGACATAAGTTTGAAGCGTCTTAAATTAAAAAAAGTTATCAATATGCCTTTTTAAATATAAAATAGGAATTATTATCGAATCTGTTTGCCTTTTGATGGTTGAAATACTTTACATATTGGAGATAAAAAAAAGAAAAACATTTTTTTTTTGCGTGTGTTTTTTACATATGTCTTTTAATTAATGTTTTACATTTTATTTTCACAGACACTCTTTCTACAGTTAAAATAAAATTTTGTAATCTAATGTATATTCTGTACAGTTCTTGTTAGATAGATACTTCTCTGTATGTTTCAGATAAATAAATATATATATATACACTGAAATCTAAAAATTTATCATTATTCTTATATTTACTAAATTCAATATACTTCGAATAATTTAAAAATAAGCCACTTTTGATTCTAAAAAATAAAAAAAAATTGAAAATAAGGAACACACAGTAACTTTAATTGTAGATTTAGAAAATAAAAGGGAAAAAAATATAAAATTGTATGAAAATTTGTTTATTTCTGTGCCTTTTTAATTTTCTTCCCAAAGAAATCTATTTCTTAAAATTTAACTTCAGTTTCTTAAGTTTAGCATGAGAGGATAGCAACACTGTTATTTGATATTTTGGGCGTGAACTATTTTCTGGGTTGCCATATAAAGAATTCCTTCTTTGATTCAATTGGTTCTAGGTGCGGCAGGGTGGAGTGTCAAAGGGGCAAGAGAGCATTGAACACAGCCGTGAAAAAGAACATTTAGACACTGCCAACACGATAACACATATCTTTGGATAGACTTTCATCTGCGCTGTAAGATTTCCGCTCAAAGGATATCGGGGATTTAATGTCAATTTAAAGAGCAGGTAAGTCTCATGTAATTTCATACATCAAGTATTTTGAATGTTGAGTTTATTTTAATTATATCAGTGAAAACTACTTATTAATTTATTTTTTAAAAAGGAAAAGTTTATTCTTAGATTAAGACGTATGAGAATTAAAAATTTTATCTTATTTTTCATAAAAAAATTCATTAGCATTTTTTCTTTTAATAGTGTGATTATAATGTTAGAATTCTTTTTGTGTGTGTGATAGCACCATACAATCAATTTCTTTCAATAGAGAAGACATTTTACGTTGCATCGATTATAATTTTTTTTTACTTATGTTCGTTTAATTAAGTAAGGAAATAGTTTGAATTTTAGATTTGTTGGAAATTGTTTGTGGTGTTATTCTTCATCTAATACCACGAAAAATTGAATAATTTTAGGGTAGAAATTTCAAATAACTTGATTTTTAGTATTTTCTTTAGCTCTTCTGAATGTCAATCATTTTCGCGTTTCAGTTTAAATTTCTCGTGACCAAATTATTGTGATTAATGAATTATAATTTTTGTGGAAAAAATCTCCTGAATCTCAAGTTATTGAAGCATATTTGAACGAAATTAAATTCGCCAGGGCCTTCTATGGTAGTATATTGAATATTAAATCTCAAACTAATGTTAGCATTACATCTTTTAGAATGGGTTATTAATCACACGCTTATTAATAAAAAAAATCGAATTTTACAAAGCACAGAGAACTGCAATAATGTGAAACTAAAGATAAGGTGTTAAGATAATAAACAAATAGATTATATTTTGAAATCTAAGAATTTTATTGGTTTATTACATTTTAGTTGTTTGTATTTTCTAAAAGTAAGTTGTTTATGTATTTTCTAAACTCAATTAAGGCTGTCTTCGCTGAATGTTAAAGAATAAGACCCAAATTCGAAATATTTCTTCAGATAGAAAAGTACCCTATCCTGTAGAGCAGCGTTTCTTAAACTGCGGACCCCCCGGGGTCTCCAGCGTCTTCGTAGGGGTTCTGCGAAAGTCTCTCATTTAAGGTATCCGACCACGTTCGGAACCGAGATTTTGAAAAAGCGTATAAATGGATACAGGCAAATATACAGGCAAAATATTCTTATAATAAAAGCATTTTTTATAAAAAGAGAACATTTTGAAAAAAGGTTATTCTAAGTTAATTTTTTGACGAAATATTGTATTTAAATGATTCTTTTTTGTCAAAATGTCCTTAAAACAATCTTATACATGTATTCAAATCTAAGTGATAGTAAATATCATGAAAATTATCCATTTATGCGCTTTTAAATTCACGGTTCCGAACGTAGTCGGATACCTTAATTTTTTAATCACCGCGGCTTCCTTTTATGTATCAGCCTGACATCATGGATCCCCAATATTTTGAACACCCCTCCCTGACTCCCAATACACGGCTGAGTGATTTAAAGGTTCCTCGTGAATCCTAAGACCACTTCTACTACTTATACAGACTTCCTTAACATTTTTTTCTTCTGAGGAAACGGGAAACACCTAAATAAAAATATTGCAAAATACAAATTTCAAATAAATAAATGATGTACTTAACTGTATTAGTCAAAATTTTATTGATACTGTTCAAATTAATTAAAAATGAACTATTTTAATTTACCCACGAGACTTTTTAGAGTCTGTTAAAGAGGAAAATCAGATTATTAAGGTATCCGACTGCGTTCGGAGCCGTGATTATAAAAAGGCCCATAAATGGATAATTTTCAGGGTATTTAGTGTCACTTAGATTATAATACATGTATAAAATTGTTTTAAGGACATTTTGACAAAAAAAAATTATTTAAATACAATATATTTCGGCAAAAAATTAACTTAGAATAACCTTTTTCAAAATGTTCTCCTTTTGCGAAAAATGCTTATATTATAATAATATTTTGCCTGTCTATAGCTCTGACCAGTAGCGCACACAGGAATTTTTCAAGGGGGGGTCCAGGGTCAAAAGTTCACCATTCTTGTATCATGCTCTTTTTGATTTTGTTGACTTTCGGGAACAAAACAGAGTAAAAAACTAATTATTGAATAAATAATTAGCTTTAATTAATAAATTAATCATTGACAACAAATATTTAATTAAATTTTTCGTACTATATACTTAAAATAATAATCAATCGGGAAAAAATAGAGGGCTTTGGGGCCCCAGGACTCTCCCCTTGTGTGCGCCACTGGCTCTGACCTCTGTACAAAGGCTCAACTATGATTCTTGAAAAATTCACATTATTTTCAGAGTTACAACCATTTGAAATAATTATCGGCGTTTTTTTCTTAAAATTTCTCCCCTCAATTGTCGTAAAACATGGATAAACCAACTTTTAAGGTAAATTTTTTTAAATTCTAGGATAAAAGTCCTTTATACTATTATTATAATAGAAGCATTGTTCATATTTTGAAAATGGGTTTTGTGAAGGTCTCCTATCACTTTGAGAACGAGAATAAATAGGAGTCATGAACCAGTAGCCATTTTGATAAACAACTTTCTTTATTTGGTTATCTTATTCAAATAGAATCAAAGACTTATTGACAAATTTATCTACTAGTATTATGAGGTTTTAAAGGTAATATCCTTTAAATTAACTTAATTAATTAATGATCCAATTAATTAATTTATTAAATAACGATCACGCAGAGATTACCACGATAAGAGATCCCAGAATTATATTTAATAATGTTCTCATTGAACATTTAACTTTAATCTCATTCCTAAAACTTTAATGAGACTTTAATTATAAATCTATAATTACCAACGGAATCTCAACTCTTCTTGAGATTAAATTTATCTCCAACAAGAAATCTTCAATTCAAATTCACTATAATTTTATGCTTCAATATCTATCTCCTACTGCTCTAAAATTTCGTTTGACTTAAATACTTTATCTAATCTGCATATAACAAGGAATCCTGTCCGCTTTTTGGAGTTGATTGGAAATAGGTAGAGAATTAAATTTCCCTAAAAAGGTCGACTCAGAAGGTTAGTGATAAAGTTCCGTATAGATTTGTCACAATTCTATGTTCATTTTTTGTCAAAATATTGTACTTAAATAATTGTTTATTGTAATATTATTCTTAAAACAATTTTATATACATTTTCTAATCTAAGTGACACTGAATATCATAAATATTATCCATTTATACGCTTTTGCAAAATCACGGTTCCGAACGTGGTCGGATACCTTAAAGAACCGCTGCTGTAGAGAATCATTTTATCATACTACTCATTTTTATCCGAATTAATACATTTTTTTCTGATATAAAATGTGTTCTGCATTTTTCTCCCTGTACTGTAATGCTAAATGAGTCATTCCTTTGCATGTTAAAATGAAAAATCGATTATTTATGAAATACCTTGAAAATTTAAAATCTCTGTATTATAATAAACAAATGTATGAAGTACAATGTAGCAAATTTGTTTGAAAACTGAGACATTTTTCTACTTGAAAATATGCTCCGCTTTTATTTAAGGCACTCGCACATTTGGCGAAGACAGCCTTAAGGAAACACAGAACGTAAAACACCTTTAAAATATCTTAATTCTAACAATTTCTTTCTCTCTTCTGCTTTTATAGATATACATCGGCTCAAAATGGCGAAATTGTTGAAAATTGGGTTCCTGATCCTCGCCTATGCTGCTTACAGCCTAGCAGTAGAACACTATAATCTCTCAAGATGGACAAGTGGTTCCTGTCCCTCTCGTGACAAATGTGAGCTAATAGGTAACCGGGGCTTCACAGAAAGAAACTGCGAATGCGACCGATTTTGCTCGACTTATGAAGATTGCTGCATCGATGCTATTGACACACCTCTACTACTCACTAAAAGCAGGACTTGCATGCCTTATGGAAAGCTTTCCGGAGTCGGCGCTTACGTAGTGGGAAGCTGTCCATTCGATTACATGGGTCCAGAAAAGTTGAAGGGGCTTTGCGAAGATAAAGATGATTTCCACGATCCTTTCTTTTCAACCCCTGTCACGGATATGTCAACCAACGTGACTTACCGAAATCGGTACTGCGTGGAATGCAATGGGGCTTTGCCATCTTCTCTCAAATCGTGGATAATTTCTGTGGGGTTCAAACACCTACCAACGCACTATCCTAGTGAGGAATTTATATGGAAGTACCTTAGTTTCCACCCCCTCATGAGGAAATGGGGCATTCGCACTGCAAGGCGTTTTTATCCTTGCTATTTTTCGTTCCACAAGCCAGACTACATTTCTGCAGTTAGGCCATGCAGACCAAATTTGATAACAACCTGTCAATCGGATTGGACCAACGTGGGTGTGAAGAGGGCTTGCGAATCATACACATCGGTTGTACACGTTCTAGGGAGGTCCTACAGAAACATCCAGTGCGCTGTGTGCAACGGTGAAATTCTGAAGCAACTATCCTGTACGAAAAGTCCGATGCATACCAAGATAGAAAGTATCCCCCTCGTTTTTGAAATGATGGTAGATTTTAATTCGAAGAAAAGTACAACGGAAGGATATAAGAAGGAAAAGTGTGAGCCTGGGAGTGTTTTAGATCGTTTTTTTAAAAAGTGCAGAGGTTTTGAATGTGCCTTTCCGAATTATACATTTAATGATGGTAAATGTAAGAAGAGTTAATTTCGATAGTGTGAACCTGAGGGGAAAGATGTTGGTTGCTTCTTTTTGTGTATGAAATTTTGCAGAATCTATTGAGGAAAAATGATCATCATGTATATATAACATTCATGGGTACTTTTCCATTTCGCTGGCTCAAATCTCGCCAAGCAGGCTTTATTGGCGACAACACACAATATACACACAAAAAACATGTTAGTAAATGAAGTTCTCATTGGTTTTTCATCTATTTTTGATGTACTATGAAAAAGACGTTTCTGATAAGGAAAGACCACGACTTGTTTGGAAAATGGGGTGGTAAAAGGTTGCCAGCGGGAATATTTCATTTGGCTTCAATTGTACCATTTTTGGCGAATTATCGCCAGTGAAATCGGGAAGTACCCATTCATGTTTCCCTGTTACATACTCTTTTCTCCCTTTGCATTGTTATTAATGTTTAATGCATTTTAATAAATATTTTTCAGGAAATTAATCGTTCTTTTAATATACTCTTCTTTTAAACGTATTCCTTATTCTCGAGTTTTACAAACTTTTTTTGTGACTAGTCCTGATATATGATTTAAAGGTCTTATTCAGTTATAACTTTTCTAGATCTGTTAAAGTACGAAGTTTCAACGTGAAAACTAATCTTTAAGAGTGTTCTTAAATTTTATTTTTAAAAGTAATTTGTATCAGTTATAGTGGAAGAAAAATGTTATAAAGCAGGTAGTACACAAAATGTCGCGTTATTTGATAGAAAGGGCAAATTTTTAAATTTGTTTTTTTCTGTTATAATTTTCTCTCAAATATGACCCATTTATGTATTTGATTATTATAACTAAGCAAATTACTAAATTTTTGTAAGTTCCAAGTAAAAAAAGTTCATCAACCACTATTATCCTAGATGTAACCTAACAAATTTACTTCTACTGCTCAGAGTAATTTGATACAAGGTCTATTATTTAAGATAATGGAATAAGGCTTTTTGGAATTCATTTTAAAGATTACTATAAATTGGAAAAGTTGGAGAATGACTGAACATAGATTGGAAGCTAGAAAAGTCTTATATTTTTTATGTATGTTTTTTAAAAATTTTACGGTGATATTTCTCGTAATTAATAACTAAAATATTATTATTCTACGTTCTTTTACTGGAATGTCTAAAATAATTTTTGACTTTCATACATGTATATTCATGAATTAATTTTTACTTTTGTCGTATTCTTGGTAACTGCTAAACGAACATGCTTGCTATCTTTACAATAAGTAACATGGTATTATGGTGTTAGAAGTGTTTAAGTTACTTCATCAATAACGTCAACGTTCTTTTTACAAAAGCCCTGCGTAATAAAATAATTTATAATCTCACATTTTAATATTTTAAATATCCGAGTAGGTTAATACTTTACAAAATAGTTCTACATATTTAATTTATAGCATCCATAAACTAATTAAAACTTTTTTCTAAATCATGAACTTATTTTCTAAGTTATCCCAGTGCATTTGTTTTGAGAAATGAAAAACATGCAGCGTAAGTCATATATATATATATATAATCCAAAACATAAAAATACACATATAGTTAGAACCTAAGATAACTATACTAAATAGGAAGAAATAGGCACAGTAGTACAATAACAAACTCCTGGCCTTAGAAACCAAGATTGCAGGTTTAAACAAGTTTTAGGGCTATCCAACCTTCACCTGTAGTTTGTCATACTACGTACCAAGAGGAGAGGAAAGAATAACATTTGGAGGAATTTAAACATTATAATAAAATCACTAAACTAATAAAATATAATTATAAAATTATAGCCTACTAGTATTCACATTATAGATTTAAATTCGATGCAAAACGTAGATAGTAAGACTTACTTCGGGAGTGTGTATCAACTGGTTATGTTTCCCGCCAAATACAAGAGAGGGAAAACAGTTCCGCATAAAGTTAAATTATGATAGAATAATATAAATTATATATATATATATATATATATATATATATGTACTTTTAAAAAAATCATAAATACATATTGATATAAATATTAGTGTAAAATATAAATGAATCCTAGAAATATTTAAATATTATTGAATTATTAAACATGTGGCGCCATCTATTTAATAATTAAATGATTAGTTTAAAAAATCATATCGTCAATAAGTTATTAATACAAATTGCATATCATTAATAACTATTAGAAATATAATTGTAAAGAAAGTTAGCAGGATATACATGTCCAATACATAGCATGTCCAATACATAGTTTGATAAAGTTATTAATGCTTAAATAAATATTAGCTTTATCACTAACTAAAACATTATTACGATATATAACATTATATATATATATATATAATGATTAAAAATAAACTTTTGAGTAACACCAACAGATTATTGTATGTCAAATATTATATAATGGAAAGTCACACTAATCCAGATTTCATTAACCTGAGTTTCGTAGTTTCCTGGAACTTTGACAGATATTTCGCAAGTGATCACTATTTACTTTAATCAAATAGCCCAAATTTTAGCATAATTTTAATATTTATAAAAAAAATGAATTCTTAAAGAAGTTTCATTGTAAAGACACATACAAATAAATACTTAAGAATAAAATAAAATCTAAAACTTCGTAAAAGTCCTGTGCAGCACCCATGAATAGGTAAATAAAAAACCTGCCAATGAAGAAGGAACAACTTGTCTACATAAAACACAGTCTAACAAAGACAAAAATAAATAAAATTAATAAAACAAAGACATCTCCTAAATTTTAGGCCAAAAAGTTTTTTTTCCAGAATGCACGGAAATTTTCCACGCATTTATAAACATTTTAATACCATTCTGAACAATGTATTTAAATTAAAAATACTTCTCAACGTATGTGGCAACAAAAACAAAACGTAGAAGCAAATTAGTGCAGAATAATGAAATGTGATTGCAGATAGCTTCGATACACATAAACTTTGATAGTTTGTGTAAAAAAATGCAAATGCATATCCCAGTTATTAAATATATATAATATAACATCTGGGGCATGAATTAACAAGTATAAATTACATTAAAATTAAGTTAAAACATCTTAATAAAAAATATTGTATCTTTTTAAATGTCGTACTTAAAGTACATGTGTTGATATACTTTAAATTCTACTATAAATATTATTTTGATGTATACGAGTATATTCTTTTAAGGTGTTTTTTATGGGGTTCCTGGAAATTCCTTTTGTTTCAATGGTTCCGTGAATCGACAAAATTTGAAGACCATTGCACTAAGCAATTTTTTTATGTGTACAAGTCATTTTCTCCAGGAACATATTTGCTACAAGAGATGCAAAAACTAATTATTCCTTCCTTTTAAGCTGAAATTTCTCTGTAAGTCGTTATTTTATTTAATTCCAAATAAAACGCTGTGAAATGATATAGTTTCCTATAAATTTTAATCAGTATTTTTGCTGATATTGAAATCAATAAAGTCATTTATCGAATATTTACTCTTAGAATAAAATACCCGGAAGTATTTGTAAATTAAATCTGTGTTCTTAAATAACATTTTTGATGAAAGACTGGAGCCTTTCATACATTTAAAATGTTATTCATTAGAACGTATTTTTTATTCTGTGATATACACCAGCCATTTGCTATTTTTAACTCAGTAAATGGCCGGTGTGGAAGTTCTCTGGGGAAAAAAATACGTTTTCTTCTTATTCCATTAATTAATTTATGCTATGGTATAATTTAAATTGACATTTACAAATATAATTCTGAATTATTTCTGCATATAAAAGTCAAGGCTGAATATGAATTCACGCGGCAAACACAACTCTTCATTAAAGTATTTATTATTTTATTACCAATTCCTTCAATTATTCAAAAAATTAATTGAAAAGGAATTTTTATTAAAGCAAATAGAAAAGTTTTCATTTTATTTATTTAATTCATCATTTATCAATAAATTACGTTCCTTTTATTAAAAAGAACATATTAAAGTAATTTCCGTATAATCCAGTATAACGCGCCCTTTAAACAAAATAAATAAATAAATAAAATAAGATCATAATTTACGAGTGCGTATTATAACCCGAATATAAAAATGATAGCTTTAAAAATAAAGGAAATATGAGCGTATACTAAATATTAGATTTCTACGTGGATCTATATACTGTTTATACAAGCGTACGAAATGGCATATCTCGTGAACTTTCATAATTGGATGACATGAAATATCACTGTTGTCTTCCATTATATCTTCATGTACATCATCGAGTTATATTTCGTTCTTTCACCATCCCTGTTACTCCGATCCAAAAATAAATAATCGTCTTCCTTTCCATCTAGATCAGAGTACTCAACCTTTTTTCCAGTCGGGCTGCATACATATGGTAAATATTTCTCGCGGTTCGTAACCTTAGGATTATTGAAAAAAAAACATTATGAGACCAAGGCAATGTCGAACACTTAAAATCTGGAAAATTTATCAAAATAATAAAACTCATATTTGTCTTTTAATACTATATTAATCTATATCAAACACACAAATAAATTTCGGTTTTATGTATTTTTTACTGAGTTATGGTGTAGTTTCGTTTCTCTTTGATCCATGACCACAAGCCCTAGTTTACATTCTAGTACTATCATACATAACTGCCATGCCGTTTGATGATTTTTTTTAGTTTTTGTTTAATAAAGCTTCTCTTATTTTTATTGCAAATACTATCAAATGCAGAATGCCTTTTTGAAAGAGGGTTGACTGAATTCCAGACTGAAATCGTATTATTTGTTTATAATTAAAAATGATTTTCACCCATAAAATGGTCAATACTCCACATATGTTCACTGTTATTTGTTATTACTAACCGTTACGGTTAAAAATCGAAAAAAAAAAAATCTTGCTATTCGTACTCGTACGGCATTAACAGGAAAATTGGCCAATTTGATTGCTTGATTTATAGAATATTCCGCTAATTTTTAATGTATTGGGCCATGAGCGGGCCACTCAAAAAATCCACGTGAGCGAGCCGCATGTGGTTCACGTTCCACAGGTTGAATATCGCTGATCTAGATCGGGGGAGTGCAACCCAAATGACCTCGCGGGCCACTTTCGTAAAACATAATCTCGCGGGCCGCACATAAAAATATGTACATTTACATCCGATTTGGAAACAAAAAAACATTTATTGGAGTGAAAATTTAAAACAAAATGAATTATTATTATTGTTTTCATTATTTTTCATGTATACAGACAGATAATATAATAATGTTTATATAATATAATAATAAAATGATCAAATAATGTTTAAAATATTACAGTTGCCATCTTCTTGAAAATTACGGAGTTCCTTTTGAGAATTGATCTTTCGTTAATCATTGTTGAAATTTGATTGTGCTGCCATTCTGAAACGATTAAGTATACATTGCATTTTATCTTAAGCGTCTTGAATAATTTTTTTTAACTTTAAAAAAGATCTCCTACTGCCTCTTGCTTTTTGGGCACTCCAAACAGAAAAAGGAGGAGAAAAATGAAAGTCGCACACAGAGAGAATCATGTACCATCCATAGTAAAGGATATGCATAGTGCAGTTAGGAACTTACTAAAAAAGCAATTTACAATAGTAAAATTAAACGTAACTGTTTTATAAAATATAAATCTACTTTAATTTCAAGAACGTTACTATTATCAAAAAGAATTTATTTTAAAACAAGAACAGTTAACAGGCAAATACATTGTAGATTTATATATATATATATAAATTTCTTCTTAAATAAATTTCAAAATGAAAAAAACTAAAAATCTGATATTTAAAATTTTTTTAAAAAGAGTCAGAAGGCCGCAACTTACGTACTGGTGGGGTACATGCGGGCCGCGTGTTGGACACCCCTGATCTAGATTGTTAAATACACTAGGTTTTTAAATGAGTTGTGTCAGATTTAATTTGATTCCTGCTTTTATTATCCCCTCACACACTATTTCTAGATTTCAAAAGATATGAGCATTTTACGCGTACATTTCGAGTTTCTCCGTTCAAAACCAGTGTGCGTTTTACGTCGAATACACCTAAAATTTAAAAAATACAGTCTGAAAGTGCGCGTTATACACCGGTGCACGTAATGCATTGATATAAGGTAAGTAAAATAGGTTGCATAAGTCTGTGAAAGATTTAACACGTTTATTATTGCTTAAAATATTCAATAATGTATTATCTGAACAAATATTTATGCTCTGTTTCAAATTTCTCATTAAAAAGTCTATTTATGGTAAAAGCGTTTAGAAACTGTATAAATTAAGATGTGCACCAAAATATGCATTGGGAATAGATGGAACAAAATTAAAATCTTTCAAAAGTGTGTTTTAAGGTATCCCCGATTACATTCGGAACCGTGATTTTAAAAAAGCGCATAAATGGATAATTTTCATGATATTTAGTGTCACTTAGATTAGAATACATGTATAAAATTCTTTTAAGAACATTATGACAAAAAAAATTATTTAAATACAATATTTTGGCACAGAATTAACTTAGAATAATCTTTTTTCAAAATGTTCTCTTTTTGTGAAAAATGGTTCTATTATAATAATATTTTGCCTGTATATAGCTCAGACATCTGTACAGAGGCTGAACTATGATTTTTGAAAAATTCATATTATTTTTAGAGATACAACCAATTGAAATAATTATCGGCGTTTTTTTTCTTAAAATTTCTCCTCTCTGTTGTCGTAAAACATGGATAAACTCACTTCTAAGTTTTACATTTAAAAAATTCTTAATTTTAAAATGAAGTTTTCCATATTTGCCAAATTTAAGGAGAAAAGAAATTTAGTTGTATACTTTTGAGAGAGAAAGAAATATAAGTTCATTCTTCTTAAAATGACGGAAATCTATCGGATATTCTTATTCGAAATGAACGGCTTCAAAAAATCATTCCACGATATTCTATTTCTGAACACCTGGTTTCATGGTGGTCCACAGCAAAGTTATAGCCAATAAAAAAAAAAAAATTGAGTAGACAGTACCATTATACTATTCATACATTTTCTTCGAACTTCACACTATGAACAAGCAATACCTTTATTTTCCCCTATTTAGTTCTCCAAAGAAACGCCAGATGTAAAGAATGATGTAAATGGGCATTCTTCTGGTACTCTTCACACCTACCAGTGATTTACTGTGCCACTTCACATTCACAAATAGTACTAAGTTTGGAATTCGCAGTGTGAGCTTTCTTTCACACACATCAAAAGGAACTTGATATTTGAAAGGTTTAAACTTGAAAGCATAAAAGTGGTAGAAATGTTTTCTTTTATTATTAAAGAGGGGTTTGAAAAAGTTATCTTCTCATATTTTAAAGAAAAAAGTCCACTGAAGAATAGAAGAATGCTCGAGCACTAATATTATATTCTGATTTCGATGTTTTATAAAGAAAAACGCATTTTATAACAATATTTGTTTTTTTTTATCTGAGTTGATGAAATTTTTCTGATATAAAATTTGCACTATATTTTAAAAAGCAAAATTATTTATCTATGGAATATTGGCAAATTTTAAAAACACAATATTATAAATAAATGTATAAAATACAACTTCGCAAGTTTTCTGAAAATGTAGTCATTTTTCTGTCTGAAAATGAGTTTCGAGCTTAGATCTTAACTTATTAAGTAAAGATAAAACAAAAATGTATACAAACATCGAACATTTTTTTTTTATTCGGAAGATAAATTTTAGAAAGTTAGAGTGGTTACAACACCTATATATTTCTTTTTTTTTACATTATGTGCCTAAATTTAAAAATTTTCAATACTAAAGACGACGAATTCAAATGCAAAAAGGAAAAAAAAAATCATTAAATAGGTTATCTTTAAATTTCCGCGCGTAATACTTATTATTCGATCGGGAAAAATATCGTTTGACGATTATGTGATTTATCTTTTTCTAATCACAATCGAAATTTCAAAAGTAAAAAAAAGCTTTCTTTCAAAGACGTTGAATTAAAATTTTATACCGTATTTACTCGAATTAAAGTCACACTCTTTTTTCATTGGTAATGCCAATGAAAATCGGGTACGGCGTAGAATCGAAGGAAACATAAGTTGTTGAATGGAGCCTTAAGAGCTATTACAGGTTCGTGTAAGTGTTTAATAGTTTATTATTCTGGTAAAACAATTAATCAATCACTTCTTGTTAATTCTCATTTTAAAATTACTTTAATTTTGAAAAATTGGATATCAATAAAACATTTTATTCTACTTTTCATTTTTAACAAATATGTGCTGAGAATTCAGAGTGCGGCTTAGAATTGATGGTTGCTTAGATTCGAATAAATACGGTACATATTTTTATTAATTTTCTAAGGTACAGCTTTAAGATAAATACATTTGTACACAATAAGATTATTATTCAGATTTTATGCCTTTTCAAGCTATGGAGAATACTTAAAATTATATTAATATCTTATAAATTTCAAAAATGGAACAATATTGGTTCCTTATTTGACTTAAAATTTGACATCCCTTCTGAATATTGACTCAGAATTTTGTAAAAGCCTGATATGCTTAACCCGGATGTTTTATTCTAGCGCCCACCAAAACTTAATCCGTACAATCGTCACCCTATATAAAAAAAGCTTGGATTGAGTTTGGAATATATTTTCAGTTCGCACATCTGGTACGTTGTTTAGTGACGCAGAGTACTATGCCGTTGGACCTGAGTTCGAATCCCGGAGAAGGCATAGATGTTTGCAGATGTATAGTGCCTTATCGGCATGGGGGTACTCTAAATTGCTGCCAAACCGCACGTCCTCTCGTGATGTTGGTGAAAGGTACCTGACCACCGAGATGTCTTCTTCAAAATTGGGGTGGAACCGAGTCATACTCACAAAGTTACGGCTAACGACAGGTGTACATCTAGCCCTTGACCGCGACGAATTTCGTAAGCCTCGATCTAATAACGTCAGACAGGTAGCATTAGTAATAAAAACATATGTTTTTTGGGGGACTTATAGCAAATACTTTTTTAATTTATGTTAGTTAAACAATAAATCTCAAAGGTAAGTCCACATAAAATAATTTTTGCAATGAAAAAAATTACTTCAAAAACTATATAATAAACTAAATGCTAATAAAAATACGATTACTTCGTATTCAAAGAATTTTTTTTTATTGCAGTAGAATTAGCTAAACTTGTTTATTAAAGTCTGAAAATAAATTCCCTAAAATAGGAAAAATGTCGTACATAAAGGCAATGACTTTTTCGTTGAAAGAAATTTATTTATTCTTTTTATTCATTAATGTAATTTATTACATTATTTTTTATACGTATAATAAATATATAAGGCGTTAACATCAATATTTTGCGATATTTTAGTTCTTAGAAGAGTTTATTAAAGTATCCAACTACGTTGGTTGCCGCGATTTTAAAAAAGCGCATAAATGGATAATTTTCATGATATTTAGTGTCTTAGCTTAGAATACATGTATACTTAGCTTAGAGTACATGTATATAATTGTTTTAAGGAAATTTTGACAAAAAAAAAAATTATTTAAATACAATATTTTAGCAAAAAATTAACTTAGAATAACCTCTTTAAAAAATGTTCTTTTATAAAAAATGCTTCTAAAATAATAGTATTTTGCTTACATAAAATAAAGACTTCTCCAGAGAGTCTGAACTATTTTTTTTTGAAAAATTCACATTATTTTCAGAGTTACAACCAATTGAAATAATTATCGGTTTTTTTTCTTAAGATGTCTCCCCTCTGTTGTAAAAAAACACACACATGGATAAATCCACTACTAAGTTATATATCTCAAAAATCCTAGTTGCGACTCACTCACTGACTGACTGACTAATCGCGATATCTCTGGAACTATTAAACCTACAGATTTGAAGTTTGGTAGGTAGGTTCCCTTCATGGAGTAGATATCAGCTAAGAATAGATTTTGCAAAGATCGAGCCCCAAGGGGTGTTACGGGGGCTTAAGGGGCGTTATAGATAATTATTTCCATTACATGTACAGTCTTGAAAAAACTTGGTACACAGATTTCTTTCATAAAGTAGAGATTATCTAAATAATGATTTTTACGAAAATCGATCTCGAAGGGGCATTGAGGGCGCTTAAGGGGCGTTATGCATAATTATTCCCATTTTTTAACTATTAGTCGTACAGTCTTGAAATTTGGTAAGCGGATTCCTTTCATAGAGTAGAGATCTGCTACAAAATGGGTTTTGTGAAAGTCGACCCCAAGTGGCGTTGTAGAGAATTAAGGGGAGTTATATAGGCAATTAACTCCTTTTTTAAACTATTAGACGTAAAATCTTGAAATTGAGTAAGCAGATTCCATTCATTGAGTAGATATCCGCTATAAGATGGGTTTTCTGAAAATCGCTTCCTAAGTGGCGTTGAGGGGGCTAAAGGGGCGTTATAGGTAATTATTTCCATTTTTAAACTATTAGACATGCAGTCTTGAAATTTGATACGCGGATTCCTCTCATAGAGTAGAGATCCGCTACAAAATGCGTTTTGTGAAACTCGACCACCAAGTGGTGTTGTGGAGAATAAAGAGGCATTATAGGCAATTATCTCCTTTTTTAGACGTAAAATCTCGAAATTGAGTAAGCTGATTCCATTCATTGAGTAGAGATCCGCTATAAGATGGGTTTTGGGAAAATCGTTTCCTAAGTGGCGTTGCGGGGGCTTAAAGAGCGTTATAGATAATTATTTTCATTTATAAACTATTAGACGTACAGTCTTAAAATTTTATAAGTGGATTCCTTTCATAGAGTACAGATCTGTTACAAAATGGGTTTTGTGAAAATCAACTCCCATGTGGCGTTGTGAAGAATTAAGGGGCATTATAGGCAATTAACTCCTTTTTTTAAACTATTAGACGTAGATCCGCTACTATTGTAGAGATCCGCTACAAAATAGTTTTGGGGAAAATTGATTCGCAAGGGTCACTGAGGAGGATTAAGGAGCGTAATAGATAGATATTTCCATTTTTCAACTAATAGACCCACCTGCTTGAAAATTAGAAGGTATGTTCCGTTCCGTTCATGGAATAGAGCTCCTTTTACAAAGAGTTTTGCGAAAACGGACCCCCAAAGGAGTGGAGTTGCGAGGGATTATGGCGTGTTATAGAAAAATTCCTGTTTTTGAATTTAACCCATTTACTTGAAATTTGTTGAGCACGTTTCTTTAGTTGAATAGTTCCTCTAAGAATGGATTTTACGGAAATCAATTCCAGGGGGAAGCGGGGAGAGTTATAGGGGCGTATTGATAGACAAAATTCCCGTTTTTGAACTCCTAAGACTATAATAATAAAATTTGGTTTGCATGCTTCTTTTGTTGAATTGGAATCCTCTAAGAATGCTCTCAACGAGGTACTGATGATAAAAATTCCGTTTTTGCTCTGTTAGATTTAGGCTTGAAATTTAGCACGCATGTTTATTTTATGGAGTAGAGATCCGCTGAAAGTTATTTTGGTGGAAATCCACTTGATTATTATGTCAAGTGAGAGCAAAAAATCTTTCTACATCTATTTTAGATATAAATAGAAATTAGATATTGTAATTTATGTCCTTTTTATATAAAGAGGCGAGAGTTACAGCTATAAATATATTTTTCAATGCAATCGAATTCTTAATGCTAGATATCAATAATTCATATAAAGAGTGTTTTTTTTCCAGGTATAGAAGTTTAAGTTGGCATTACTTTCCAAGATGGCTACCGATTTAACAGCTGTCAAGTGATTTATTCTCAGTTTGGTTTGGCAATTAATCAAAACGATCATCAAGCTAAGGGGTAGATTCGTTGAATGGGCCCAAAACGAGATTGCCGTTGTTCCCGATTTTCATAAGCGAATTTTGTTTAGCGATGAAGCGCACTTCTGGTTGAATGGCTACGTCAACAAACAAAACTGCCGCATTTGGAGTGAAGCTAATCCACGAGTGTATGTCGAAACACCGTTACATCCAGAAAAACTGACTGTTTGGTGCGCTTTATGGGCTGGTGGAATCCTTCTTCAAAACGATGAAGGCCACAACGTTACAGTCAATGGTGATCGGTCTAGAGCCATGATTACTAACTTTTTCATTCCTGAATTGAACAATCATGATGTCCAGGAGCTGTGGTTCCAACAAGACGGCGCAACATGTCACACAGCTCGTGCCACAATCGATTTATTGAAAGACACGTTTGGTGACCGCCTAATTTCACGTTTTGGACCTGTGAATTGGCCTCCAAGATCTTGTGATTTAACACCGCTAGACTATTTTCTGTGAGGCTATGTAAAGTCATTGGTCTATGCGGATAAGCCACAAACGCTTGACCATTTGGAAGACAACATTCGCCGTGTTATTGCCGATATACGGCCACAAATGTTGGAAAAAGTCATCGAAAATTGGACGTCCAGATTGGCCTACATCCGAGCCAGCCGTGGCAGTCATATGCCAGAAATCATATTTAAAATGTAATGCCACAAGATTATCTTTCGAATAAAAAAATTCATGTCAATCGAATAATACATCGTTGTTTTATTGTAATTTAAAGCTCTATACCTCTAAAAAAACACCCTTTATTATTATAATAGAAGTATTTTTCACAAAAGGAGAATATTTTTTAAAAATTGGTCATCTATGTTCATATCTTGTCAAAATATTATAATTAAATAATTTTTTTTGTAATAATATTCTAAAAACAATTTTATATACATTTTCTAACCTAAGTGACACTAAATATCTTAAATATTATCCATTTATACGTTTTTGCAAAATCACGGTTCCGAACGTAGTCGGATACCTTAACGACACACTACAATGCAACGCGAAAATTATTGGCAATGGGCCTCGTAATTTTGAGCCGCTGTCAAGTTACTCACTCTCCCAATTTCCACACCAAGCCAACGTGAGGATTTTGAACCACGATTGGTATAACCTTCATCAGCCCCTCTACACGGGGTTCTTAAATGACACAAGGTTTCGAACTAATTTTTGTTCTTAGAGAAATATTTTAGGTATTTGTAATTAATTCAATATTGTTTCAATAATGCATGGAATTTTTGTAGCATCTTCCTTCATTGATTGCACAATCCTTCGTTTACAGCAGTGGTCTTCAAACTTTTTCAACTTATGGAACCCTAAGAGCTATAAGGTGTTTTCGTGGAACCCCCTATTCCTTATACACGTAGAATATACCTTCAAATACTATTTGAAGTAGATTAACATGCTGTTGTAGGTACTTTTTATAAAGTCAAAGAAAAGAGTGTAATGTATTTGTTAGTAAAAGTTTTAATGTAATTCTAAAATAACTTGCTCACATAAATAATAGTAATTTGTGATCCAAGTGTCTCCTACCTATAGATTATATTTAGTAAATTGGATATGAGCTTGCATTTTCTTACACAAACTGTACCAGCGAGTACAGCATTATTTTACGGAACATTAAATAGTCAAAAATACTATATTAACAATCTATTAGGAGGTACATACAAAGAAAAAATGTTTTAATATTCTTTTATTATATTATATTAAAAGTTTTAAAAAGTATTACAAATTATATATATATATATATATATATATATATATATATATATATATATATATATATATATATATATACATATATATATACATATATATATATACATATATATATACATATATATATATACATATATATATATATATATATATATATATATATATATATATATATATATATATATATATATATATATATATATATATAAAAGTTATATTATGTATAAGCAAAATTTTGAGATCAGCTTTAATTATTTGTAGTTTGCGTGGTAGTTGCGGACACATAACATTTCGTGGTTTGAGCGGACCCCCCCCCCATCTTAGACAGATAAAGGGTTCAGTTAAATAAGGAAATAAATACTTTTAAAAATCACAAACATAATTTAAAAAAGTATTTTAAGTGGCAAATCTCTTTCACGTGAGATTAATTTTATGGTAATTTCACATGTTGTAATATTTATTTGACTCTAAAATACAAATCCTTGAAATTTGTCCATAACCTTCCTTATAATACTAATAATTTTTAAATATTTCTCTGAAAGTTTTTATTTTTATTACATTTCGCTATGTTTAAAATGCATTCACTCTTTAGTATCTTAACAATTCAATATAAATAATTAAATTTGATTGGCAAAAATGTATTTATCCTTGGTAATTCGATAATCGAGTGTAAAAATTGAAAACTTCGATTAAAAAATGTTATCCGTGAAAGAGATTTGCCACTTAAAATACTGTTTTAAATTATATTTGTGATTTTTAAAAGTATTTATTTTCTTATTGATCTGAACCCTTTATCTGTCCTAAGATAGGGGGAATGTGTCCGCTTAACCACGAAATGTTATGTGTCCGCAAATACCACATCCGCAACTACCACACCACCATTTTGCATACACATTTATAATTTTCTTTTCGGTTTTTTATTGTGACTAGTGGAACCCCAGGGTTCCCCGAGGAACCCAGTTTGAAGATCACTGGTTTACAGGATAACCCTTCCAACAACTCTTTGTTTGTCAGGGGTATTAATAAATACTTTTAAAATGTTTGTGTGTGTGTCTCATCTACTTTAGAAATACCACTAATTCCTTTTTGCTAAATAGGAAATCACTTGTAACTTGTACGATTTGGGTATGTATTTAAATCTTCATAGGGTTTAAACTAGGCTTATGTGTAAAATATTTCTTTTCCTTTAAATTTCTTTATCTATTCGCAAGAAATGTGCGAATGTCTCCACAAGTTAAAAGGAAATGACACCTGGATACAGCTTGTTATGTGAGAAAGGCTTTTATTGCTTGATGTAAGAGGGGAGGTAAACAGACTTGAGCTGAAAATGTTAGGTAGAAAAGAAGTTGTAAAAGAGAAATTCCCCCTAAGTCTTTGTTGCATGAACACCTGTGAAAATTTTCCATTCACAACACTGCATGCGGATTGCCTTTGAAGTTTTACTTGAAATAGAGAAACGCACAAGACAGTGAATCTCAATTTATCTTCAACGCAGTCCTTATTTATGATTTAAAACTTACATACTTCGTAATATAATTAAAGTTTCAATGACAAAAAGTTTACAATCGTTGTTCAAAAAATTTGAAACAAAACAGATGTTATTTTTTAATATGGAATCATTGTTTCTTGATCCATTTTTGCAATTATCAATTCTTTAAATAAAATACACACGGATGAGTAATTCAAACCTACCTTTTTTTTTCTTTTTTTTCCATTTCGAACAATATTAGGAAGGTCGAGATGAGTATGTTAATATACTTTCCTTAAACTATAACGTTTTTTACCTTCGTTTTTAAATATTATTTAAAATTTCTTGTTTAGGAAACAAGGTAAGTTCTTAATTAGATTTATAATTTAAAATGAAACATTTCATGTAAACAGAACAATATTTCTCCTTGTAATAAAAATTTTGCGCCCTCACACGCACATATATATACTAATACGAAGTTTATTAACTAACTGATAAAAAAAAATTATTGTTCACTTTTTCTTCCCATTAAAATACAAAATTTTATATCTTTGTTTAAATAAAACTCAAGGTTATTAAATATGATTAAAAACAAAAACATAAAAGTTTTCGTCATTATGTAATTAATAAATTTAATTTTCTTTA
The DNA here is from genome assembly GCA_019973935.1 of Trichonephila clavipes. NCBI lineage: Eukaryota > Metazoa > Arthropoda > Arachnida > Araneae > Nephilidae > Trichonephila > Trichonephila clavipes. The sequence goes on along the minus strand of BMAU01006487.1, from coordinate 83,224 downwards.
CCTTAAAAATTATTTTTTTATAAAATCGTATCATTTTATCGTATCATTTTCGCACCTTTTTTATTGCAAGTTATCCAAGGATTATTAGGCATGGATTAGGCATCTGATATTGTTCTAAAAAAGCTCGAAATATTTTCTTATTTTCTTCTTAAAATTTTAGTAATAGTCTGAATTATTGCTCCTTCTAAATAAGATGCCTTGTACAATATGTAGAGCTCTCTTTTTCTAACAAGAGGATTACAGTTTTACTTCTCCTAACAGACATTTTTTTAGAAAATAAAATAAGCGTTCTATTTTCGTAATATATAATATACTCGTAGTTAGTCAATATATGTATACTGCCAGTGGCGTAACGGTGAACACTAGGGCCCCCCTGCTAAGTCAGGTTTTGGGCCCTACAAAGGGTAGGTACTTGGCGATAGTCAGGCTGTGGCCCCTCTAGAACCCTGGGCCCCCGCGATGCGGGGGTTACAGGGGTGTACGTTACGCCACTGTATACTGCTGGCCACCGTAAATGCAACACTCTGAAGGAAGCATGCAAATAACATGAAAAAATTTACAACATGCATTAGCGGAGCTGAGATATATACAAATGATTAGAATTTCAGCACAAACACACATCACGCGCGCCTGTGGCGCCACCTCAAAGCGCTATTTAAGGCTTCGATTTCGACGATTACAAGTTCGGCAATTGTGTTTTACTTGTGTTTTTTTCAAAAAACGATTAGTTATGTCTCGTAGAAAACAGCGATCAGCTTTTGATCAAGTATCCGAGTTCGACAGATGTAGGATAGTGGATTACCGAGATATTGTGGATTATCTTTCAGGAAAATCGGTAGTCGTGTTGGACGAAACCAAACAACTGTAATGTGGATATGTGACCGTTGGATGCAGGAAGATACGACGGACCGTCGCGGTCGATCGTATCCACCTCAGTACACCATTTCACGTGAGGACAGGCAAATTATGCGCATGGCAGTGACGGATCGCTCAATCACATCACGAACCACAGCACATTGAGTCTGTAACGCATCATTCAATGTCTGCGCGTACCATTCGACGCCGTTTACAGCAGAGTGGTCTGTCCGCAAGACGTCCATTGCTTGGTCTATCTTTGACGCAGAACCACAGACGTCTCCGCCGCCAATGGTGCAATGAAAGAAGGATGTGGGCGGCAGAATGGAATGAAGTTGCCTTTACTGACGAGTCACGCATCTGTCTGAAACACCACGATGGTCAGATTTGAGTCTGGAGACACCGTGGAGAGAGGATGCTGAACAGTTGCGTTATGCACCGCCACCCTGGTCCTGCACCGGGTATTATGGTATGGGGCGGTATTGGATATCACTCTTGCACTCCTCTAGTACGCATTGCCGGTACTTTAAATAGCCAGCGCTACATCTCCGAGGTTTTGGAGCCAGTTGTCTTTCCTTACCTTCAGTGCTTGGCCACAGCCATATTTCAACAGGATAATGTACGACCACACGTGGCACGCATTGTCCAAAGATTCTTCGTCAATCACCAGAATGAATTGCTTCCTTGGCCGGCTCGCTCTCTGGATCGTTTGCTGATAAAAACATGTGTTCCATGGTTGCTCGACGATTGACCCAGATTACACCCCCAGCTGCCACACCAGATCAACTTTGGCAACGTGTGGAATCTGCTTGATCTGCTGTACCCCAAGAACACATCCAAAGTCTATTTGAATCAATGCCCAGGCGTGTGGCAGTTGTGATCGCTAACAATGGCGGCTACTCTGTGCCTACTGATTCTGGCAAGAACCATACTTCAGAGAAGTCTATAAATTTAATCATTTGATACTTAGTCAGCATGTTATCTACAAAATAAATTTTGTTGTGCTATCTCTTGTCTTTCTTAGTGTTGTATTTATGGTGGCCAGCAGTGCATATAAAACTCATATTTAAATCATTTTGATCTGGTGTTTTTATATCGACAACAGATTAATTTTTTTACACTACTTATCATCATTACATTTTTGCAAGTTTGCAAATACAGTGAAAATCGCTTAACACGAAACTGAGGGGGACTGAAATATTTTTGCGTGTTAAAAGATATTACGAGAAAAAAGACAGATATTAAACTAAATTAAGTTTATAGAGTACATTTTATTTGTATATATGGATGTATCTAAGAAAAATCAATGAAACAAAAACAATCACAATGAAATTTTATACAAAATTTAGCAATGCCAAAATCTTTACAGATTTCCGCTTTCGTCTTCTGTTTTTGATCAACAGCCTTAAAAAGCTCCATAATCATTTTAAGCGAAATAGCAGTTTGCTTTCCCTCTGAGGTATTTGCCATTGTGATAGTAAGAAACTTTTTCTAAAATATAAAACAAAAAAGCGCGAACCAAATGCACTTATTTTCACTCACACTGTGTTGTATTCGTCACTGAATTCCATACCCACTGATGAGAGATTAGATGTTTTTGTGTGGCATTTGCAGGATTGGAAGGTGAGTGAGTGAGAGAAAATTAACGTCGCACTGTTCAGCCACACGAGGACTTTTAGCGACGGACCACGTAATTTTCAACCATGGTCAAGGGACGTGGACGACACCTGAGCTGGCACCCCTCTCCTAACTATCACACCACACCAACGGGAGGACGTTTGAGCTCTCGACACATTTAACGTGCAACGCTTTCCTACACGGTGGGTCTTTAGTGGTACTGGGCTTGAACTTAGGATTGGAGGGTGTAAGTAGCTTATAGATAAATAAAATTGGCTGGTGGTCACAGGGTATTTCAAAGGCAAGTTAGCCTCATTTCTACGAAACATGTGAAACCATCTCTTTCATTTCACACCCCTCTTAAATCTCGCCTGCTCCGCTGGTATATTCCTAATTTTGTTCATTTCCATAAGGGACATTTTTTTCGTGTTAAGAGATTTTCGTTTCGTGTTAAGAGAAAAACAATGCATGAAAATTCATAGTAGTTTGGCGGGACCGTTGTATTGTTTCATGTTAACAGATATTTCGTGCTACACGCATTTCACTGTACTTTTAGAGGGATATTTATTATGTAACGGTAAAAAATAAAACTAAGAATAAAATCAATGTATATTTAAGGAGAATTTAAAGTATTTAAATTTAATACTTTTTTTAGATAAAAACTGAACACACTGTTTGGCTTTGATAAATTTGAATAGTTATAATATATATATATATATATATATCAGATCTTTCTCTCTCTCTCTCTCTGTGCCACGTGAAGCTAAGAGAAAGGGGCCAAAATTCCATCCCTCTCTATTTACCGATACAGAATTATTTTAAGGGTATACGTCAGAGGATCCTCATAAGGAACCAAGAAAATAGAGGCGGAAATCCCTCGTCTCTTTTCATCGATGAAGATTTAAATGAAGAGCCCGTATTTTTGAATTAATTAATTGATTGATTTTATTGATACCGCACCCCCATATTGATGAGATAAGGATCATGGGAATATATTCAAGGTAGTCGTATTCATGTATATATCTTGACCTGGGTTGGGCATTTCGTCGATCGCGATGGACAGGTGGACCGCCAAGACATTTAGGAGTGACCACTTTAAGATTTTAGCATTTAGTAATTATATACGGAAATATTCAAGATTGGTTGAAGTATGCGGACTAAGTCTTTTACTAACTGCGACAACGAAAACTAACAAGATGAAAATGTTTTATTTTTTTATGTATTTTGAATTTTTTGATGATAAATGCATCATTTGTGATATTATTATGATGTATGGCTGTGTTATTATCATGTTTGTATTCTGCGTTTTGCTTTAAACGCGGTTTTAATCGTATAAGTATTAGTTTTTTTAAGTTCTGTAGGCAAGTACTAAGTAATAATTTTGTATTTATTATTAAAATACTATAGATCTTTTTCTACCTCACCACACCTATGATCCTGGGCATTGGTGCAAACAAGAATTTTTTAAGGGATTGGTGGCGGGTGTCGAGGGTCGAAAGTACCAATCTCACATCGTACCCCAATACGCTGCCAAACATATTTTTTTTATTTTGTTGATTGTCACGAACGAAAAACAGTAAAAAATAAATGACTAAATAAATAATCAGCATTAATAAATAAAAAAATTATTAACAACAAAACTTAATTATAAGTTTTACGCACTATAAACATGGGATTATAATCGATCGGGGGGGAAATCAAGGGCTATGTGGGAAGAGTCAGGACCCGTGTGCGCCACTGACAGTGGGTGGACTGCAACACCTTGAAAAAATTAGAAGTAGCCCGTATCCTGCAAAAGTTTGCCCACCCCTGATCTTGACATTTTATCTGGAATTGAAGGTTAACCTTTGAGTTAGAATGATTGACGATTCTTACTAAAACCCACATACTGTGATGATTCATATTTGTATACAAATACTAACTACTATAATATTCAAACAACTGAATATTTCTGAAAATACATTCGAATAAAATAATATATTTTACTTATATTCTTTTGAGTTTTATTTGGAATTGGAGGTTCACCTCTGAGATAGGAATTTGCTGGAACTACATTTTGTAATGATTCATGGTCGTTTACAAACACCGCGATAAAACTAAAATTTTTGAAACTATGAAGACCAGTTCAAGATAATTAAGAGTAGAAATAAATTCAAAGGGAGGTAACATCTTTTGTGCGAATAATCGAGAACATTTCTAAGATAACATTCTATTCTAGTTTTGAAAATGACTTATAAATGTTACTAGCTCCTTCAGACTCTACCTATTGCAATGGTCGTGTCTATATCTTACGTTTGAGTTTCATACGTTCTGTTGAAAGAAATTGATTCCTAATTTTATAATTTCAAATTTAATAGGAAATTGTTTGAATTAAAAGGTATTATAGTATTTGATTAATGCAAAAATGATGGATGAATATGAAAAAAAGTATTTTACGAGGTTGATATTCCTATTGATGGAAATATATTAGTTGAAATAGATTTCGGTGGTATCAGCAATACGCTGTTGTGTACTGGGTTTGTTAGTTGATGAAACTTGATTGATGTTTTAATGGTTTATTGGGTCACGATCACACTCAACATTAAGTTATACACTGCTGGACAATTGCTAAGGACGGATCACAAATTGCTATGTAGCATAACATTAAGCGAGACATGAGGCCTAGTAGGATAAAATATAGTTGCCACACTGTTCAGACATTAGAATAAAGAATATTTATTGTTCTGGAAAGTACAAAAGCTGTGAAACATCTGAAAGAAGAAAAAAATGTTCATTTGATCTGCGTACGGAGAAATGGAACAATGCATCTAAAAGTCAGCAGGCACCTTAAAGAAAGGTATCAGTACGGGATATGTCCACCGTGGAGTGTGATGCAACATTTCACACGTCGTACCATACTTTGCACAACATTAACCAGCAGCTGTTGAGGCAATTTATCCCATTCCTCTGTGAGTGCACGGATGAGGGTGTTGTTGTTTGTCAGAGGACAGTTTCGACCAGCAACTTGCCTCCCCAAAGCATCCCACACATTTTCAATGGGGTTTAGATCTGGAGAACGCGCTGACCATACGAGACGTTGAATACCCTCGCTGTGTAGACAATCCTGAACAGCGAGTGTTCGATGACATGTTGCGTTGTCGTCCATAAAAACAAATTTATCACCGACAGCACCACGGAAAAGACGAACATGAGGAAGTAGAACTTCATCAATGTATCGTTGGCCCGTCATAGTCCCATTCGCAACCCCATGTAGGCGCGTGCGGCCATTGATCATGATGCCGGCCCACACCATGATACTGCATGTCGGATATCGGTCCTTTTCCTGGATATTTTCTGGGCGATAAGCAGTACCACTCTCACGCCAGATCAGTTGGCGTCTACAATCCGATGACAGACTGAATCTACTCTCATCTGAGAATAGTACGCATGCCCAGTCCTGTTCAGTCCAATTGTGATGCTCACGACACCATTGCAAACGGGCAGTACGGTGCTGTCTGGTCAATGGGACACACAACAGGTCTGCGTGCGTATAGTCCGCCTCCCCTCAAACGTCTGGTAACAGTTTTTCGGAAGATCTGCTTTCCTGAGGCAGCAAGAAACTGATTTGCCACCTGCTGAGCTGTGGTGCGCCTGTTCCTTTTTGCTGATAGGATGATATATCTGTCTTCTGCAGGCGTCGTACTTCTAACACGACCTCCCCGTGCCGTCTACTACACATTCCATTAGTTTTAAATGACTTCCACAGCCGTGAAACAACGCTGTGAGCGATGTCGAACCCCTGGCAACATCTGTTATTTTTCGCCCTTCTTCGTTCTTTCCAATAATTCGGCCACGCATAAAATCATGTATGTGATGTCGGGAAGACATGCCAAAAATTTTAAGTTCGTCTATTAAATCTTTCCTGTAAAACTTTGACTTGAAACAACAACTATCCACACGCGTCAAAACCTTTAAAGCTCTTATGAACGCTATCACGTGATGAACAGACGTGGGAAAAAATTTGCATACTCATACTTCTTCTTACTAATATCCCGCACTTATTCTAATTTTCCACATTTTGCTTCCTTTCATTTTGTGGTTGCTATGGATGATAGTGTTATCCGTCCTTAGCAATTGTCCAGCAGTGTATTACACTTTATGCACATTTTTAAAAAAAAATCATTAATCACTCGAGTTTGTTGACACTTTTAGTGAAAAAAGGCAAGTTATTAGCCAAAATGGCATCCAACACATCTGTCCCCGACAGATACAGAAAAACCTTCACACAAAAGCTCGCTGGTGGAGCTCACAGATCTTTCTTCGAAAGACAATCACTGAATTATCTCGTCACAAAGCTCGCTGGTGGAGCTTACCAACTTCTCTCTATGAGACAGTCACAGAATTTTTAAGTCACACGTAGCTCGCTGGTGGAGCTAAGTGGCCTCTCTCGTCTAGAGGAATATCCCCTGGCGTGGGGCAGGCACACAGTCCCTCGGATCAGTCCGCGTTGCCACCTAGAATTTCAGAATGGGCTTAGCATTCGTTACAAGCAATGGAATGAGACACTAATTCACTGAAAATAACTTAACACGTCAAGATTTAAAAAAAGAATTCTCTACCAAAAATGTCTCACAAAGACACATCACAATTAGAGAATGTTCACATCTATTCAGTTTGCAATCACTCTTCTAAAAAAATGGATTGCTATTACTCCTAAGTACATCTCGTAGGATACCGCATTCGGAGAAGGAAAATGCTTCTACTACATCTCACGCTACAACTGATAGAGAGGTTTCTCAACCCCTTGAACTTTCCGATTCTACAGGGAAAAATGTTTTCAATTCTTCGATTATGGAAAAGTGTTCCTTCAGAGAAGCAATCTTATGCGACATGTAAAGATGGTTCAATCTACATCATTTTCTTGCATCTGCACAATACACAACACACGGAATTTCCTGCTTCCAATGTGAAAAGTAAAACGTAACACTCGGATCATCAACTGAGAATATTCTGTACTATATGAAAATGAGAAATATTCCTTCAACAAAATCTGTGATTCAGAGGGTTTTTAAAAGTGAAATCCAAATTTTGTGCTTAAATAGTAGCAACCATTTTCTTGATAACAAACAGTTCAAACAAATATAAATTTTTTTTAAAAAAATGTATTATTATAGGAATTACAAAAGGATGAATTAACAGTTTTATATATTAGATCTTAATAACAAATATACCCTTCATTTGCTTGAGTATTGATGAATTTAGTGCAGATGACAAATATTGTTTTGGCCCTTACAGTAGAAGAGGCACTTGATGATGAAGAAAAGTTATATCATAAAAGAGAGAGAGAGAGAGAGAGCTAAGCCTGTTTTGCTTCCAATATATCAGTGGTGTGTAGGAAGTTTCAAATGCGCTAACCCTTCTGACTTTGGAGAGAGTTACGTTCAAGGTCAAGTAAGGCAGTGCTTCTCAAACTTTTAATACTCTCGACCCAATTTTCAATCATAATTTTCATCGCGTCCCCCTTCGTACAGTAACCATACAATAACAATGTATTGAATGCATCAATAATGCACTTTTCGATTAAGCTACAATGCGATTTTAATCATAAACCATACAAATTATCAAGATAAGTATTAAATTTTGTGTATGATAAGCCCATGAGAGTCAATAGTAATTATTAAACTTGTACTTATCTTAGTATTGAGAGATTAGTTGTCAAATACATTTGCAGTTCTAATACATTTATAAGTATATTATATCAGCGTAAAAGTATTTTTTTTTATTACGTTAGAATGTATTTTGTTTTGCTTCCCTTCAATAAATTTGTATTTTTTAAAATCTTTTAATTTCGACATGCTCTCGCCCCTCTTTTTGGGTTATCCAAGGGGGGACGCCCCACAGTTTGAGAAACGCTGAAGTAAGGGCAAAAAAAAAGGGAAGTAAAAACATCAAACTTGTTTAAGCTATAATTTATCTACTAATTTATTTCTTTTGTGTTCACGTGAGAGGATACTAATAAATATAAATATCATAGGACTAACAAATTAACCTTAACTTCTGAAGAAGAGAAATGTTGTTTTTATCTCTAACTGGTAACCTATTAATAAGAAGCTGAATTAAGCTATGACTATCAGATAAAACCCATATACATCTCTCAACTCTTTCTCACACAAAATCATTTCAACCTAAAATAACTACCTATATCATTTCCACAATAAGTTCACTTCTAAATATATAACAAAAGTTCGGGTTCCGTTGACACTTCCGGGAAGTTTGTATGAAAGTCACTTCCAGCTTGGTCAGCAATTGTGCTATTAACGGGAAGGTTTTTATAGCATCTTTAGAAATATTATTTAAGACATTCAAGGTCATTTATTTAATTTGGGCTACAACAAATACTTATTTATAAGTGAGTGAGTGAGTGAAGATTAACGTCGCACTGTTCAGCTACACGAGGGCTTTTGGCGACGGACCACGTAATTTTGAACCATGGTCAAGTGACGTGGACGACACCTAAGCTGGCACCCCCCTCTCCTAACTACCACACCACACCAGCGGGAGGACATTTCAGCTCTCGACAGATTTAGCGTGCATCGCTGCCCTACACGGCGGGTCTTCAGTGGTACTGGGCTCGAACTCGTGACAAAGCCAGCCACGATCCGATGCCTATACCACTCGGCTACCGCGGCCACACTTATTTATAAGAGAAGTAAGGTTATAGTGAAAGTAGACCAACTGCGAATGTGATTCAGGCAACTTTTTCCTTAATCCTTCCATGTTCCATTTATTTCTGGATTATGGATAGCAAAATGTCAAATTTTTAATGCTTATTTTCAAACATACATATCTTTTTAAACATAATAGTACCCTTCACATATAAATTTCCTAAAAATTAATGTAAAAAATTGTTTTAATTAATTATCCATTTACTTGTAAATTTGGCCTTTTGTACAGCAGAAATCATTAGACTTTGGAATCAATTCTCACTAACTATAAATATAACGCTCAGAATACCTAGCTTTTGTCTTGAATTACAAATTTTATGAAAATCTGCATTTACAAAAATGGCTATGAAATTATTAATCAAAATTTGATCGTGTATGATACTGGGTTGATCGGAAAATAGTTTCGTTTTTGTGTGTTTGTGTGTGTGAAAATGAAAGAAAATTTTTATATAGACAATAAAAAAATATTTTATTAAAGTATATACTGTCCGTTCTGGTCCAATACCTTTTGCCACCTTTCTGGTAGTAGCACGATTCCACGCTCAGAAAATTTTTGTTATTTGTAGGCAAAAAAACTGATCCAGGGGATTTTTGACTTCCTCATATGAAGTAAAATTTTAATCAACCCCAAAATTTTTTATATACTGGAACAAATAATTATCAGAAGGTTCCAGATCTAGAGAATATGGTGGGTGCGGCAGTATATCCTATTCAAGCTGTAAGGACCTTGGTACGTGCCTACGGATGTGGGAGGATCGGAAGGAAGAATATCCATATCCAAAAACAATCTATTTATTTATCACACAATTAACAACACAAATTCAAGGAATCTTAAGCGAAGTATGAGAAGACTATAAATTGACCCTCTTATTTCAGGATCGAATCTACTTACCTAGTTATCGAAGCACAATTTAAATTCTAGTGACCAATCGTCACTTTGATTCTTTAAATTATCAAATATCTCAATTACACTATAAATTTGAATAATATACCTGATCAGTAGCAATCTATATCCTATCTCCTCACTTTCTCTCTAGCTTGAAAGCTTAGACTATATCTAGCAAACCTAATTTAACTAATCATGTTTTCTTCTTCAGAAGGCTCGCTGTGAATAAAATAGTTTTGTAAGACCACAGATTTTTCAAGAGGTATTTGTTAATCCAAGAACACGAATAAAGCCGTCACAAAACTTTTGGCGATTTACCAGACTTCTATGATGTCTGACATTATCTTGGTGGAACACTACACCTTTTCACCTGAACAGGTTTGGCCTTTTCTGTTTAAGTGAATCCTTCAATTTGTCCAGCTAATGACAGTAATTGTTACGTTGTCCGGTAAAAGCTACAAAAAAAAACCCCAATTTTTTTAAGGTATCCGACTACGTTCGGAACCGTGATTTTAAAAAGCATATAAATGGATACTTTTCAGGATATTTAGTATCACTTTGATTAGAATACATGTATAAAAAATTTTTAAGGACATTTTGACAAAAAAAAATGATTTAAATACAATATTTCGGCAAAAAATTAATTTAGAATAGCCTTTTTTCAAAATGCTCCCCTTTTGTGAAAAATGCTTCTATTATAATAATATTTTGCCTGTATATAGCTCAGACCTCTGTACAAAGGCTCAACTATGACTTTTGAAAAATTCACATTATTTTGAGAGTTACAACCATTTGAAATAATTATCGGCGTTTTTTTCTTAAAATTTCTCCCCTCTGTTGTCGTGAAACATGGATAAACCCACTTCTAAGTTATATATTTCAAAAATTCTAGTTGGACCTCTGTACAGAGGTCGGAGCTGTATACAGGCAAAATGTTATTATAACAGAAGCATTTTTCACACAAGGGGAATATTTTGAACATGGGTCATTCTATGTTCATTTTTTGTCAAAATATTGTACTTCAATAATTTTTTATTGTAATACTATTCTTAAAACAATTTTATATACGTTTTTCAATCTAAGTGACACTAAATATCATAAATATTATCCATTTATACGCTTTTGTAAAATCACGGTTCCGAACGTAGTCTCTCTCGGATACCTTAATCTAACCCCATTGAAAAATATACCCAGATTCATCCTTGAATAGGATGTTACTTCAATCTGAAACATTTCAATTAAAATGTTTTCGTCACTATTTTCTCATTTCCCTTTGAAAAGGAAATTCAGTTGAAGACAAGTACGTGAAGTATCGTATATTTTCTTTCATGTAGCGTCTTCAAAGCGCAGTACTAGCAAATATTACCTTCCCAAGTGAACTTTATCTGGCACTGATCCTGTGGCTGCAGTAGCCCAGTGGTGGTGGTCTCGAACTCGGGGTGGCGTGTCAGGAGTAGCAATGAAAAACTGCTATCTAGAGAGGTTCATGCAAGTTAAATCTGTTGAGGCTCAAATGTCCTCTCGTTGGCGTGGTATGGTAGTTCGGACGGGTGTTCCAGCTCAGGATTCAGCCTATGCTCTTGTGACGGGCTCACACGTTTCTTCATTAACATGTCCTTTTGGGTTCTTTGGTGCCAGAATGAATGGCAACTCTTTTCCAACCAACCCAAGAAGTAAAGCGTGAAGGAAAGATGCAAATTAGGAAGCTTTTAATTATCAGAAGTTTTGAGTAAGCGGGGTGGCATTTTGGGAATGTTATGATAGTCCGTATTTCAAGTGTGAAGAGTTTTTGAGAAGTTACCCGCGACAGAGAGGTCAATGTGCATACCATTGCATGCCAGTGAACCGCAACTTAAACTAGGATCAGATAGATTGATACTTCGTTCGACATTAAAGGTAGGAGTGACTCTCTAAATATTCGGATCTGTGATCGCATTGAAATTAAGCTTAGGCGAGTTAGTTATTGATAGTGTTCCGAGTTACGTCTCGCTCAGCCAGTGCGTTAATGCCTGGACGTATATATACGTCCTTCCGAAATACGATCTTTTCTGCGAACTGCAATCCATAAAATTATTCCGAAGGTTTTAGAATCCAATAAAATGACCTTGACAGTGTTTACGAAGGATTTACTTATTTTAGAGGATTCGCTTATTTATTACTTTTCTAACTTCCCCTCCAATATACCACATATTCTCGCCTACATGTTAAAAGGTGGCATTTAGGAGATAATCGAATAATTTTTAATCAGCATTTAAGGGATTAATTAAAAACCGTGAAATTATCAAGACAAAAGTGTTAATTTTTGCATATAATTTTAAATAGGACAATCCCATGGGGGGATCACTGGTAATTATTAAACTTGTTCTTAACTTTGTATTAAATTAATTATAAAACACATTGCGCAGTATTCATATATTTATAAGTGCATTACATCGTATGTAAGTAAATGTGCACTTCATTTTTTATTAGTATGTCAAAATGTACTTTGTTTACTTTCAGTAAATTAATAATTTTTTTAAAAAATTATCTTTTGTTTTCGCCTTTAAAAGTATTCGCGCCCCCTAGTAGTATTATTATGCCCCCTAGGGGGGTGCGTCACATAGTTTGAAGAACACTGGTGTAACCTTATCTCTAATTGAAGCTGAAAGAGCGTGGGGTGAACATTGCAGGCTTTAAGTAAGTGCACAAGTCTGTTGTGTGTGAACAGTGAAATGAAAATCGCAACACTTTTTCTTTAACTTACGCTTTATCATTTGCCATGTTATACCACCTTAGATATTGCCATGCTATTAGAATACCGTACATTTATATCTAGGATATCTACATGTTTTATTGGCAAATGTTTCCGATAATCACAACATGATGGGTGATGTCAGTTCAACTGAAAATTTGCTTCTTGAAAACGATAGACTAAATTTGTTGTTGGATAACATAAACGTTCACTTAAGGTTCACTTAACATAAACGAGTAATTAGGATTTTGAATACAATAAAATAAGTAGAATAATATACCTTTTAAAGCCAAATGTTATTTTTGTTATTTTTTAGGATTAGAATTTTTTTTATCTTCAATCATAATTGAAGGTTTACTTGATAAATCGGCTGGGTGGGGTAGTTGGTTTATCGCTGGTCTTCTGTACCCAAGGTTGCGGGGTCGGTGGATTTTCATGATGCAGGAAATCGACAGCAGCCATGTCGTATGATTATACGGCATGAAAAAGATCCATTGAGTGTCCGTTTGGCTTGGATGCTCTCGGCAAAATTAAATTCCTAAGTACAAATTTCGCATCGACAGAGCTCAGGTGCCTCTCTCTGGGGAAGAAACTAGGCGTCAAAATTACTTGCGATAGTTGGTATCGCCTAAATGTGGAACCACACTAAAAAGTGATACCACTCCTGGGGAATGTACTAGGTCTGAAAAGGTAGAAATAGCAATACGCAGCCCCATTACAGAAAAAAAAAAGGTTTACTTGATGAATTGGTCTTTTCAAGTTTTCTTCGAAATTGAAAGGTGTTATTTTCTGAAATTTTTTTCGCATAATACTAGGGATGATACACGATGCCTAAGAACATACTCGCAATGGGGAATCTTTCGTCTTTCTCGGATCTGAAGAATGAAATAAAACTGAATTTAAAATGCTTGAGATTTGGTGAACTTTTATTCCGGATGTGTTTGTCTCTATTAACGCAAATTGTGGTTGGATCTTTTCCTCACCGAAATTTAAGTGTCAAAAAATTAATAGCGGGAACCGCCCCCCACTAGATGGTGTTCCCAATGAAATGTCTCTCAAACTTGGGGACTTGCTGCGTCTGCAAAGACTAAACTGGAAAAATGCAGCCCATTAGAAAAATAAACAATCTTTTTTGCAACACGTCAATGATTCGGGAGGGTTATAAATTGACCTTGAGTTGAAAGTAAAATTTATGTATTATTGGAAGACAGATCGCGCTTTCTTATCATGGGCGGTTATGCAATTTTTTCTTATCGGACGCGTAGATTTCTTAAGGGCTCTCAAGGGTGTTAGATTTCTCTAGAGGGCTGAAAATCGAAACAATTTTCAAACAGGTATAATTCTTTTAAATTTAAATTAAATAATTCGAATCTTTTACGCATTATTTATAACGGAATGGGGTTTCAAAAAAGTATAAAAAGTTTTAAGATATATAATCAAAATTTTAAAAATTATAAGCATATGAAAATTCTGTAATAAATATTAAGTAATTTTTGCGTTGCTCGCTCGCTATTTTCTAAAATAGTAGCCTCTGATGTATAAAACTTTATAGAATTATAAAATGTATCATACTCTTTAAACCCTACATCATTTAAGAATAATATATCTTTTGTATTTCAAAATATTGAAGTTTTTTAAAAAAAATTTGAAAATGTAATTTTTTTATTTTTTAAAAAATATAATTCATTATTCTACTAATATAATATTACTGTAGTGTAATAAAGATACATTTAACTTTATAAATCAACTTATAGCTAGAAATTAAAGCTACTATTTTAGAAAATAGCATGCGCAACGTAAAACTTAATAAATGTTTCTTATAGAAAAGTTTATTTTCATATGCTTATAATTTTTAAAATTATGATTATATTTTAAACATTTTAAACTTTTCTGAAGCCCCATTCCCTTATAAATAATGTGTAAGAGATTCGAATCATTTAGTTCAAATTTAAAAGAATTATACCTGTTTGAAAATTGTTTATATTTTCAGTCCTCTAGAGAAATTTAACACCCCTGAGACTTCTTAAAGTTTTTGCACTGTGTTGCTAAATATGAACTTTTATTCAAATTAAACCGTCATATTCAACTGAACCATCTAAGGACGTTCAAAATAAGGGTTAAAAAATCCACAATTTTTAATTTTAGTCAAATATTTAGAAGAGTTCATTATATGAGTAACTATTACACACCCGATTTGCCGAATATTTCATGTCATTGTAACTACATATTGTTTTTAAGTTATTGATATGTTAAGCCCTAGAATTAAACTCAATAATACAAAAATAGCTCTCATGTCTTGATTTAAAAAAAAGAGAGAAAATACATTTATCCTTCACGCCCTAATAACCCTTCCTCTCCGGAATTAGTTTCGAAAAAAATATTTAATTGATCTCTACTTAACAAAGAAAACATGCTTGCTAAATTTCAAGTCTGTAAATGGAAGAATTGTAATAACTATGCCCCCATAAGCCCCTCGCAATATTCTTTGTGGTCGATATCCATAAAACCCTTAATTAGCAGATCTCTACTCAACAAATAGAGCATGCCTGCGAAATTTCAAATTTTAGATCAAATAGTTCGAGAGATATTTTGACGAGCGATTAAAAGAGTGGTTTTTATCCTAAAAAAAAGAGAGATTTCTTCATTCGCTAATGCACATCTAATCGATTTAACCCTTTAAGAAGGTTTCCTTAGATTTTCTTCCAGATATATTAACAATTGAAGAAATGGCCTCGATAGCAAAGTGGTCAGGTCGCGAACTGGTAGACTTTAGCAAGTAGTGGGCTCGAGTTATAATGCCACTACATATGCACCGTGCTACAGCACGTTAAAGCAGTCAAGGTTCAAAGTGCTCAAATCGTCCTAAAGGGGAAGCTTGGAGAGTGGGGTACGAGGCTCAACATCACAAGAATCGTAACTAATTACTCCGTGCAGCTTCAAAGACTGACGTCAATACTAAATAAAAAAGTGTGTGCTTATGACCCCACAATATAAGTGATAACTTCAAATTTTGTAATGTTATTTCAGGGATTGGTTAGGTGAGAATAAAAAACAAGGGGATATTAGTATTGTCCTGTAAAATTATTTATTCATGTCTGTACTCATAAAGTAATGTTTTCGTGCGAAATATACAATCATATTTGGGAATTAATTGTATTCTAAGAAGGAAACAATAGGTTTATGGTAGCTGAAATAGATTATAAATCCTTTAGATTCAAAATTTTATTTAAATATCTATAAAAAGAAAAACTCCGTCAAGCGTTGTTCCGTACTTCCTCGAACTTCATTTGGATCATTTGACATAATTCAATTGAATTTTGATTTTAAAAAATCAACTAAAGGTTTTGATTTGTCTTTTGAAAAATCTATTTTAAAATTTCCACTTAAAGTCATAGGTAATTTGTTCAGAAGACCCGATCCGGCTTTGTGAATTTGGTTGTAATTTAACAATATTCAATTCTATCCATGAATTAATTTAAGCAAAGGGATAGTAAGACAGGTAGTTGATTGGGAAGAGAAGAATCTAGGTTAAAACCTTTATAAAAAGGGATTTTTAATCAGAAGATTTATATTACATAATCTCTGGCTTATACAGTTCTTTTGTCATTGCATGGCAGTTTTGTACAAATATTTCCGGTGCTGCTACAAGGAAAGTCTTCTTAATTATATTTTGTTTTATTTATATTTAAATTATTTAATGTAACTTTTTTTCTTAATACCTGTTAGGGTTCATGTACGCCACTAGATGGCGCTATTTAAATTATAAGGTGTGTACTATTGTTTACGCGGGAGAAGTAAAAAACAACGATTGGAAGGAGGCTGTACGAGCCATTCGCTCTGTGTTAGCGATACTTTTTTATATATAATGTTTTATGATAATGTAAAAACAAGAAATTGAAAGAGGCTGTGCGGGCCATTCGCTCAATGTTAGCGATATTGTTTTATAAATATTGTTAAAATAAAACCATTTGAAAGACATCAACATAAAAATTGGAGGCACCAGGACGAGATGCAAAGAGATAAGTCATTTTGAATAATATTTTTGATATTTGAAACTGTTATTAGGACTTATTGTGCATAGAACTAATTTGAATGAATGAACCGAATTATTTTTGATTTCATGATTTTACTGCATATTTTTTATTATTGATTTGGATATTTTGGTGAATAAATTTTTTATATGAGTGAAACAGAGAAAGCTCAAATGGCTGAAATTCGAGCAGCCAGAGGTCGTGTAAAGGCATCTTTGACCAGGCTAGAAAATACTTTTGATGAGATAAATACTCGAAATGAAAGTTCTATTCGGTTATCAGATTGGATGACTTATTCAAAGAATTCGAACGATTAGATTCGAATTTGAGTTTAGAGGAATCTGAACTCCAAGAGTTCGAAGAGAGATACTTTTATTTGAATGCAAAATTTAATGATAAATTAGATGAATTAAATGTTCAGAATCAAGGTAGAACACAAAATTCAGTAGCGAGTTCAATTACTTCGAACTCAAATGTTAGTAATTTTAGGTTACCAAAATTGAGTATACCACAGTTTAATGGTCATTTTAAGGACTGGATAAATTTTAAAGATTTATTTGTTTCTACTGTGCATTCACAAGTGTCAATATCGAACGTTGAAAAATTCCAGTATTTGAAAGGTCTACTTACTAATGAGCCAGCTTCGTTAATTAAGCATATGCCTATATCTAATGATTCGTATGAAGAAGCTTGGCAAAAATTGTTAGATAGGTATGACAACAAAAAACAAATTGTTCAGTCATTAATTAAAACGTTTTTGGATCAAAAACCTATTTCCGAAGCTAATTGTTTTAATTTGCGTAAATTATTGGACACGAGTGATGAATGCCTAAGAGGGCTTAATGCTTTAGGTGAGCAAGCTTCTAGTAAAGACTGCTGGTTAATTTATTTATTATTACAAAAAATTGATCCAGAAAGTAGACGTTTATGGGCTATTAAATCATCTGAAGAAGAATTTCCAAACATGAAAGCTTTCCTTGATTTCCTAAACGTGAGGTGTTCTTCTTTAGAATTAATGTCAAATAATGAATCTGAATGTGAAATTCCGATAAGAAGTAATTATGCAAATTCTAATATAGAAAATGATAAGGTCTTAAAATGTGTGTTTGAAATGTAAAGGAACACACCCTTTATTTAAGTGTATTCAATTTAAGAGCATGGATGTTAATTGTAAAAAAAATTTTGTAAAACGTTTTTCATTGTGCTTTTTATGTTTAAATAATCATAAATATAAATCTTGCCCAAATAACCATTTAAAATGTTCTCTATGCTCTTCTAAGTTCCACAATACTCTTTTACATGAAAAAGGCCCAACGGAAACGCGTTGTTTACAAATTCGTTACAGGGGAATGAAACTTCACAGAGGGAGGGAACTAGCGCAGAGACTCGCAACGAAGCGAGTGAGTTCAAAGGTCAAGCGGGAGAATCGGAGATTTATTCTGGGGCTTCGGTGAACAGTGAATTAAATCTTTCTTTTCTGCCCACAGCAAATGTAAAGATATTTTATAATAATAATTCTAATGAATCATTTATCTGCAGAGCATTATTAGATTCTGGGTCTGAATGTTGTTTTATCTCAGAAAGAGTTGTAAATATTTTAGGATTAAAAAGAAAAAGCAGTAAAATTTCTCTTCGTGGGATCGCGGGGGTTACTGCAGGTCAAACTAAAGGCTGCGCTGATTTGGTTATCGGATCACAGTCTTCGAATGAGCGTTTGGAAGTGAACGCTTTCATTTTAAATAAAGTTACTTCACAAATTCCTTCGGAGTTTTTGGATGTGAAGGATTTAGATTACTTGAAATCGATTCCTCTTTCAGATGAGGAATTTATGAGTCCTAAAGAATGTGATATAATTTTAGGATCTGATTGTTTTTTTTTGATATTCTTCGCAGTGGAAAAATTGTTGGTTCTAAAAATGAACCCATTGCACAAAGAACTATGTTTGGATGGGTTGTTGCAGGAAAACTTAATGTTAAAAAGAAGGAACCGCATGAATTATATTCTCATTTTTTAAGTACTGAAAACGAATTAAATACCGATTCGCTTCTTCAGAGATTTTGGGAAACGGAGGAATTATCCGTTAAAAAACAATTTCTATCCGATGAGGAACAATTTTGTGAAAACCATTTTAAATCAAATTTTAAATATAATGATGAGGGTAGATTTGTAGTAAAATTACCAATATACAGAGACACCTCACGGTTGGGTAACACTAAAGGGATAGCAATTTCTCGGTTGCTTGCAATGGAGAGAAGATTTCAAGTAGATAAGGACTTTGAAAGGCAGTATAAAAATTTTATGATAGAATACGAATCATTGGGGCATATGATGCCCGTGGAAAACAATGAGAAATCTATGGACCCCAAAATTTATTTTCTTCCTCATCATGCTGTTATGAAAGGTGACAGTGTTTCAACGAAATTACGAGTTGTATTTGATGGCACTTGTAAACCTTCAAATGGAAATTCTATTAATTCAATTTTGGGAATAGGTAAAATGTTACAGCCTGACCTCTTCACGATCTTAGTGAAATTTAGATTGAATGAAATTGCTTTTTCCGCTGACATCCAACAGATGTATAGACAAATACTAATTGATCAAGAAGATCAAAATTTTCAGCGCATTGTGTGGAGAGAATCAAAGGACTCTCCCATACGGGAATATAAACTGTGTACGGTAACATACGGTACAGCATCAGCACCGTATTTAGCTACTCGCTGCTTGTTTCAAACGGGGTTAGATCTTGAAAGAGATGATCCTGCTGTTTCATCCCTTATAAAGGAATCTTTCTACATCGATGACTTAATGGCAGGAGCCCCCCTTCGAGTGAGGAAGCAATTTCCTTGATAAAAACACTTTCTAACATACTAGAAGCAAGAGGATTTCATTTAAGGAAGTGGTGGTCCAATTCATCAGAAGTACTTTCCCGTATTTCCTCAAACTGGGTAGGAGATAGTTCCAATGTGGAAATCCATCCTGATGAATGATCCAAGGCCCTAGGACTTATATGGGATTCTATGAAGGATATCTTCATTTTCAATTTAAAAGTAAATTTTCCGGACAATATCACTAAACGTTCTTTCCTGTCACAATCGGCAAGATTGTTCGATCCTCTCGGTTTCCTGACTCCCTGTACCGTGTCTATTAAGATTTTTTATCAACAGTTATGGCTGTTGAAATTAGATTGGGACAGTCCTCTTCCAGTAGCGCTTGCAACAAAATGGAAAACATTCCAGAAGGAGTTTGAACAAGTTTGTTCAATCCACATTCCCAGGTGGATCCACACTACTAGCCAACAAATAACTCTGCATAGTTTTTGTGATGCGTCTGAGTTGGCCTATGCATCGGTCATCTATGCTGTGCAGCCGCAAGCCGATGGTAATACCAAGGTGACTCTTTTGGTGGCTAAATCAAGGGTGGCACCTCTAAAGTCAGTATCAATTCCAAGATTGGAGCTCAACGGTGCACTGTTACTTGCACGCCTTTATGCAACCTGCAAGAACATCTTGAAGGAGCAACTCTAGCTTTATAATTTGTGAATTAATTGTAAATATGTATCATATTTTATATTTGCATGCTGGATGTACTGTATTATTAGGTATTATTAAGCAAACTTATTGGATTATTGGTTTAAAAAATATTGTAAAAAAAATGTATTCATAAATGTATAATATGTTGTAGGTATCGAGCAACTACATCCAAGCAATTAATGGGTGATCTACCAACTCATAGGGTTACTCCCAGTAGGCCATTTTCTGTTTGTGGCGTAGATTATGCTGGCCCCATCAATATTTTAAGATATAGAGGTAGAGGAGCAAAGACTACTAAGGGATATATAGCTCTTTTTGTATGTTTTGTTACCAAATCTCTACATTTAGAACTAGTGAGTGATCTCACTTCTTAGGCTTTTATTGCCTCCTTGAAACGCTTTTGTGCTAGAAGAGGAGCACCTAAGCACATTTATTGTGATAATGGTACCACTTTTGTTGGTGCCAGAAGAAAATTGCTAGAAATATTTAAATTTGTATCAAAACTTAATGAAAATGAACACTTTTGCTATTTTCTATCTCAAGTGAATATAGAGTGGCATTTTTTAGCCCTCCAGTGAGTCCTCATTTTGGAGGATTATGGGAAGTAGGAGTTAAGAGTATTAAGTACCATTTAAAAAGGGTCATTGGAAACACAAATTTAACTTTTGAGGAGTTCAGCACTTTGTTAACACAAGTAGAGGCAATTCTGAACTCAAGACCTCTAGTCTCTTTGGATTGTGACAATGATCCAGACAGTTTAAATATTTTAACTCCTTCTCATTTTCTCATAGGTGCGGTTATTACCTCTTCTCCTGAGCATACCAATGAGGATAAACTTTCTCTTCGCTCCCGTTGGGATATTGTCCAAAAAATGAAGTTAGGTTTTTGGAGAAAGTGGAAAATTGATTATCTGAGTAATTTGCAAACCAGAACTAAATGGAAATGTCCTAACAATAATTTTAAGGTTGGAGAAATTGTAATTATTAAGGAAGATAACATTCCTCCAGCAACCTGGCCTTTAGGTAAAGTAATTGAAACGCATCCAGGTAAGGATGGTGTTGTAAGAGTAGTAACTCTTAGAACTGTTAAAGGTAGATTTAAAAGACCAATTCATAAGCTTTGTAAACTTCCTCTACATCAAGAATAACTTCTTGATGGGGGGAGTATGTTAGGGTTCATGTACGCCACTAGATGGCGCTATTTAAATTATAAGGTGTGTACTATTGTTTACGCGGGAGAAGTAAAAAACAACGATTGGAAGGAGGCTGTACGAGCCATTCGCTCTATGTTAGCGATACTTTTTTATATATAATGTTTTATGGTAATGTAAAAACAAGAAATTGAAAGAGGCTGTGCGGGCCATTCGCTCAATGTTAGCGATATTGTTTTATAAATATTGTTAAAATAAAACCATTTGAAAGACATCAACAATACCTGTATACTTAATTTTGTTATTTTAAACTTTTAATTTTCTTTTTAGACTCAAAGTATATTTAAGTAATGTGATTAATAGAACTATTTGTTTATTGCTTTTTCAATTCGCTTACAAAAATAGATTTTTATTCTTAAGATCACTGCAATATTGCTAATGATAATTATACTAGTTACTTAGTTGTATAAAAATTTGTCCGTTTTCTACATTTTATATTTAATTTTAGTGTAAGATTTCTCTTTCTCTCTAAGCCTATTTTTTTGAAAAATATTACGTTTCATTTTCATGCTTCAACTAGGATTAGAAAGAATCCCACATTCACATTTCTTTAGAAAGAAGTTGTGTGTGGGGGGGGGGAGTCCCACACTTAGATCACAGCTAGGAACTTTATTTTTACGGCGTATTGGTGGGGGGACTAACTACCACGTTTCAGAGTGGTGGTGGGAGGGAGGCGTCCCTCCTTTCCTTTTTAGGGGTGTGTATGTTCGAAAAAGGACGAAAAAGCCGAAGGAGCGTTACATACCCGAGCGTGACGTTCATTCAAGTTCACTCTCTAGCAAAACACGCCAATAGAAGTTATCACTACAAAAAAATTAGAATCAATCATCATCACTTAAAAGATTATATTTTCTTTTCTCTACCACTCTGATCTTCACTGGTGGCCGTGGGGTCTAGCGGTTAATTTAACGGACTCGTGGCCAGTGTGTCAAGAGTTCGAACGTATCACTACTGAAGACCCGCTGTGTACGTACCGTGCCGATGCATGCTCAAACGTCCTCCCTTGGTGAGTTGAGAAGTTGGGAGAGGAGGTTCCAGCTCAAGTGACGTTTTCGTCACTTGACCGAGACTCAAAATTAAATTAGAAGCAACACGAGGATTATATTCACGAATTTTAAATTACGGCCAAGTAACAAGAATTACATCTTATTCTCCAAATTAATACACCATACCAACGCGTTGAGCCTCAACACATTAATGCCAGCTCAGGTGTCGTCCACGTCACTTGACCATGGTTCAAAATTACGTGGTCCGTCGCCAAAAAGACCTCATACAGCTGAACAGTGTGACGTTCATATTCAATCAATCAAACAAACCAATGCCACCGTTTAGCACGTAGGTAAGTGTATTGAGGAGGGAGGGGGTAGAGAAGAGGAATAAGTTATAAAATTCTTTGAAATAAGTAAATACTTCGCGCAAACACTGTCATTCCAAAGCCTACGGAATAATTTTATGGATAACAGTTCACAGAAAAGGTAGTACTTAAGAAAGACGCATATATACGTCTGGGGGCAATTAACACACTGGCTGAGCGAGACGTTTATATACGTCGGAGGGACTTAAGAGGTTAAAGTCTTACTGTGGGTTCAGGGTCAAAGTATAGTATTATCGAATTTAAAACATCGTTATTGTATGAAGAGGGGAATGCAAATTATTATTGAATATTGGGTCGCAAACATTTAAAGTTTGAGAAGCACTGTAATAGACGAATTACATAATTTTTAGAGATTACATCGCCAACTTCGTGAAACACGTTCATTCACGTCACCAGACATGATGCTGGTCAACGAAGAGCTGTACGCAGTTCAAGCCTGGAAGAAAACATTTTGAACGTTGTGGCTGAATTATCCGAGTCACAAGTATAAGAGCAGTTGCTCCTCACGTAAGTATGAATCATCAGACTGTTTGTGTAGCGTTAAACGAAAAAATCGCTTTCACCCCTTCCATTTTCAGGGAGTACAAGCTTTGAATCCGGCAGATTATCTTATCCGGCTGCCAGTAGGTGGTACAGCAATATGCGCGCTGCATCTGGACTTCACTGCTCATGTGCTGAACAGTTATTCCAAACATTACACTTGTCAAAGACGTTTTCAATAAACACTTTGTATTTCATTATTTATTTTTTTTGTGTTTGTGCCTCACCTGCACCCATACATTCCTATACAATAAATGATTTTTACATACACACAATGTCCTGTACCTACCCTTAAAGTTTGTGCCAAGAGAATTCCAGACTACCCTGTATAATAAAATTTTAAATCTGTATTCTTGGCTTCTATTCCATGCATGCATTGTCGAGGAATTCGGATTGTTTTAAATTTTTACTACTCTGTGTGGCACACTGAATCATATTAGGATATTAATTGACTCAGCAGTGTTATAGGGTTGCCGACTCCTGATATACACTGACTTTAATTGAATTTTGTACTTACGCCAGTGTTTCTCAAACTTTCTCAATACTGGCACTCCCCTTTTCAATCACAATTTTTATCGCCCCCCCCCTATACATTAATAATGTACTGAATGCAATAATAATGCACTTTGACCCTAAAGCAACAATCTTTATTATAAACCGTACAAATTCATGACATAAGCATTAAATTTTATACACATGTTACTTTTAAGTAAAAAAAAAAAAATTAAGTAATAGGATAATTATTGTTATTTTTCCTTTTTCTAATTTTTAAACTGAAACATATTGCAAAATGTGGTGGTTGCTTAGAAGACACAATATAGATATCAGCTAAATATAGAAAAATAATTCAGAGGGTCAATTTCTAATCATAAGCATTCCTTTGAAAACTTTGCTCTGTAAGATAAGCCCATGGAAGTCGCTAATACTTATTAAACTTGTTCTTAATTTAGTATTAGTTAATTAGTTATAAAATACTCTGTGTAGCACTGATACATTAAAAATATACCGGCTGAAGTACCCGCTCTTTGCACGAGTTCCTTTATAAGAAAATAAAACATTTTTGATATAATCTCTGAATTGTAAAGAGAGTAAAGCCAAGTGCGCGACAATGTTTACAAAAATGTAAAATGATTTTTTAAAATGATTGCTCAAATTATAATTAGTTTTAAGCGAATTGTAATTCTCAGCCTCACAAAATTAGCATTTAGAATTGATGTTGAATAATGAACAATAAAAAAAATCTGATGAAGAATAATTGTATTACTTTTAATATTTAAAACGAAAAGACTTCAACATGTTTTAACCCTGGAGCAGGGTGAGTTGAGTGAGTTAATATTAACGTCGCACTGTTCAGCTACACGAAGGCTTTTGGCGACGGACCACGTAATTTTGAACCATGGTCAAGTGACGTGGACGACACCTGAGCTGGCACCTCCTCTCCTAACTACCACACCAACGGGAGGACGTTTCAGCTCTCGACAGATTTAACGTGCATCGCTGCCCTACACGGCGGGTCTTTAGTGGTACTGGGATCGAACTCATGACATGCCTGCCATGGTTGGATACCTTAACCACTGGGCTACCGCAGCCCCACCCTGGAGCAGGAGCGCACTCGATACTAATGGTCGAGCGTGGTTATTGAGTCATCCCAATCCTTTTTTTATAATTATTCTTATAGCACACAATAAAAATCGTAATTCCAGTGAATAATTTAATTACGAGAAAATATACTCACCTACTTTCAAGGACACAGAAAATATTTCGGAAAAAAGTTATCACACTGGGAACTCAGTCAAAACAAGTACCTCTTAAGATTGTAAAAAAACGTTTGTCACTCCCAAAAAAGAGGGAGATATGTGACAAATATATTTTAGTTCACGTTAAGACTGGCAAACAGGAGGATAGTGCCAGGGCCATTGGTAACAATTAAACAGTTTTACCAGAATTACCGATTTCGCGCACTCTGTGCTCGCCGGATTAAAAGTGTATTTATTACAATATAGATGTTCAAAAAATTATGTAAAACGTTTTTCATTATGTTTGGGAATACTCATAAAAATAAATCTTGTCCTAGTAATCCTTCAAAGTGCTCTCTGTGCTTTTCCAAAAATCATCAAAATATTTTACATGGGAAAAAAGCGCAGCAGAAATAGTTTATTTACAACTTCCCTAAATGAAAAAACAAATACACACATAAGAGCAGGGACGTAACTAACCCCACAAGTAAGTTCGAAGGTCAAACCACAGCAAATTCATTCTGCTGCCTACAGCTGATGGTAATAATGTAGTACAGTGAAAAATTTTTTACCTTCCTAAAATTTTTTTTGATTATGGGTCTGGGTTTTTTTCGTCTCTGAAAGAGTAGCATTTTCGGTTTGAAAAGAAAACGTAATAAAAAAATCTCTCATTATGGGATTACAGCAAATCAAATAAAGTGTTTTTTATTTAGTTTTAGTATCAAAGAAAGCGCTAAAAGATGAGGTTTTGAAGTAAAGCTTTTATTTTTGATGAGGTAATATCGCAGATGATATATATAAATTATATCAGTGTAAATGTGTATTTTTTTATTATATCAGAAAGTATTTTGTTTTACTTCATTCCAGTAAATAAATTTTTTTAAATCTTTTATTTTCGATATGCTCGCGCCCCCCTTGTAGTTTTATCGCGCCTTCCAGGGGGGCGCACCCCACAGTTTGAGAAACACTGACTTACGCGATAATATGAGGCGCGATATCTTTTTCAAGAAAATTAACTCGTCAATCAGTATACTCAATTTATTCGGAATTTTACTGATAAAGCTTGTCACCGATTCACTAAATGCTTAAGTCGATCTTTCTTCTTACGCAGAAATTTTCATTCTTTTACAATCTCTGCTATTAGTTCATACTCTTCCGATATATATTTATAAACCTTATTCAAATTTTTAATCATTATTAAAATACTTTTTATTCATTCACTCAAGTTCAAATCCATTTTTTAAACTGGTAGTGAATGACACTTGATGTTAATACAGTTTTTTTCAAATATTAATTCCTTAATTAAGTTTAATTATTTATATATATATAGTTTAAGAGAAACATTTCTCTCAGTCAATATTATTCCTGTAGATGGCAGCACCATTGGATAAAACAGCTTTTGTTACATTTGTGATGAAGATTTAACTTAACCTAAATAATCACATGCCAGTTAAGACATCAGCATCTCTTTTACACTGGTTTTCAGATAAATTCTTACCAATTATATTCAAATTTAATTAAAAAATGTAATTACAAATTTAATATGGTACAAAGTCTTTAATGTTGATTTAAAAGATGTTTTGTCACTTAATATTGTGATTCTGTCATATGTATATACATATTTATAATAATTGTATTTAATAAAAAGTAACTGAAATAAAAATTTTTTTTCTTTGTTGGCTTAAGTAGGAATTGACTTAAAAAAATGCTTTTTATACTACTTATTTATCTTAAGGAAGTTGTGAAAATTTGTAATTTTAAATGTATTGGTTTAGAAAAAGAATGAGAGTATTATTGGTTTAGAAAAAGAATGAGAGTATTATAGGGTGAGGGGGTGCTTGAAATTATTCGCCTAAAGAATCGGGTTTGTTTATGACTAAAGATTTAATATAAAAAATACATTTTTCTCACTACTTTTAAAATTAGATATTCCATGATATTTTTAAAAGTGAAATATATGAAAAGAAATTTTATACTAATTATAAAGTTTAAATACAATGTCGCGTTGAAACAGAAAAAATTTAAAATAGGATATTACAATTCTGATTTGAAAAGTACTCAAATTTTGCAGCCTTGTACTAAGAAAATAGGAAAGACATTAATGGGGGAGATTAATGTAATTCCCACCAAAAACTATTTTAAAATAAACTTTAAAAAATTTTTTTACGAGTATAAGTGGAACAACAATACATTAGAACATTTTTGAAGTAAGAAGTTGTACAATGGAATATTTACACAGGTGTAGAAAATAAATTCAAAATATGTATAAAATAGTCTCAGGTTTTGATGAAAAAGGTCTTTATTTCTTGGAAATATATTGTTTAAATCAAATTTTATAACGCATTTTAATGCTCAAAAATTTTTAGAGACAGTTTAAGGTACATAAGGAAATACTCGTATTTTAAGGAAAACATAGTTATTTTAAACAATTTCAAATTTTTCCTTTTGCATCCCTTTTTTGAAATTTAAGATAAAATTTTTTTGTACCGAATGGGGAAATTAAATATAATTACTGTGAGTACTTTAAAAATCTGAATTAAAAGAATATATAATAAGTCATCAAAATAATTAAATCTTGAACTGAGACCATATATTTAATTATTGAGAAGAGATTTTTTTTTTCTACAAGAATCTTTTTTTATAATATTTCCTCTGTTTAATTAAACTAAAAAAAAACATTAAAACGTAGAAAAGTCTATGCTATGCCCCAAAATATTATTTTAAGGGGAAAAAACTAATTTCATTTGCTTATAAAATTTATAAAAACATTAATAAAAAATTTTAAAATTAAGGAATTTATTTAAAATAGCAAAATACAAAACAAATATTTCGTACAATTTACATTCATACAAAAGAAAAAGATGCATAAGTCATATAAATAACAAATGTAACATTTGTAGAAATAGAAAAAATTTGTCAGAATTTATGAAAGAAATTAAAAATTAAGGCTATATATACATTTAACACCAAATAAGAAATCCCACAATCAGAATTAATTCTTGTGGCATTTTCCATCCACGAGTTTATAACCAGGAATTCCGCATTCAATACGTCTACATATCTTTTTGAATACATCGTATATGCTGTCTGCATTGCATTGATGTCCTTGTACTTGTGTCAAGCCAGTTTTATTTCCATCTTTGAAATTAAAATCCAGCAAATGTGCAAAGGAGAATGTCCTTTTAGTAGAGAGAGCTCTTTTAAAAAACATTTGATTGTGCACGCAGAAAACTCTTCCAATATTTTCGCCATTACAGACAGCGCAATGGATATTTTTGTATACTTTATTGTCACTTTGTACCACAGCCATGTAGGAAGCGCATGCCTTTTTGTCTGCTGGATTACCCCATCTTGAAGGGCAGGTTGAAATTATATTGGGTCTGCACTGCCTCACTGTAGAAAGATAGTCGGGTTTGTGGAAGATCAGAGTAGAAGGGTAGAATATTCTTCCATAACGGATTCCCCATTGGTTGTGATAAGGATGATACTTCAGGTTTGTCAATACGAAGTCGTCACTCAAGGAAATGGAAGGAAGATTGCGAAAGTTTATAGATATCAACCAAAATTTCAGGGATGATTTTAGGGCACCATTACACTCGGCGCAGTAACGATTGCGGTACGTCACACCGGTGACGTTATCAGTGGCGGGAATTGAAAACAAAGGATCTTGGAGTTTGTCATGACCATGGCAAAAGTTCTTGACAACATCTGAACTTCTGTAGCTTCGAGGGCAACGATCCACGACGTAAGCTCCCTGAGCGCCTTCATCTCCATAGGGCATGCACGTGGGGCGTTTGCTTCTATTAGGAAGTGACGCTGAAGTCCTTGGAACGTCAATGCAGCAGTCTTGAAATGCTGAACACAGGCGATCACACTCACAGTTTCTCTGAAGGAAATCATTCTGAGCAACATGCTGGCAACTGTCTCGTTGGGGACAAGCTTTTCCCGTTAGGGAAAGATCTGCATAATCCAAAGCGTGAGTGCTGACCAGAAAGATGAAGATTGAAGTGCCAATGTGCAGCAGATGAGTCATTTTGGATCGCAATTCGATAGAACCTAGAAAAATAAATTTTTTTAATCCACTTCTGTACATGAAATGTTTAAAAATATCGTTGGGTGGATGACTTGAGTACCCAGCTCTTTCGAGCTACAACCTCATATCAGTAGGTATTTGAGGGACTGTAATTGATTGACTTTTGCCCTTTGTTAAATTTAAATGCTTTAAAGATATAATAAAAATACTGGAGATTTAGGGAAAATAAAAATTCAAAATAATAAAATGCTTTAAATTAAAGAAAAATAGCTTCAAAGTCGGCGCAAAGCACCGAAAATGAAGGCAGAATTTCGATCTTTGAGTGGGCGGGGCGGTGCCGACCAATGGGAATGGAACTAGGATCTCGATCATTTGGTTGAAAAGAAAATCAGAAAACAGCTTTTTAAAAGCTATTAAAAATATAAAAACAAGAAAAAATAGTAGAGGAACATTTAAATAAAAAGAAGTCTGTCGGAATATATTTCCGAGGAAAATTTAAAGAGTAAATAGTAAAATTTGAAAAAGGAGAGAATCTGGGAATCGAACCCGGTGCAATACATCGGGAGCGTGCATCTCTGACCACTAGACTACGGGGGACACGTGGAAACAGGTGAAATAAGCATTTAAGATGGAAGATGCGAATTTTTGGAAAAGAGAATAAATATTCATATGAAGAGGGGATCTGAAAGAATATTTCTAGGTCTGTTGAAATTAGGATCACGGATATATATTTTTCAATATCTAAGATCGACAGATTACTAGAATTATCAATATTATGAAAAAAGTTTGTTGCAATCTTTTTAATCAATATTTAAAAATGAGCAAAATGGTAAACAATACAATTTGCATTTTACAGATATGAAAGTCAGCTTCAATCAAGGTGTGACACACACACACACACACACACACAAATCGAGACTAAGTGTATAGCTTGTGCAGTGACCTTACAGCTCAACAAAACGACTCAAAAACTGAACTGAATTGATCTGTTATTCTTGTAGCGTGCCTGTTTTTACCAAGTGTTGTAGTTTTTGGAAGCTTACCTCTTAATTGCTCATTTAATCTTTTATCTTTAAAGTTAATAAAAATTTATTGTTATTTCATTCAACCGTGTTGTAGTGAAGAATGTCTAACCACGCAACGCGGCACTTGAAAAAAAGAGGAGTTGGGAAAAAACTGTTCGGGTGACGTCAACTCACACCCAACCTCTATCCATGGCGCCAGTTTGGAGTAAATCGACTACCCCAGTTGGGAGTGCTGCGTCATTGAATGAACACGTGCGACTGCATTTTGCCGGAAAAATGTCTAATGTAAAACCCGAACAGAGCGAATCAACATCAAGTTTCTTGTGAAACTTAAAGCTGTTTTCGGCTAATGTTAAAGAATAGGAGTCAAATTCGGAATAGTTTTTCAGATAAAAAAAAAAGTACTCAAACATTAGTATATTCTGGCTTCACTATCCTGTAGAGAATTCCTTATTTTAAACATACTACTCATTTTTACCCGAGTTGATGTATTTTTTTCTTTTATAAAATGCGTTTCGCATTTTTTCTCCTACACACCGTAATGCTAAACAAGCTCTCCCTTTACACGTTAAAAGGAAAAACGGATATAATTTATGAAATATTTTGAAATTTTAAAAACACTATATTATAAACAAATGCATGAGTTTACAATGTCACAAATTTTTATAAAAACCGAGGCATTTTTTCTGTCCGAAAATGTGCTCCGCGTTAAGGTTAAGTTCGCACTGTCTTACATATGGCGAAAACAGACTCAGGCACGGGAACATTTCGAATGTTAATCGAGGCTCATGGACATGAAAGTTTGTCTCATGCACGTGTGTTTGAATGGCATAAGCGGTGTTGAAGGGAAAGGGACAAAGTGAACGATGACGTACATTCCGAGCACACTAGCTCAGCGATTAAAGACCAAAACATTGATGAAGTTCGTGAGGGGAACCGGGGTGACCGAAGGTTAATTGTCTGTGCATCAGGAGCTGTTAAATTAGATAAGGAAGCTGTTCGAGGCCTTTTAACTTGGAATTACACGCGAGGAAGATTTGTACGGAGGTTGTTCAAAATTTCTGTCCGATGACCACAAACTGTCGTAAGACTGCGTGGACATGTTAGAACGCATTGTAAACGAGCCAGATTTGTTGGAATCTGTTGTAACATGTGATGAGACATGGATTTTTGACTATGACCTAGAAGTAAGCGCCAGTCGATGCAGTGGAAGTCTCCAGGATCCCCGCCCCCCAAACATGCATGTCAAAATCACAATTAAAGGCAATGTTAATTGTCTTCTTCGACATTAATGGAATTGTAAAGATTTAGTGGGTTCTCAATGATCAGACAGTTAATCGACACTACTACATTGAAGTACTAAAAAGATTTAGTGAAAAAATTGGAAAAAAAAGTCTGCTGTTGGGAAATGATGGATGGATACTGCACACGATCTCACGGTCCTATCTTTCAAGCAGTTTCTGACCAGCAAAAACATTACTGTGGTGGGATCATTCTCCTTATTCATCTGATTTGGCTCCATGAGACTTTGTTTTCATTTCCTACAATTAAATCTTGATTGAAGGGAATCCATTTTATCTGAACTGAAGAGGTTCAGGCAAATATGGAGAATCTCTTGAAGAGTTTTCTAAAAACCTCGTTCCAGAACTTACCAGTAATGGCAGCACCAAATGCAGAAGTGTGTGAATGCTGAAGGGGACTACTTTTAAGGTGATAATGTCACGGAGAATTGATTCTGTAAGTATAATGATTCACTTAAACTACCTCCGTTTTTTTTTGCGTCACATCTGGTATATACACAATTGTTTTTGAACATCTATTAATTTAGAGGCTTTTTATGAACGAAAAAAAAATTAAGAGGCTGCTAATATTTCCTCTGTTTCATTTATCTCTGAGAGTTTCTTTCAATTACTGGATTCTAAGGCTGTCTTCGCGTAACGCTAAATAGTAGGACCCAGGTTTGGAATACTTTTTTAAATATATATATATATACTGGTGTGCAAAAATTAAGGACGAGACGGGTTTTTCAATATAACTTTGTACAAAAGCTTTCCAAATCAACACATTTAATACCGTAAGATCCCCAATACGTAAGGACATGTGTAATGTAAGCAACACTTACTAAAAGAGAAATCAGAGGGATAAAAAGAAGCTTGATTGAAAAAGTAGCATGGAGCGCAATGAGACTGAAGGCCGAAACATCCCAGTGATGGGTGTCCAGCAAGAAACATCCGGTCTTTAGTAGGGGATATGATCTCCCCTGACTGCTAGGTAGGTTTCACAGCGTCTGCCCATGCTGAGAATGAGGGTGTCAATGAGTTGTTGAGGCATTGCTGCCCCTTCGTCTTGCAGCGCCAATCGAAGCTCCCGCATCGTTACTGGTGGTAAGGTACGAGCTGCCAAGCGTCTGCCTAGAAATTCCCATACATGCTCGATGGGATTGAGATCGTGCTGGCCAATCCATACGTTCAATATCCTCACTCTCTAAGAGCTGTTCGGCAGCTACTGTGCGATGACATGGTGCATTGTCGTCCATGAAAAGGAACTGCAGACCCATAGCGCCTCTAAAAAGACGCACATATGGAAGAAGAATCTCGTTACAATAACGGGTCCCGTTGACTGAACCTGCGTCGAAGATGTGAAGGTCTGTACGACTACCAAGCATGATGCCTCCCCAAACGAGAACACCGCGACCTCCATACCTGTCCCTTTCAATGATGTTCAAGGGATGATTGCGGCTTTCCCGCTCTCTCCAGATGAGTATGCGATGAGAATCGCTACTCAAACTGAATCTGCTCTCATCTGGAGAGAGTACTCGTCCCCATTCATTGTCTCTCCAATTCCGGTGTTCCCGGCACCACAGAGAACGCCTTCTCCGATGGGCAGGCGTTAAAGGTACACACCGTACAGGGCGTCGTGCAAACAGACCACCACCGTGCAGTCTTCTGGCCACGGTAAAACGCGATATCGGTCGTCCAGTCGCCTGTGTCGTGTGTCTAGCGATTTCTCCCGCTGTCTGCCGCCGGTTTCTTCTGGCCTGTAAGACAATGTACCGGTCATCTGCGGGTGTGGTTCCTCGTGGACGACCACTACTGAACCCCGGATAGCTGTTCTTGTAGTTTGAAATTGTCTCCAATGTCGTGAAACGATGTTGTGAGCAATTCCGAACTCTGCAGCCACACTTGTCACACTGCGGCCTTCCTCCAATTTCGCAATGATTCGACCTCGGGTAAAAGCATCCAGATGTCGTCTAACAGATTGATTATTCGCCATTTCTCGCTGAGGCAGCAACTCGGTGTGATTTTAACTGCTATACGGCATGCAATATCTTTGCCAGAAATACTGATCTTATACCGACAACATGCTTTATACTACTCAGACACTTCCCAATTACGTCTACCTGCATATCTGCGCACGTGCTACCGTACATCACCTTACTTAATCTCCTGATTGGTCTTTCTGTCCGCTCTGCCTCTTCGTTCAGCTGATATGCTAATTTTTCGACTTCGTCCTTGTAATTTTTGCACACCAGTGTATATATATATATATATATATATGCACACCAGTATATATATATATATATATATATATATATATATATATATATATATATATATATATATCCTATATCAGTGTACCTATATCAGTGTACCTTAATGCACTACTCATTTTTATCTTTGATCCCTTTTTTTTCTGGTATAAGATGTATTTCGCAGTTTATCTCCGCTATACCGTAATGCTAAATTAGTTTTCCCTTTACATGTTAAAAGAAACTGTAAATTTATTTAACTTTATCTTTAACTTTTTTTTACATTTATTTAAACTTTATCGTAACCTATTGACGACATTATATGAAACGAAGAACATAGTCACCAATTCAGCGCGTACGACACATAGGAAATCGGGGTTGCCAACTTGGCGGATTATTAATAGAGTTGGCGATTGTTGCAACAATACGTAAGAATTATGAATTATTTCTAAATACAGTCGAACCTCCATCATACGAACCACTATATTCCGAATTTTTCTATGTAGCGAACTTTTTCCTGAAACCAAGAACACATTTCACGATTTTCTACGTAACATAACCTCCCAATAGCGAAGCGCATTTTCTATATAACGAACTTTTTCTCTTGTGATTCAATATTTTGCTCCCTATTTTTAAAGTATTTCTAAACATTTCAAGTTATTCTCTTTTTTAACACACTTTATGGTGGTTATAAATCTTGAACTGGTTTTATTAGATGCTTAACTCGCTGAGAGCAGTAGAATTCTGCGCGCTTCATTCAAGAAGTGCAACCTTTAGCTCCCACTGTCCAGTGTACTAGAAACATCTTCGATATCCCATTTCACCCTCAGCTGTCTCTAGTCCCAGTGTCTTTGAATTAGTCTCCGTTCAATTGCGGTGTTGATCAGTCGTACTGATAGCTTCGTTTCTTGTAGCTCGAAAATCTCAAAACGTAAGTGTTTGAGCATCAAAGAAAAACATTTAATTCTTCAGGAAGTGGATAAAGGCGTCCAGAAACTTCCCTTGCAATCTTTTTTTTCTATTGTTTTTATAAGTAAGACATAAAATAAATACATATTAATGTACAAAAAAAGGTATTACTTTTTTAAATATATAGTGTTTATGATTTTTAAATTTGTTTTAAGTGGTTTATAAAGTATATTTCAAGAGATGAACCCCTATATAACTAATTTTCCATACAACGAACTTTTTTCGGGATTTAGCGACTTCGTTATATAGAGGTCCGATATTACGAACCTCTATATTGCGAATTTTTCTATATAGAGAATTTTTTCTTGGAACCAAGTACATTTCAAGATTTTTTTTCGTAAAATAACCTCCCTATAGCGAAGTGCATTTTCTATATAACGAACTTTTTTTCTTATGATTCAAATTTTTTTCTCCCTGCTTTAAAAATATTTTCTGGACATTTGAAGTGACCTCTTTAAACACATTTTATGGTGGTCATAAATCTTGAACTGGTTTTATTACGTGCCTAACTCGGTGATAGCAATGGAATTCAGGGATTTTTGGTCCATTACAAAGATGCGAGGCGTTGTATGAAACAAAACGCATCTATTCAAAAAAAAAAAAAAAAAAAAAATCAAACAAAATTAATAAATTTTATGAGTAATTAAATTTAAGGATGCATGTGTTTCTAGTTATATAATAATGTACGCTGAAAATTACTTGTATGCTTTAAATTAAAAAATGTCCTTAAAATTCATTAATTTTTAATACAAAATTATTTTCTTAATGTTGAAAGGCCGCAGTAGCCGAGTGGTCAAGATATCGGAACGTGGCTTGCCTTGTCACGAGTTCGAGCACAGTACCACTAAAAACCCGCCGTGTAAGGCAGCGATGCACGTTAAATCTGTCGAGAGCTGAAACGTCCTCCCGTTGGTGTGGTGTGATAGTTAGGAGAGGAGTTGCCAGCTCAGGTGTCGTCAACGTCACATGACCATGGTTCAAAATTACGTGGTCCATTGCCAAAAGCCGTCGTGTAGCTGAACAGTGCGACTTTAATATTCAATCAATCTTAATGTTGAAAATAAATAATATTCCTCGACATTTTTTTCTTGTTTTCCTTGCAGTTTTTTTTTTGATGGGTAAGATATATGAAATGAAGCCCAGTGGCTGAGTGGTTAGTGCATCACGCTTCCACACCCCAGGTTCGAGGTTCAAACCCCGGGCTGG
This sequence comes from Trichonephila clavipes, assembly GCA_019973935.1. Classification (NCBI taxonomy): domain Eukaryota; kingdom Metazoa; phylum Arthropoda; class Arachnida; order Araneae; family Nephilidae; genus Trichonephila; species Trichonephila clavipes. Next base: position 47,247 of record BMAU01006487.1, on the reverse strand, counting down.
GCAAGGTTGACTCAGCCTTTTATCCCTTCAATGGTTCGATAAAATGAGTATCAAGCTTGCTTGGGAACTTAACACTGGGGGCTTTCGCGTCAGACTGACCACATGACCGGAAAATCTGCTCATGCACCTCAGGGCCCAAGGTAGCGTATACTGAGTTGGGCACAGTAGGCCTTGTCCCTCATGGGATGTCGCGCCACTGAGTTAAGATATATAAAATAAATAAAGATTAATTTACAAAAAGGTGTGAATTACTTTTTTTAATGTACAGTGTTTATGAATTTTTAAAATTTGTTTTATGTGGTTTATAAAGTATACTGAAAAGTGAACTTCTATATAAACGAATTTTCTATGTTACGAACTTTTTGGGGGATTTAGCGACTTCTTTAAATAGAGGTCCAACTGTAAATGTTCCAATAGATTTTTTTCATAATATGTGTGTGTGTGGGGGGGCAATTTAGTGATCTAGTCTAGATCGGCAAATCTTTCAATTTTTCTGCGAGGAATTTAAGAGTCAGTAAAAGAGAGAGAGGGAAAGTGAGTGCTATATTAAAGTTGTACGAGGTCTGTTGGGGACGAGCCACGTAATTGAGAACCATAGTCAAGTGACGAGGATGACACCTGAGATGCATCCCCGTCTTCTTCTAACTCCCCCCACACACCAACGGGAGAGCAATTGAGCATCGACAAATTTAATGCGCAACGGCCCCGTCTACACTGCGGGACTTCAACAATACTAGGTTCGAATTCATGACCACCTGCCACAAATCTGTTACTTTGACTCTTAGGCTATCGAGGTTACAGTAAAAGAGGGAACATTAAATGAAACTTCCGTCGAACCCCTGGAAAGGCGATGAGTACCCCCTGGGTTCCGCCGACCACAGTTCAAGAACCGCTGCTTTATACAAAATGCAGATTTACCTAAGCAAAAAGAAATGGGACTAGTAGCGCACACAGGAATTTTTCAAGGGATCGAAAGTTCACCATTCTTGTATCATGCTCCTTTTGTTTTTGTCGATTTTCGAGAACAAAACACAGTAAAAAACTAATTTTTGAATAAATAATTAGCATTAATTAATAGAATTAATCATTAATAACACGTAATTAATTAAATTTTACGTACTATATACTTAGAATTATAATCAATCGGAAAAAAAATAAGGGCTTTGATGGGGGTCCGGACCCCCAAGACCCCACCCCCTTGTGTGCGCCACTGAATGGGACGATTAATTATTTTTCCTTAATTAACATCAGGGACGGTTCTAGAGCCGGACAAACCGGACCCCTGCCCGGAGCGGCATTTAAATCGAACTTGAGAATTTTTTCCGTACAAAAAATTTTCTATATTTTCTGAAATATTATTGGGTGGGAATTTAGTATTTTCTTTAACGTATCTTTTTTCCTTATTTTGTACTCTGTATATTTAATAACAGTTTTCTGTTGCAACTTGGCCGGAGTATATGTTAAATCATGAAATTTAATATGTTTACACATTTGTCACTTGTAACTTTCTCCCCATCCCGGAGTGGGCTCACAATGGACATTCCTTTCACTCATAGGATGTCCGGTGTCAGCTATCTAAAAGGGCACAGAAGTTTTTGGTATATAAAGAGCCATATTGTTTTGTTTTAGTCTCAAGTCTAGTTACTATAAGTTAAAAAATAAACATTTATTTTTCGAAGAAATTGCCCAACCAAAATAATACATGTAATAGTTATGCTGCCTTTTTGTTCGAAAGAATTATTCAAGTTTCATAGATGTGTTTCTATGTGAGCAATTTATCTTTTTTAGTTATAATTTTCTGCTTTGGAGAGAGAGGCGGCATTTTCCCATTTTTGTCCGGGGCGGCAAAGCTGCTACAGCCGGCCCTGTTAACATTAAGGAAGTTTTTGTGATCACAAAGAACCTATTTAATTCATTGTTTGTTAATTTTTTTCTGTAAATAAAAGTATAAATACTTCTGAGAAGAGTTCTATTGATGAACTCCCAATGAGTGTCCAATTCTAAATAAACTCATGCAATATAAAAAGTATTCAATTTTTAATTAATCGGCTTCAGTGGCGCACACAGAAATTCTTCAAGGTTCTCGGTTGATTGATTGATTGAATACTAACGTCGCACTGTTCAGCTACACGTGGGCTTTTGGCGACGGACCACGTAATTTTGAACCATTGTCAAGTGACGTGGACGACACCTGAGCTGGCACCCCCTCTCCTAACTACAACATCACACCAACGGGAGGACGTTTCAGCTCTCGACAGATTTAACGTGCATCGCGGCGGGTCTTTAGTGGCACTGGGCTCGTTTCCATTCTCGGATCATACCCCCAATAAGCGACAAAACATTCTTATTTTATCGATTGTTGGAAGCAAAATAATTTAAATAGTTAGCATTAATTAATAGAATAAATTAATAACAAATAATTTTATTTTACGTACTATATACATAGGATTATAATTAATTGAAAAATAATTACGGGCAATGGGGGTGGGGGAGGTCCGGAGCCGTGGACTCCTCCCCTTGTGTGCACTACTGAGGGCTTCTAAATTCGTAGAAATTTCGCAAAAGACCTAAAGTATATGTTCGAACATCATGAATTACGAAGAAGAGAGCGAGTGTATATTAATGTCGCACTATATAAAACACGAGGGTTATTGGCAATGGATCTCGTAATTTTGAGCCATGGTAACGTGAAGAGGACACTCGAGCTGGCAACCACTTATCCAAACTACCACACCAGAACAGCGTGAGGACTTTGACCCGACAGGATTTCACATGCATCAATTCTTCTATACGATGAGTTTTCAAAGGCCCAAGGGTTCGAATTCTTGACAAGCTGGTCCCGAGTAACTAGGCTGTCGTAGCCAAAAAAGAATCCTGATAGATTATAATGTGAAAAGTATAACTTGACTTAAAGTTTCGATGGCTATGTTTAGTGTTGACCATGTTTTTTACTATAAAATTCTTTTCAAAAAGTATTCGCGATGATTTATATTTTATACATATTGAGCAGTGATACCAGGGGAGTAGCTACCGCAGTATCAATGATACGGGGTCCCCAAAATGTGTAAGCAATCATTATAAAATGTTAAGAGGACCCAAAGGAAGGCACCCAAGGAATTTAGATACAGGGCCCAGCCCACTCAGACCTAGCTACGCCTGTGTGCGATATATATAAATTTAAGAATCTTGAGTTATTTCAAAGGCAAGGGCAATATTTTGAAAGTTCAAAAACTTACGTTAACTGCTCATATCGAACGTGTGTAACTTGGCATTTTAAAGCTACGAGACATGCAAATTCAGGAATCTAGAATTTATGGTTTCAGAGAAGTAACAGTGCTTGAGTATTATACCGTCAACCAATTTCGCCAATGAAAAGATGTTACCAATTCAAAAAATGTGGCTAAATGTTGTCACATAGTTAATATTGTGTTCGGACATGCGTGGGAACGGTTTCCCACTATTGGCTACATATCGCGGCATTTGGCGACGTTTATTCATTTGACGAAATTGATTGACGGTATAGTACGCAAGTAACCGAAGGGATTCTGGCAAATAATGCAGCAATTTTGCCTTTTGATCGCTAGCAAAAAATAGTTCGTTAACTGAATGCAGTAAAATAAAAACGTTTGTTTAAAAATTTCTGCTTTCTAATAGTAACTTAAAATACACTTCCTTTCTCTTAATTTTAGTAATATTTAAAACTACGAGTACATTAATTATATTAAAATCCAATACATTGGTGCATTTTTTTGTCTTAAAACGCATTGCCAATTTGGATGTTTTCAATTAATACAGTAGTTCCCAAACTATTTTAACTCATGGAACTATTTTTATAGTCAAAACTTGCCCACTGACCCCTTTTAGTAGTCAAAACGCCCTCGGACCCCCTTTTTAAATTAAAACTCTGCCAAGAACCTCCTAGCGTAAGATCTACATGAATGCATAGTACAAAAATAAAAAAAAATTAATAAAAACCCCTTTTGTTGAAAAGTTATTATTTTAATAAATTCTTCTTCTTTAAAAAATTAATTTTAGTAAGATGATTCTGTATTAGTATGGATAAGTCTGTGTTTGGATCCGAGTTAATTCACGCACAAAAGGGTTCAACACCCAGTCGGGAATATCTAAGTGGATTATTGTTTATTTAAATTTCCATAAAAATAAAAATTGTCAAAATTTTTGTATTTTATATTAACTCTGACGCGGTTCAGGGACTCCCAAACCAATTTTAGTTTTCATGGACCCCCTGAATAGTATCAGGAAACCCTGGGGGTCCGTAGGGACTATTTCGGGAATCACTGCTTGCATGTTATCATGGTCAAAGATAGCTTTGAAATGCAAATCGTCTACAAGGATAGAACAAATTTCCATACTTTTCCTATTTTAGAACAAAAACTGTTCTTACATGTATAATTCGAAGGAAATGCATACATGAGCATAAAAATTATAAATTGAAAATCAGAATGTGTCCATAACGTACGGAACATTGCCGTTACATACAAATTTCATCTTAAAAGCAAAGAACCTGTTTAGGAAAACCATTATTTTCCTAAAAAGATAAATGTTTGCTCAATTTCTCATTTTTAGGTTGGGGGGATTTCTAAATTTAGTCTAAGCCTCCAAGATCAAAGATAAACCTCCTGGATAAGCGGTTACGTCAGGGCATTTTTACGACACACATTCTTACAGTTCTGGAGAACCCAAATAAAACACACATCGCGGATCCTTCCAAGTTATATAAATTGCTTTAATATAACTTAAATAATTCTAGACAAATTATATTTTAAAAATAATTAGTTTCAATTTGTAACTAAAAAAATATAAATATTTCCGAACAAATTTCACACAAATAATTTACTTAAATACACTCAGGAACATTGAAAATAGCGACCCAAGAAGGAAGCAAAGTACAATCGCGAAACTTTGCAAATAAGTACAGCGTAATGTGATATGCAAATGATCCAAGTTTTGTGCCAATATGCATGCTCATACACGCCGAGGTGGTGCTACAATCAGGAAGAGGGTGCTATATAAGCCAGCGCTAATTCGAAGATTCATAAACGTGACGATTACCTGCCGATTGTAGGAAGACTTTGGTAAGCGAAACATGCCAGGTAAACGTGCTAGAAGACATTTCTCACAGTTAAGGCTACACGGTACCCTTTTTCAAAAATTTTTTTTGGAGACAGTTACAGTAAAAATAACTGATGTTTTATATTTAGATTATATTATTAAGCTAATTCTGTAAGCAAAAAGTCGGTTTGACCACCTACTATTTTACAATTTTAAAAAATTTTGAAGTTTTTTCAAACTCTTATAAAATACTCAATTTTTTAAAATTTTTTAGTAATTTTAAGTTATTTATGATTCTTAGATTATTACAAACAATATTTAGAACGGATTTGAAAATCTATTCCTTTGTTGATTTTTAATAATTATTTTTCTAGAAAAACCTGGAAAAGACACGAAAATTTTTAAAATATCAACTTTAGCATTTTTTAGAAAAATAACTAGAGTTCTCAGCCCTAAATCCATACTAACTTTATAGAACATACATTTGGGAGTATATACAAAAAAATTCAAGGCTCTATCTTGAACAGGAAAAAAAGCCTTAGGGATTAGAAAACACTTATACCTTCAAAATTAAAAGTCTGAGAAAAACGCATTTTAAGTTTGTAAAGTCATAAAACAAAAACTTATAATGCCCGCAAAACTCTAATTTTTTAATATGTTATTTTCCACCCCAATGTATGTTCTACATTAAAACACTATTTTTATTAAATATGACTGAAAATTATATTTTTAATTCAAAAAATATTTTTGCATAATATTGATAACATTTGTTAAGACGTCAGTTTATTCAGCTTTATCTTAAGCTAAAATTTCACGAAAGTTTTGAAACACGAAGCATTTATGTACAAAATAATAATACTATCTTATGAGCAAAAAAGTCAGGTTTGCTCATAAGATTTAATTTTTTTCAGTTTTAAATTGGGGCAGTTTAGGAAGTTTTAGCTCTTGTCGTACGACTTTAAAATACTAAAATATAGTACTACAATATGTTTAGTATAATGTAGTGTGTGTGTGGTGTGTGTTTTTTTTCAAGGAAATATTCAGTTATATCTGCAGCATTTGAATTCAGAATACTTGTATTCGGAAGTCTAATTGCAGAATCAGCTGAGGACTGATTTTTAGATACATTTTTTTAGTAGTATTCCATCTGTTCGAAATATTGTTTCTCACAGAAACTCAGAACGCATTTGCCATGGCATTTTCTCAATAGGAAAAAAATTAATGATAAAGCTTTTAAGTTATATAAACTATTTTTAAAGCAAAAATTGGCCATGAAATTAATCTTTATTAATTAATTAAGAGAACTCAAAAAACTCAAAACATAATCAAGCAGAAATGATTTTAGTAATGAAAATTGGAATTAATAACCATTTCAAACTAAAAGCTCAAATATTTTTAATTAATTCAACTTAAGTGTAAAAAAATGCTTTAAAAGGAAACCGAAACCATAGCTCATAAAACTTTAAATATCTTAAAAATTAATTTGCTAACAGATCTGAAATTTCGTGGCAAGCATCTCAATGCTATGAGCCACCAAAACATGCAAAAAACAATTTTTCGGTAAAAATGAAATTTTTAGGGTACTGTGTAGCCTTAAGTGAGTTTGAGAGAAGCCTGATCATCGGGATGAAAATTGCAGGCTGGTCGACGCGCCGTGTTGCTAGTCAGGTGGATCGTTCGGAGTGTGCCGTTAGAAATTGTTGGGAGCAACGAGAAGGTACCCACGCGCGGAAAACCGGGTCTGGAGCGACCAGGAAGACCAGAGGAGAGAGGATCGAAGGATCGTGCGGCAAGCACTTTAGGACCCCACAGTGACTCGATCGACGATATGAGCAGACGTAGGCGTAGCAATTGTTCCACAAACAATTTCCAGACACCTTGCAGAAGCAAATCTTAAATCCAAGCACTCTTTCCGTGCACTCCCTTTAACACCGGAACATCGGCAACTGCGTCTACAGTGGTGCCAAGCCAGATCAATGTGAAATGTCACAGATTGGCAAAAGGTTGTGTTTAGTGATGAATCCCGGTTTGTTTTGGGGACAGATGATAACCGTGTACGGGTGTGGAGGCGCCCTGGTGAGCGGTACAATTCCCCCACACTGTTCTACGTCACACAGCCCGCACAGCTGGTGTAATGGTCTGGGGGGCATAGCCTATGATAGCCGGTCCATTTTAATTGTGATGCGTGGAACCTTAACGGGCCAACGTTACGTTGATGATATTCTTCGACCCCATGTAGGACCTTTCCTAAATGGTCTCCGAGGGGCAATTTTCCAGCAAGATAATGCTCGTCCGCATACAGCAAGAGTTGCTCAAGACTTCCTACGTCATTTTTAGACTCTTCCATGGCCAGCCCGCTCCCCCGATTTGTCCCCTATAGAGCACGTGTGGGATCAGCTAAAACGGCAGATGCCATCGTGTCACTCTGTACATGATTCAGAGTTGGCTGTTCAAGATTTGTGGGCCCATCTGCCTCAGGACAACATAAGGTGTCTAATCAACTTAATGCCGTACCGTGTGGCGGCATGTATTGCAGCTGGAGGTGGTCCAACGCGCTATTGAAGTTGCCCAGTATTTGTGTCGTAGCACACCCTGTATTCGTTTAATTGTCTTGTTTTTGAGATCAAGTGAATCTCTCATCTGTGTCATTATGTGTATTAAATTTCATTTCAATCCGATGCTTTCTTCTTGGGTCGCTATTTTCAATGTTTCTGAGTGTATAATGTAAAGTTCGATAAAGAAATATATAATCCAAAGTAACTTCACCAATTCAGTTACGTATATAACACAATAAAATCAAAAAAATTAACAACATATAAAATTGCCTTGAATGTGTATGTTTTTAATCTATGAAAACATTCTGTGCATAATATATGACCAATTCATTTTAAAAAAATACAATATAAATCTTATAAGAATCAGATTTAAACAAAATGTATGAAATCGAATTTTAAAATTTATGAGCATATTAACACATGCATTTTAGAAGCTTAAATAAAACACATAGCAATAAATATCCAAGAACAAGTTTAACAATAAATATTTTACACAAATATGGATAAACTAACTTTAGAATCAATTCTTAAGTTCCATAATTTCACTATATTTGTACGGGGTATTTTAATAACGACAATTCAATTTCTATTTTGCATTTCGGTTATTCCAGGAAATAATTCCAAAATTCTCATAATTTTTAAAAGTTCCAGGATAAATAATCACCTTAAACTAGAATAATTTATTTAGAGCATTTTCAAATTTAGTTCTCTATTTTATACCACATTCGAAAAATAAGTATGGATCTTACTTTTTTTTTTTAAAAAAAAAAGTCCCCTTTCTTCATGGATTAAAAGGATTATGCTAATTTTTCAAGGTAATTAAAAGCTTTCAACCAAGTTTTTCTGGAAAATTGATTTGAATTAAGTTAAAGTTTCAAAGTCTTGCCGAAGGAAAAAATATGGTACTAATTTAATATCAGAGTACTATACGCTAAATTGTTTATATACGTCAAGATGGGTGAAAACACATTACATTATGGTTATCTTTATATTTTTATCGATTATATTATGGTTGTCATGTGAGAATGACGCATATTATAGTTAATTTTTATTGGTTTTTTTCCCGAGGTAACCCTATTAATTTCAAACAATTTAAATTAGAATTCTTTAAAATTTTAACTATTTTCACTGCATTCCTTCTTCAAGCTACTGTTTTAGTCTTCTGTTGTATTTTGTGCTGTTTTTGAATATGGATATTTCTAATACCATTGGTGAGTACCAAGATATTTATTTCAAAGAATATGAGGGTCGTGTGCTTTTAATTATTACGGATGAAATTCCCACATTTTGGTCCATTTTGTTTTCTATGTGACTTTTTTTTCAGTTTGGAATTTTAGTTTTTTTTTTTAAAAAAAAAAAGATCAAATTTTTTTTGAAACAATGCATTTTCAATATTTTACTATATACTTCTTCAGCATTCCTAAATTCCTCATATTTGATTTTTTTTAAATCTTGATATTTGATATCTTTCCTTGCTGATTTCTTTCTTTGAAACTAGTTTGATACCACGGGGCACGCGCCAATTTGGTGTCTATGTTCGCCAGGATGGGCGATAACATTACAATATTGTTACCTTGATATTTTTGCAGTTTCTGGAATATTGCAAGTTTCCAGTACTTTTTAATTGATACTCATCATTAACGTTAAAAACATTCTGTAATTATTTTATTAATATAATATAAAAATACAATTATTATATGTAATATAGTCACATATAATACTCGTTATGAACAATAGTTGTTTTTTATATTATTACGTTACTTATAATTATGTTATTTATTTATAATTATTACGTTATACGAGTAATTTTTACTAAGAATAATTTTTATATTACAATGATTTCCTTTTTATAATTACTATATAATTACTATTAAATTATATTACGTACTGCATAATATTATTAGTACATGTAACTTTTTATTTTATTATATAGTATTTCATTATTTATTGATTGATCTTGGCTATTCTCATTCTCTTCCAATATTATTTTGAAATATATATATATTTCAATGTATTTCAAAACAATATTTTAAAATTATCTTTCTGACGATTTCATTCCGCTAGGTCGCCATCTTGGATTCCATTCCAGCGACAACAGGCGCTGCTTGGCGTGATTCCTTTATCGCGACAAGCAACGCTTGGCGTCAAGCCCCTTGATGTCAAACTAGCACCCAGTTAAATTCTACACTATTTCAATATTTGAAAAACACGTCAGGAAAAAGCAACTTCTTTAAAATTATTTTCCTAACAATTTATTACAACTAGGCCGCCAACTTGGATTCCATATCACTCGACAAGCGTTCTTTGGCACCTAGCACTCCGATATCAAATTAGTTCCAAAAATAATTTTTTAGAAGTAAACATAGGGTTTTTGTTGTTGTTCTCTGAGTTCTTTTAACAGAAGTACTCGTTTATCTTCAAAAATTTCTACATCTGGTTTTTCCTAACTAGATTACATTTTTGCAATAATGACTCCGCTTCAACAAATCTTGTTTTTAGCGCAAAAGGATATAATGATTCTTAGATAAAAACTAAAATTTCCAGCGAACGGTCTCAAAATTTCGTGATAACAAAGCTTTAAGAAGCACCCATTTATGAGAGAGAGAGAATGGCGGATTTCCCCCCTCAAAATTATTATTTTCTCCCGGAGATATTCTTTATTTTTCAGTTCAAGATTAAACACACAAAAAGGATTCCGTACTTCATAAACAATTTAATTAGTCCTTAAATGGAAAAATGCGTTTGAGAATTTATTTATTTTTTACGGATTCTACTAACGCACTTCGCTTACTTCATATACATAACGCACTCTGATACATATACATAACGCACTCTGATGCTACTAATGCACTTATAGATACTACTAACGCAAGTGGTACTGGTTGATGGTAAAAACTTTTTGCTTACTTGTTATGTATCTCCTGTCTTCTGTATGAACTGGATTTCGTCAAATGAGTCAGCTATTCTTCTGTAAGAATGTCTAGAACAAATAAGAATTAATTGATGAATAAATCTGAGCATTACAGAATTTTATATAATCCACAGTTCAGTTTAAATACTTACAATGAGTAAGGTAGCAATCTTCTATAAAAGGGAATGTTTACTACTTGCAGTTTGAATTCCGCACAGATACCATTGAAAGCCTTCTATTTTCCCCAACTCTACATTGTAAATCCAACCCCGAAGATATTACCAAACCCTTTCAGACCAATGATCTTTGACAACCCGTGTCAGATAACGCAAAGGAAAGTAACAGGTCTTGCTACACTTTTCACTTGAACAATATTAGATTGAAGAAAGGAAAAAAAGGAATTTCAGGGGAATTTCAAGACTCGACACAACAGTTTGGAAATTTGTAACTTTGGTTTCTTCGGGTTTTTAATTTCGGAAACGCTCTTTCTTTTTATTTTAGGACAAAATGCTTTTGCTAATTCCGATACACAAAGTATTTTTTATTTTACTTTAGGAATCATGTGCTCTTATTAAACAATCCGCGATAACAACATTTATCATTTCGGTAACACTGTACATTTGTATTGTATAATATTTAATTCAACACGCACAGGCGTATTATAATAACCTTAAAAACTGTATTAACTGTAGCTGACGTTGGAATATTAGTTCTTAATTCTTCTATTTCATAATTTAGAATTTCATGCTCCTTTTTTTAATCATCCAGATTTATTAAAAATTCTATAAGTCATTTCTTTTCGTTTTCACGCATCAGGTATTAAGATTTAAAAATAGCAAAATTATTTTTATTGCTTACCTAATGTGGGCATATCTAAAAATCTTTGTTTTGAAATTTTCTAGCTTTTCATTTTTAATCAAGTCTTGCAACGTATAAAATACCTGACGATCTAATTGTGAAGGATCAAATGTTCCGAGTTTAAATTATTCACGAGCTTTTTTTACTCTTGTAAGAAAAATATTAATAAACCCCAGAAAATGGTTCAAGAACCCTTGTATCTTTTTAAGCAACACTAGTTAGAGACAGACTGGTGTAAATAAATCAGATAATTTAGAATTTCCGAGAATCAGAATATGCACATGTCTTAAATGCATATAACCGGAACAAAGAGTTACTGACATAAGTATGCGCAAGTTCTCTTACAACTCAAATAATTATATAAAAAAAAAAAAAAATTCATATGCTATGCAAGATCACGTGATTTTGCCGTAAGCGATAAACAAAAAACACGAAGGACTTAATTACGCTAATGCAAATGGTTGAGAATAAACAAGATTTCACACTTTCCAAACAATAGAAGGAAAGTCCAATCATAACGGTTAATGCTATCATCGTTTTCAAGACCCGCAACTTTAGTTTTCAGGAAGGTCCAGATTAATAGTAGTTACATCTGCAATTATGAACAACAAAGTTCTATTTTTAAAAATTAAATACATGTGCAATTTTTTTTTAAAAAATTTTAAACTGTTCTTGCAAACTTTTAAAAACAATATCTTAAAATCTATTACTAAAATATATGAAAAATTTTGCTTACCAAAATTATTGCATAACAGAAACACTGGCCAAGCACCAGATCAGTCAGTATTCTAAAAAGATGCACACTTCTTACTAGAGTAAACAAACCACTCTACTAGAACTGAAATAAATATTGAGACCTAACAGGTAAATATCTGCGGTCTTCTACAGGTAAACATATATAGCGACCAACCAATCAGAGAACAGGAGCTGCTTATGGCAACCTCTATATTTCTATCAGTCAAACATTTTATCGCAAAATTACCTAGGCTAAAGTACGCCTAAAAGAAAATTCTAAAAAACTTTTAATAGTTACCAAAAAAGTAATAAAGTGATATACTTTCAAATAAATTGTCATTTACATATCTAATTTCCTGTTTTAACTATTTTACCAAAACAGTTATAGAAACAAAATGTGAAAAAAATCGAAAGACATTGTAGGAAATAAATATAATTAATGTAGTTATACGCGGAATAACTACAAATAATGTAAAGTTAAAATGCGTTTAAAAAACAAGTAAATACAATGGGACCCATAAGACATGAATCGTTATAAGGCACTGATATTTTATTAACCGCCTTATTTTTAATGAAATTTAATCGGCTATGTTTTCTTAAAAAAAATTATGTTAATTTTAAATATGCAATTATATATACATCATTATAATTAGTCAGCATACAGATTTTGTGGTGGATTCTCACGTATATATTTTCCCTTTAACTAACTCTACTTTATGCCGTTGTTTTATTTGAAAACCTCGCAATATCAATCAGTCAGCATTAGTTTTCCGGATAGTTTCTGAAACCGTGATGCATGTTTGGGCCTAGTGCTTAGTGCCATGCTTGGGCGGCCTACTGCCGCCCGCGTGCAGTATACGCACTGCATCCTAGCAGTTTGCAGTGCGTATACTACACGCGGGCGTTCAAAATAAAGGTCGGCCTCCATATTGTTCTATTAATCAAGAAAAAGTTTTGCGAAGTTCTCAAAATCAAACTTATAATAAGTCGAATAAATAAGCTTAATTTTAAATAATTGATTTTTCAACTAAGTCCTGATTTCCCGATAACATAGTATAGTTTTAAACAAATAGAATGTTAGTGCACACTTTGTTGTTCCATAATCTTTATACACATCCTTCATTGGTAGCAAAATTTGTGGCAGAGCCGGCAATATACCGCAAGTTTTTTTTCTTATCAGCGGTATTGGTGACGCATTGTGGATCGATGCTTAAAAAAGAAGTCTCAAAAATGATTAAGAAAAAGTTGCTCCACGAAAATATCTCATATTGTTATTATTACCCAAGATATAGGAATGTTTAAATGCAATATACATTTGGAGATATTAAAAGTTTAAATTTAATAATTGCTTTTACACTTTAGAAAAACAAAATAGAGGAAAGAAGTTAATTTGTGTCTATTTAATTTTTATTAATGTTACTCTTATACAGGTAGATGAGTTTATAACGTCAACGTTAGGTATTAGTCAAAATATGAAGAATTCTCTAGAGGGGTGGCACATTATGTCCTTGAACACGGGCAGCCGACGCCATAGGATGGGTCCTGGGTATATGCAAATATACATTTCTGTTTAAGATCTGGATAAAAAGTGCCACTGTATGCTAATAGTAATAAATCAAAGGGATTAATAATGTTTTAGAAGATTGACGCTGGAAATTTTTCTAGGATAAATCCATTAGAAGATAGCAATAGTTTTTAGGATAGCTTCTGGACTTCATTCAAAGGTAAGTAATATTTTTAATTTAGTTGGAGTTTGACGAAGTAAATCTGTTCACATGTATATATATATTCTTGATATTTTGACCAAGAAATAAAGTTTTAAAATTTGCAGATTATGTAGCATTGTAGGCTTATTTTACTCTTAAGATATCTTTGGGATCTAAAACACTACAACTTTTATTCTGGACTTCTAGATAAATTTATATATTCATATGTTTTTGTTTATTGTATCTTTCGAAACGTTTTCTTAGAAGGATTTTAGGTACTTCGATCCATTTCGCCAATTCGAAAAATATCGCCAAATGTTGGCAAAAATAGTAAATGAGAAAAAATTCATCATGGAAAACTAAACAGCATAATATACAATTCATTAAATGGTCTGAAACTTTTATGACGCATTAACTTTTTAAAGAAATTGCCAAAATTTACATTAAAACAGTATACGTGTATAATGAATATAAATGATTTAAAAAAATCAATATTGAATAGAAATTCATCTTAATTGTTGAAAAATAAATAAATACATACACATATCTCAAAGCTACATACACCAACACAATTCAGAATATACACTAAAAATATTTATACCTTTACTTTCATTATATTAAATTTCTTAGCACGTTGAAAGTTACAAGCGAATGAAGACAAAATGCAACGATTTAAAATTTAATTTAACGATTGAACAATTTAAAAATTAAAAGAATTAATCGATTCAGAAACCAAATTTAAAGCTTTCATCATAAATAATAATTGACATGTAAAACATTAAAACTGAAGAATGCATCTACGTTTTTTTAAGAAAATAAATACTATAAAACTTCAAAAATAATAGTGTTAAAATTTCACATATGGAATATATATTATATATTTATATCTGAAAAGAAATATATTAAACTAAGAGCTTTATTTTGAAATTTTATTGCTATTTTTGTAATTTAAATACCCTATATTTATTCAGATTTGTTAAAAAATTAGAGCTATTAACAGTGCCTTGGGGATATATTTTTCAAGTTACTACTTCATTCACAATACTATCACAAAAATCGCTCACAATCTTGACAGCATCCATTAGCTCTATCGTAAACAACACACAAACAAGAATTGCACAGATGGTCCTCGGAAAAGTTTGTGAATTTCGCAAGTTTGGTATTTTGTACACTACTATATTTTCCTTCGAATCTTAAAGAATTATTGCATGCCAAGATTGTTCAAGTGTTTTGACACAAGTTTGAACTTGTTTTTGCTTGAACATGTGCACAACACCTGTTGCAAACGTTCGTTTTTCTAAGAGTAATAGTTTTTCGTTTAAACCTGACCATGATGCACTTTAAAGCTCTTACGAGTTGAATTGAATTCTTAAATGAAAAAATACCTTAGGAAGTAGAATCTCTAATCATAAAACATCTTGTCTAGTGTTTTTAATTCCTATTACAGTAGAACCTGTTTTTGTGCGGTAGATAGGGACCGCATTAAAGAAATCGCACAAAAAATATTCGAAAAAATTTCATAAATACTTTCATATAACAAACAATTTTGTCGACATACTACAAAAAACTTTTTTTAGGCGGCGGAGAGTGACCGCATTAAAAAAAAGTCGCACTTAAATTTCGTAAATAATTTACATATTTTTTTTATCAGAAAGTACTTCCAAACAAAATAAATAATTAAATTCCTCATGGAAACATTTTTAAAACATTTAATTCCTTATCGTGTGTACATACGGAGAAGTTTTCAAAGTACTCATATATAATTATTCATTGCTACTCGCATTGTAATCCATAGCGTTCATTTTCCTGTGATGAATAAGATCAAAATCGTTTTCGACAAGTAAAGATTTTTTTATGCGGTTAATATGGACTGCATAAAAAAGTGACGCTTAGAAAATATGCCAATCATTTACTAAATTTATGAGAAAGGACTTCCATGACAAAATAAATGAAATTACACATAAAATTTTTTAAAAACGTTTGGTTTCGCGTTGGAGAAGTTTTCTGAATGCATATACATAATTCACTGTTACTCATCGTAATCCAAAGCGCTCATCTTCTTGTGATGAATTAGTTTAAAATCGCTTTCGTCATTCGAAGATGCAATTTAAATTGATTTATTTTTTGGCACCATAAAGCAAGTGATACTTTTTTGTGAGATGGTCAGTGGCTTGTTATGCATGATTGAAGCTCTTTTTGAAATTTCATACTCCTTTCGGAATTATCTATTTTAAGAAAATGTTTTCCCAATTCGTTGGAAAGCTGTATCCATGCACTCAAATGCACGTTTATCCGCTCTCAAAGAAATCGATTATTCATGACCGTTTTCATAATCTATCAAATTATAGATTATGTCACTGTCATTGAAAGTTTCGTCTTCAATCGTCGTGCGTTCAGAGAAAGCGATGGAACGTGCATTGTCGAGAGACTGTTTATAACCAATGAAAAGAGCACCTTGAAGTGTATGTATGTACATTGATCGAAAGCATTAGTGGCGTCAAAGCCGTTGAAATTCATAAAACACACACAAAGATGGCACAAAAAGAAAACCGTATAAAAAAAAGGACCGTACAAAACCAGGTTCTACTGTATTAGTTCACTCTCTCCCTATATATATTTATTTATGTATATATATATTTATTTAAAGTGGCCGCGGTAGGCTAGTGGTCAAGCTATCGAATCATGGCTGGCTTGTCACGAGTTCGAGCCCAGTACCACTAAAGACCCGCCATGCAGGGGAGTGATGCACGTTAAATCTGACGAGAGCTCAAACGTCCTCCCGTTGGTGTGGTAGTTAGGAGAAGTGGTGCCAGCTCAGGTGTAGTCCTCGTCATTTAACCATGGTTTAAAAAACCAGGTCCGTCGCGGAAAGCCCTCGTGTTGCTGAACAGTGTGACGTTAATATTCACTCACTATATATATATATATATATATATATATATATATCTTGCTCAAATTTCCAATCGTTTATAAAAAGCTTTCTATTCATCCATTCAAGTTCAAATACATTTTTTAAACTTGTAGTAGATGACACTTGATGTTAATACATTTTTTAAAAATATAAATTCCTTAATTAAATTTAAAAAATTTAATAAATAGAAACACACAAAAATAATAGTTCAACAGCATATATAGAAAGGAAAAGAGTTCGTTGTGTCCCTGGAGTGCAATGGATAGCGCGTTGGACTTTTAATCCGAAGGTCATCGGTTCGAATTCCACTTGAGATGGCCTAATTTCTGAGAATGTGATTTCTTTTTTACTATACTATTTTATTAGAATAATTAAATTAAATTAATGAATAAATAGTGACAAACAAAAAAAATAGTCCAACACACTGGCGTTGCTAGTCCTGAGAATGCCCTGTATCAAAACTCCTTGGGGGCCCCAAATAAGACATTTTATGATTATCTTCTTACATATATTAGGGCCCCTGTTGCTTGAGGGCCCCGAATCATATATACGGTGGTAGCTACCCTCCTCGTCCACCATATATTGAAAGGAAATGAAGAATTGCAAGAAGAATCGCTTTCTGTTTTGCCTCTTAATGTTGTGATTCTGTCATATGTATATACATATTTATATGAATTGCAACTACTTAATAAAAAGTAACTAAAATAAATTTTTCTTTGTTGACCTATATTATATATATATATATATATATATATATATATATATATATATATATATATATATAAAAGTAGGAATTGACTTAATTTTTTTCTATATTACTTGTTTATATACCAGTACACAAAAATATATAATGAAACTTTCAGGAATAGAATGGCACATAACACACAATAGACAGCTCGAAAATTATTAAAACAAAAGGATTTATTAACTATTCATTTGTACGTGGCAAAAAAGAATTAATTAAATATTTATCAAGCTTCTTTTTTTTTAGCGGAGTGAGAGTTTATTAACACAACTGTATAAAGCATCACGAGAGCTTTCGGTGACGGATCTCGTAATTTCAAACCACATTAAGTGACAAGGATCACACCTGAGTTGATATTCATTCTCCTAACTTCCATCCCACGCCAACGGGAGGACTTTTGAGCCACGACTGATATCATGTGCATCAGCCCCGGTGCACTGCAGATCTTTAGTGTGGCATAAGAGCTCGAATTCTTGACACCTCGACCACGAGTCCATGACCATGACCACTAGGCTACCGCGGTTCCTTTTCTAGCAAATCTGAAAAGAGGGCGCTTTTGTTAGTTAGGGGGCGCTGAGTGATTAGTTTCCTGTCATGCATCAAAAATTGGTTGATGATGGAAATTACCATCATAATGCAAAGAACGGTTAAATTTAAACAATGATTCGATTGGTACGAATACAGTGGCACACACAGGAATTTTTTAAACGGAGGGGTCGAGGGTCGAAAGTACACCATTCACGTATCATGTTTCCAAAACGTCGCCCAACATATTCTTCTGATTTCGTCGATTTTCGGGAACAAAAAAACAGTAAAAAAAGTTAATTAATGAATAAGTAATTAGCATTAATTAATATAATTAATTATTAATAACAAATACTTAATTAAATTGTACGTACTATGTACATAGGATTATAATCAATCAAAAAAAAAGTCAAGGGCTATGGAGGGAAGGGGTGCCCACGGACCCAAAGACACCCCCTTGTTTGCACCAATGTACGAATATACAAGGTATATCCAGAAACTAAGTTCCGTTTGGTAATAAAAATAAATTGTATACAGATACAGAAAAAACATTTATTGGACAAAAATGTAAAACTCTTAAATTACCTTTCCACATAACTGCCGAAATTTTGCAGGCATGTGTCATATCGTGGCACAAGTTTTTCTGTGCCTTCTTCATAGAAGGTTGCCACCTGTGTCTTCAACCAGTTGGAAACATTTTCTTTCAGCTCTTTGTCATTGTTGAAGTGTTTACCGGCAAGGAAAGATTTGAGATGTAAGAAGAGATGAAAATCGCTAAGAGCGAGGTTAGGGTTGCACGGAGGATGATAAAACACATCCCAGCCAAATCCTCGTAGGAGGGTTTTCGTCACATTTGCAGTGTGTGGTCGTGCAAAGTCGTGAAGAAAAACACCACCTTTTGACAGAAATCCTCGGCGCTTATTCTGTATTGCGCGGCGCAATTTCCTAAGGGTCTCGCAGTAAACAGCTGCATTGATTGTTTGACCTCGCGGTAAAAAATCAATCAGTAAGATGCCTTTGCTGTCCCAAAACACTGCACATGATTTTTCGAGGTGTCAAGATGTGTTTCGGCTTAACCCTTGTTGGGGATGAAGTGTGCCTCCATTCCATTGATTGCCGCTTACTTTCAGGGGTGTCATAAGAAAACAAAGTTTCATCTCCTGTGACAATCTGTGACAGAAAATCTACGCCGCCTTCATGATAATGGGTCAAAAACTCAAGTGCACAACCCATCCGTTTTGCTTTGTGAGACTCAGTAAGAATTTTTGGTACCCAACGTGCGCAAAGTTTATGAAATTTCAGTTTGTCAGTAACAATTTCATGCATTAGTAATCTTGAGATTTGTGGAAATTCCATAGCGAGAGCACTAATTGTAAACTTACGGTTTTCCTTGATCTTCTCATCAATCGCGTGAACCAGTTCTTCTGTAATCATAGATGGACGCCCACTTCGTTCTTCATCGTGCACTTCACTACGTCCTTCATTGAACTGTCGGACCCATCTTCTCACCATTGAATCACTCATCGCATTTTGTCCGTAAACTTCACAAATTTGCGGATAAATTTCGATTGGTTTCACTTTCTTAGCATTCAGAAAACGAATTACACTTCTGATTTCGCACGCAGCGAGATTTTCAATCAACACCGACATTGTAAACAAGCACAACAAAGCATACGTGGCTGACAGTGATCTAAAAATGACGCATGTGTGCTTCTCCTTAATACTGAGCGTCTGCCGGGCTTCTGCGGAACTGCGATCGCTGCGCTGGAGCGGATATAAATAGAAACAGAACTTAGTTTCTGGATATGCCTCGTGCATACATATTGCAATTGTAAAATATACTCTTTTCAACGTATATACCTGAAAATGCGAAGTATAACACCTATACTTTCAAGCTGTATTTTTTAATTTTTAGGTATATTCGCCGTGTAGCGCTCACCCCCTTTTTACAAAGAGACCTGCAATGTGCGTTAGCAATGCTATTATATTTTAAAGCAATTTGTTCAAGATAATATTCAAGGATTTTGAAAAAATGGTATATTTCTAGAAAAACAACCCTTTAAAATCATAAGGTATGGCATTTCTTTTAAATAAACAATATTTCGATCTTTGTAGAAGTCTACATTTTTTTTAAGCACACACGTCTTTTTTTAAAATTTTTGAATCTATATTTTTATACCCTGTGTATAACACGCCCCCGTAAATTTCGATCTTATTTTTGTGTGTTAAAAGTGCGCGTTATATACGCCGGATTTGAAGGTAATACGAATTTAATTTTTTGAAAGAAAAATTATAATTTTTGAAGTGAAAACTTCTTTAGTCGCGTTGAGCGTTTTGGTAGAGGGTAAAATCCTCGGTTCGCGTCACCGACATGCTAATGATAATAGTATATCTATAGCTATGGAGAGCCAGACTAGCGCACGCGCAGTAGCCTGTGTACACGTATACACTAATACATCGACTATTTCTGACTGTATTATGTGCGCGTTGGACGCTTTTGGATAAGTATAATTTTGTGAGTCACGTCACCAATACGTTATAGTAGCAGTACATCTGTAATTGTAAATGTGACGCGTTGTACATTAAGTATTAGAGTGTAGTTATATACATAAGTAAAGTTAAATTGACCACGTGGGAAGTTCAACTTGTGTGTACTGGATTTTGTTTATTAAAGTGAATTTTTAATTTGACTATTATTGTAATTATTTAATTGAAGGATTACTGTTTATTTATTCAATTTAAATTCATTGACTTCAGTATAAAAGTGAGTATGAAACATATTAATATTTTTATACAGATAAATGAATAATGAAAACAACGAATATATTTTTAAACATTTTTAATATTTGTACGAATATTTGTATTTAAAATTTAGCATTATTCATTTTAATTATGTTTTTAATATTTAACCTCTTCATCATGAAATGAGTATTATTACGGTATAAGATTTATCTTACTAGCGTGGTAAAATAGATTTCTAGTTATTTGATAAAATTTTTCGTGGATTTTAAAATTGGAAAATTAAAAAAATGTTATAATAATTTTAGATTTTATGAAATATGTTCATTTATTGTAAAATTCAATTTTACGAAGTTATTGTTTGTTTGTGTAATTTGTTAGATATAAAATACGTGCTTTGTTATTTTTTTGCCAAATAATTATTTATGAACTTATATAATTTAATTTCACTATTAGAAAAATATTGTAACATAATTAAAATCTCTAAATTTCTATTTTTTATACTTGTTTAGATCCTTAATCCCACGAGAAAAAAACTTGAAGATGTCTTCAGACGGGGCAAAAGAAAAAGACAAGAAGGTGATGAAGAATCAGAAGGAACGAATTTTTCTAATGATGACATAAATCAAAAAAAAAAAAAAAATTGATGAAATACAATTAAAAAGAAAGTTCAAAATAAAACTAGATGTCAGCGATACCGAGATATAAAAAAATCTAATGCAATAGTTGATTTAAAAATTTCTAAGCATCAAACAATATCGTTAGAAGAGGAGGAAAAAATTAAACGTCGTAAATTACAAGACAAACAAAAAAAGTCAGCGGTATAGAGATAAGAAAAAAGAATCTGCCTTGATCAATTTACAAATGAACCGATCTTCAAAAACAGTTATAAAGCGTGTTTCTAACGACCTAAATTTTCATAACTCACAAATTGCAGGCCCCTCAACAAGAAATGTGCCATATGTTCCACCAATTGATATTGCTGACTTGTCAACACAAAATGAACCAGACATTCTAGAGTTACATTCAGATTCTGATGACAATATTGACGATATTTCTGTACAAGTTTCACAAAATAACACTCAAAACATGGATTCTCAACACAGTCTAGCTGCACCAACGTACTCTTCTAGGCATCAACATTCTAAAGCCCATTTAAAATTTCAAAAAGATTTTTTTTTTGAAAATGATTTTGGTCATTCGTGTGACATTTGTGACCGACTGTGGTTTGCAAAAAGATATAAAAAATTTTGTTAATAACGATACTACTCCTAATATTCAATTTTTAAGAACAATGCTCAAAAACGTTAATGTAACTGAGGTGAAAGTATGCTCAACTTGCTTAAAAGCAATTAATAAAAATAGCGTTCCTTTACTTTCAGTGTATAATGGATTCAAATATCCCCCATTTCCACAACATCTCAAAAATTTTCCATTAGATTTGGTAACAGAACGCTTTATATCTCCAAGAATTCCCTTCATGCAAATTCGAAGGCTTCGACATGTTCTTGGTCAATTTGGAATCTATGGACAAGTGATAAATGTTCCAATAGAAGTAAATACAATGGTGAATTCATTGCCAAGAAATATAGATGACGACCATAGCATTACGGTTCATATTAAGAGAAAGAAAATACACAAATCCAACTATCTTTGTGGTATAGTCAACAAAAGAAAAATAAAAGCGTGGTTGCAACATTTAAAAGATTCACCTCTTTATACTTCTTATGGTATTACGGTTGATGATAGCTTCTTCAACGGCCAAGATGATATACAAGATGAAATTATCTACGATGAAGATGGTGACAATGATATTTCAGAACAAATACCAATTGACGAAAGCTTAGTGGTACAGCAACAAACATTAATGTGGAATGACGAAATGTACCTAACAATTGCTCCTGGAGAAGGTAATGTTCCTGTTAGTTTATTATTCGACGAACATGCAGAAGAATTATCTTTTCCACAAATATATTTGGGTCAATTTAGAACTTTTCGTGATGGCGTTAATGTCACCTCTTTTATGATGGCAACAAGTGAACTTAGACGATCTGACAGACGAGGTGTTACCCCTCAGCATTTGTTATACATGGCTATGAAAATTATGAGAATAAGAATAAGAGATTCGCTTTCTATTGCGTTTAAACATGTTGGAAAAGGTACCACTATCACTAAAGAGCAAATAAAATCAGAAGATTACGTACAAGGTTGTATCGAAAGTAATTTAGCTTTTTTACGCACTATTCCGAACTCAGCATTTTATTGGTTAGAAAGAAAAAAGGACCTGTTCGCGATGATTAGACAATATGGTAAACCAACAGTGTTTTTTACAATAAGTGCTAATGAAATAGGATGGTCTAAATTGCTACAATTATTGCATAATTTAAAATATAATTCTGAAATAACACTTGAAGATGCCGCAGATTTACATTACATAGAAAAAAGTACACTTATTAATGAAGACGCAGTTACTTGCGCTATATATTTTAACAAGTTGGTCAACGTTCTCATGAAAATACTGCAATCAAAAAAAAATATAACCCTTTTAAGAAATATAGAATTGTACATTATTTTAAAAGAATCGAATTTCAACATCGCGGCAGTCCACACGCTCATATTTTAGCTTGGTTAGATAATGCTCCTGAAGACGCACTTGGAAAAGATTACAATAAAGCTATCGATCTCATAGATTCTCTTATATCAGTATCTGCAGCAGAGGCATCAGGTAACATAAAATTACAAACACACAAACATACTTTTACATGCTACAAAGGAATTGCATCAAAAAGAATGCAAAAATGTAGATTTGATGCTCCATTCATGCCAATTAAGACAACAATGATTTTGACACCGATGAAAGACACTGAAGATGGTTTCGAAGAGTGTAAAACAAAATATAAGGCTCTTAGAAAAAAATTAGAAAATTATGAATATGATAATTTCCAAACATTTTATGAAGATAATATAAATTCAGATGAAGAATATGTTAATGTCATTCGTGCTGGAATCAATAGACCAAAAGTTTTTCCGAAGCGACAACCTCATGAAAAATGGCACAATCCTTTTAATCCATTTATAATTAACATTGTTCAATCCAATACAGACTTTCAATTTATAACAGAAGAGTATTCGTGTGCAGCTTACGTTGTAGAATACATCAATAAAACTAATAGAGGTGTTAGTAATTTACAAAGAAAAATAATCGAAGTTATGGATGAACACCCAGAATTTGACATATTTGAAATCACTAGAAATATTAGTATCAATCTTTTAAATCACACTGAGATAACAAGTCAAGAAGCTGCCTGGTATTTATTGAGAGAGCCTATGTCTAAAAGTTCAACCATTATTGTTTATATACCAACTGTATGGCCTATTGAGAGACAAAGAATAAAAAAAAAAGAACATGAAGGCATTGAGTAATTGGACGATGATTGCACAGATATTTGGAAAGAAAATTGGTTCGATAAATACGAAAAAGACCTCAAGAATTAGAAAATGTTTCTCTTGCGCAATTTGTTTCTAAGTATTACAAAAATAACAAAGAAGAGTATGTCATACGAAATGAACCAAAAGTGATACGTTATCGCAATTACGATATGGCTACAGTAAAGTTTGTTTTCTAATCAATGGGCACGGAAACAATTAAGAAAAAACCTGGCATTTAAATTTTAAAAATTAAGGTTTATTAAAAAAAAAAGATTTAAAGAAAACGGTTATTATACAGTTAGCAACACTGGACATGACTTCACTCCGTCGTACCCAAAGACCGAAAGCCTGCCACTTGCCATTCCACATTCCAAGGGAGGAAACTACCCATTTCCATAGCTGGTGTCAATGGGCCTTCCCACTCCTACACTCCCCTTAAAAGCTCATCCGTCATTCCAGGACGATGAAGCTGAAAAGAAACTATAAAAAAAAACACATGCACACATACATGGCAAGAAACAAGATAACGAGAGAAATTTTTTTTTTTCAGGTATCATGTAAAAGAGCTTTGCTAATACAACTCCCAAAAAATAGATTTACAAATCACATTAATATGCTAGAAAATTAATATCCGTACAAGTTTTAACACAATAATACTCAAAAAAAAATATTAAAATATAAAAAGAAGTTACCAAAAATATATCACAAAAAAGCCAAAATTTTCATCTTTAGCAGTTCCAGAAATTACTACACATACAAAAAAAAAAAATGTCAAGCGATCATCTGGCTCGAATCTTATTTAACTAATGGGAATAAAAACGGGATAATGCATCAGCATTTCCATGTTTAACGCCCTTCCTGTATGAAATAGCAATATTATATCTTTGGAGGGCTAATGCCCATCGAGTTAGTTTGGCAGCACTTTGAGGAGTTGTTAAGTTAGGTACGTCAGAGGGTTGTGATCTGATATCACCTCAATTTCGGCTCCGAAAATCCAGCTATCGAAGCGCTTCAATGCCTCTATAACGGCATAAGCCTCACGCTCTATGGTTGCCCACCGAGTTTGAGTTTCGGTCAGTTTCTTACTGAAAAATGCAATTGGGTTCTCTTTACCCTTTTCATCGTTTTGAGACAAACAAGCGCCGATTGCAGTCGCTGAAGCATCCGTGTATAGTTGGTAAGGTTTTTTGATAGATCAGGTGTGTACAAAGATGGTGCTTTTACCAGTTGTGCCTTTAATTTTGTAAAAGCTTGTTCGGCAACTTCATTCCAAGGGATTATATTCGAACTCGGTTCCTTGTCAGTTCTGTTAATGGCAAGACTAAAGAAGCAAAGTTTGGGATATATTCCCGATAGTAGCTAGTTAAACCAGGAAACTTCGTATTTCTTTTCTTCGTTGTTGGTACAGATATATTTTTGATTGATTCAACCTTTCCGGGATCTGGGGAATGTTGCCCCTGAACCAACAACGTGCCCCTAAAAACTTCACACGTCTTCTTGCGAAATTGCACTTTTTTAAGGTTAATCGTGAACCCGACCTTTTGAATCGTTTGAAATACTACACACAGATGTTTCATGTGCTGTTCCCATGTTTTGGAGAAAACTGCTACATCGTCGATATATGATCGACAATATGCCCGGTGTTTCACTAGCACCTGATCCATAACTTTTTGAAAGGTACTCCCGGCGTTCTTCATCCCGAAGGGCATAACACAAAATTGGTAATGACCATGATGAGTCACAAAGGCTGTGTAAGGCTTTGCCTCCTCTGCCATTGGAATCTGCCAGTAGCCCTTTGTTAGGTCTAGAACGTTATATAATTAGCTTGGCCCACTTCAAACAGAAGATCCTTTGCATTTTGCATAGGGTATGCGTCTGCAATAGTGAAACTATTCAAATGTCTGTAGTCAACACATAGTCTGATACTTCCGTTCTTTTTTGGATACACAAACAATTGGATGCGCCCATTCACTTTCACTCGTTCGATGAGTTTGAGGTGCAGTAACTCATTGATCTGACGATCGACTTCTTGCTGCAAAGCAATAGGTATGCGGTAAGGGTGCATCTTTTTTGGGGGTGAAATCCGGTTTCAGTTTTAAATTATGTCCCTTTACTTTTGCTAAGCCAGGAAGTGAACTAAACAAACTGGAGAATTTTCCAAGAGTATTCAATAATTCCAGTCGCTGAACATCATCTAATTCTTGGCAATCACTGCTTATGTGATCCGTAACATCCCCATAGATGATACAGCCATATCTGTTGGAGCATAATGAAGGTCCCGAAATCTGAGTCTTGATCGAAGATCAAGCCAACTTGTCCCACTCTTGCTATGTAAGGACGTAATTTATTGAAGTGTAACTCTCTTATGCCCCATCATCTAATTCAACTTTCGCGGAATACGGTCTAGTTATTTCAATTATCGTAGCTGGACCTATCCATGTTTTCATCAATTTATGAGTAGAAGACGGAAGTAGTACCAGAACTTTATCTCCTACCTTGAATTGCTTTTCCCTGGATCGTAAGTTATAGTATGATGCGTAATTATTTTGAGTCGCTTCCGCCGTCTCAGCTGCTATTTCATGAGCCTTTCTTAACTTTTCTATTAAGTCTTCCAGATACTTTTCCACTGAACGGGAGAGAGTAGTTGGGATGTTTCTTTCTCCTACCCACACTTCCTTGAGAAGAGATATGGGTCCTGAAGGCAAACGTCCGTATACTAATTGGAATGGCGACATGCCTGTTGTACTGTGGGGTATTTCCCTATATGCGAATAACAACAAGGGAAGATGGAGATCCCAATCGGACCCATGTTCTTGAACATTCTTACTTAACATGTCCTTCAACGTGCGGTTCCACCTTTCCACGGCACCCATACTTTCAGGATGCCCTGGAGTAGAAAACGTGGTGAAACCCCATAACACTCAGAAACATTTCAGAAAGTTTTGAGGTGAAATTAGTTCCTTGGTCAGAACAGATCATTTTCGGAAAACCTGTTTGTGTGAAAATTTTCAGAAGGACGTTGCACGTAGTCTTGGCGCTTATTTCCTTGACAGGTATGGCCTCTGCCCATCTCGTGCATAAATCAACTGCGCAAATAATAAAATGATGGTTCCTTCTCGAAGGAGGTTCCAACGGCCCAATACAGTCCACACTCCATACTTCAAAGGGTATTTCGGGTCTGACCAATGGTTGTATTGGAACCCGATCTCTGTAAGTGATAGGCTTCCGAAGCTGACAGATCTTACAACTTTCACAAAACCGTTTGACATCTTGTTTTATTGTCGGCCAATAAAATGAGTACTTTATTCTTTGCCTAGTTTTCTGCTCCCCAGATGTCCACCAAGAGGGACGTCATGCGCCATTTTGAGTACTTCTTCTCTTTTACATTGTGGTAGTACTACCTGATCGATGTTCTCTCCACAAATATATTCAGAGTGTACCAATATTCCGTTATGTATTTTTACTGAGTTCTTTTGTTGTTCTGCAAGACTCCAGAGTTTCTTTTAATGTGTCATCTTCCTTTGCATTTTTATGAATGTACTACGCGTTTCCCTTCCTCCGAAAGTTGTTCTTCCTCATTTGCTTTGCTCACAGCCTGTATGTAAATTTCAGAGGGTAAGTTTCTCGGGTCATTTCTTGGCTGGAAATTGATTTCGGATCATCTGCAGTAATACCTTCAACTGCCCTTGAAGATACGTAGAAGTTTGCGGGGTTGTGAATAAACTGCACGTTCTCTAACAGCGCTTCATAAGCAGACGAACAGACTAACATGTCGTTAACTAGCCTTTTAGAAACTGCACACATAATGGGTACTACCCGTGTCTGGAGTCGTCGATTTTCAGGTTGAAAATCTTCAATTCGGTTACTTCACGTTCCCCAAACGCCGACATTATTTGGATTGTCCCTCCACTATCGACGCTCTGTCCCTCGACGACATCTGCTCTTACCACGGATATCTGGGCACCTGTGTCGATGACAGCCTTCAGAATTTCATTCCCACACTTAATGTGGACAAACTGTAACTCGTCTATTTTTCTCGTTCTCCTTGGCAGGGGAATATACCGGAATCGCAACCTTAGCCGTTAAAATTGCAGATGATTGTTCTTGAAAACGTTCATTGGTCTCCACAGCATTGATCTGGCGAATAGGGGAGGTTTTCTTATGATTTTTAGCATGACACACCCTCGAGGTATGCCCAACTCTTCCACACGAATAGCAAGTAGGTTTAAATGTTGGCTGTTTAGGTTCTTGTTTGAAGGGCAATTTATACCTTTGACTCTGAATATCATTTTTAATTATTGCATGTTCTTTTTAATATTAGATCGTGAATCTGACGTATTGCTGAGGGACATTTCAGGTTGACTCGTTTTCTTGACACTCGACCGAACACTTTCGTAGCCGTCCAATTTATCTGCCAAAACAGATGGTTCATAAAATTTGGCCCATTCATCCACGAAATGCTCTCTTATCTCCCCCGGCACGCGTTTTTTGAGCTGATCAGTTATTATTAAATCTTTCAATGATTTGAAATCCCTTTACTTCCATTCCATCGAGCCATTCTTCGAAGTAACTCGTAATTTCGAACACAAAATCACGCCAAGATCTAGCAGGTATGCGCTGATGTTTCATGAATTTTTGCCTGAAGGTCTCTGGGCTCATCTTGAACCTTTTTAATAACACTCCTTTTATGTAGTCATAGTTGTCAAATTTATCTTCTGACTCTCTGGCTATTAGCTGAGTAATATCGGGCGGCATGCGTGCCAAAAGAGCCGATACCCAATTCGTTTTTCTCTACTCCAATACGTTTCGCTTGTCTCTCAAACAGGGTAAGGAAAAAGAACGATATCTCATCCCTTATGTCGAAATTCGGAATGATTTTTAATTAAATCACTAACACTTGTTTTAAGCGGGCTTAAATTTTCAGGATCGAATCGCGATCTTTCGATTTCCAAGCGCATTTTCTCTAACTCGAATTCGCGTTGTTGCTGGATTTTTCTCCTTACTTTCCCTTTCAAGGCGTTCCTCTAAAATAACAGATAACTGATCTCTAACGAACTCTTCTTCGTAATCTTTGCTACGGATTATGATATTCCTTAGCTCTATATTCGTCATTTTATCTGATACCTTCTGACTAACTCCTCAGCCAACAACACTAAATCTTGCTTTTAGCCTTCCCCAAGAATGCCATTTGAAAAATTTTTTTTTCTCTTAAAATATACTCAAACTAACCAATAATAGGACGAAAATAACACTAAAAGGAATTGCAAAAATTAAGTACCACACATATATCCTTCATTAAAACCCCCACAAACAACGTCGCTACGCTAACTCAATACTCGATGAACTGGGAAGAAAACAAAATAATAGTCATGTGTTTCACAATATCCAAAAAAAAAAAAAAATGTACTTAATACTCTATAAATAGAACTTAATATATTACTGATTATTCAATAATCACTTAAAAATATTACCTATACACAATAATCACTTAAAATATTACTAATACACAAGAATCACTTGAAATATTACTGATACACACGAATCACTTAATATATTGCCGATATTTAATAATCACCTACAATATTACTGACACACAATAATCACTTAAAATATTGCTGACACACAATAATCACTTAAAATATTATTGACACACAATAATCTCCTAACCTATTTCTGATATACACAATATAATCACTTAAAATATAACCGACATGCACCACTTAATCTATTCCTGGCTGGAATAATAGAACACTACAAAATATATTCGGTAGTTTTCTCAATTTAACTGATAATATATTTTTTTTCACATTAATCGAAAAATACTATGCGTAACATAAGCACAAAATAATTTCATTGACATGAGATTAAGTATTATTCTTTAACATTAATTTTTTTAACAAACCCAATTGCTATTCACTGACGTGAATTTATTACCGTGTACATTACAAAATAAATAAATATCATAAAGAAAAAAAAAAAAACATACAATCTTTTCCTTAATTTATAGAACTGATGTTCTAAAAACACTTTCCATTTATATGGAACAATAATAAAAAAATATATATACTGATGTATATAATAATTCCCAATTGAACTGGCGTTCAAAAATTTTATAACTGCATGTGGATATGCAATAAAATAATGTACTGAGAGAATTAATGATTTTGAAGTTTTCCTTAATTCATAGAACTGATGTTCTAAAACTTACTTTCCATTGATATGGAACAAGAAATAATAAAAAAAAATATACTGATATATAATAACTGAAATTTGAACTGGCGTTCAAAATTTTATAAATAACTGCATGGATATGCAATAAAATAATATACTGAGAGAATTAATGATTTTGAAGCTTCTTAATTTTTAGAACGGATGTTCTAAAACTTACTTTCCATTGATATGGAACAAGAATAATAAAATATATATACTGATGTATATAATTAATTCAAAAATTGAACTGGCGTTCAACAAGTTACAACTGCATGGATATGCAGAGCAAAAAAACGTACACTGACGTATACAAAAAATAAAATCAAAATTCTCTCTTAATAAATGGATATTAAACAGTATAATTTTATAAATTTCTCTCGTCTTACATTACAGGAGTTGCAAGCAAAAACTCTTACCTGATTCATTTCCACGCGGGAATCCAGAAAACTCGAAATTTCTGGAACGTTCTTCCTGTGGGGTTTTCCACTAAGACTCGATCCTACCGGCTGCGCCAGTAAAGTTAGTTTCTAATCAATGGGCACGGAAACAATTAAGAAAAAACCTGGCATTTAAATTTTAAAAATTAAGGTTTATTAAAAAAAAAGATTTAAAAGAAAACGGTTATTATACAGTTAGCAACACTCGGACATGACTTCACTCCGTCGTACCCAAAGACCGAAAAGCCTGCCACTTGCCATTCCACATTCCAAGGGGAGGGGAAACTACCCATTTCCCTTAGCTGGTGTCAATGGGCCTTCCCACTCCCTACAGCTACTGATCTTAATGAATATAAAAGAGAAATGGTAACGTTACATTCCATTTCGTCATGAAGAGTCGGAAATTCTTTCACAAATGAAATTCATCAAAATATATGATGAAAATGTAGATTTGATATTACAGAAGAGAAAAGAGTTTGAATCGAATATAGACATCGAAAAACACTACAAATTTGTCGAGAATTATGCCGCGAAGAAGATGCAGATGATGGTGAAGACATAAGAGATGTTGCTGGTAGGCTTCCTGATCAAAATCCATTTCAAGAATTGTATAATAACCCAACTGCAGAAATAAATGGCGATTTATTATATGCAATGTTGAATAAACTTGGAGCTATAGCTAAAAAAAAAGAAAATATAATGTCTTATGATGATTTTTATGATCTTATGCGTCGAGCTAATGAAGAACAGCGAGAAATTCTGTTTCATACGATGCACCATTTGATATCTACAGATGAGCCAATGCGAGAACCACTACTCATATATTTAACTGGACCAGCTGGTAGTGGCAAGACTTTTGTGATAAAAGGAATAATGGAGATATACAATAGATTCTCAGACACTGATGGCATTTCAAATGCCTATATAGCGTGTGCCTCAACTGGAAAAGCTGCTACAGCTATAGGTGGTTCAACGTTCATAGTGCATTGAGCATATCATTGTCCAGGCTAATGCCACTTAATATAGAAAAAGCTAATCAATATAGAACTTTATTCAAATTTGTTAAAGTTCTCATTATTGATGAAATAAGCATGGTTTCTGCTGAATTATTAGAACAGATTAATGCTCGTCTGAAACAAATTACTGGCTTGTTTACAAAAGATTTTGGAGGATTAGATGTTATACTTATTGGAGATTTGCGACAATTACCTCCAGTAAAGGCCACGCCAATCTTCAAGCAAATCAAAAGAAAAATAACTGGTGAAACACCTTGGCGAAAAATTTAAACAATTTGAATTAAAACAAGTAATGAGACAAGAAAATCGTCAGTTTTCTGAAATTTTAACAAAAATTGGAGATGGAAATATTCTAACGGAAGAAGAACTGAAAGTCATGGAATCAAGATTTATCACCAAAGAAGAAGCTCAATCAGTATGCCCTGAAGGAATACGACTTTTATTTACAAACGCTGCGGTTAACGCGTACAACTATTCGGTTTTAAACTCTGTAGATGATAAAATAATATCTGTGGCATCGGATGTTATTACTGGTTGTCATAATCCTGAGCAAGAAAATTTCGTTAGGCAGAAGTTGCATAAAATGAAAACTGATGAAACTGGTGGATTACCCTACGAATTAATTTTAGTTCTCAATAGACCATATATGATAACTAATAACATAGACGTTGCAGACGGATTATCAAATGGCACTGTAGGAAAATTGTATCATGTAGAGAGAGATGAGAATGGTGATATTATAAGAATTTGGTTAAAATTTCCAAAATCATGTGGACGAAAACAAGCTACAAAATTAAGAAATCTCAGTGCACGCCTCAATCTTGATGATGATGCTGTGCCCATCACTTCTCAAACATCATCAGTAGCACTCAATAATAATAAAACCATAATAGCGAAACGAAAACATTTTCCACTTGTTTCTGCTTTGGCAATGACGATTCACAAATCACAGGGAGGTACTTAAGATGCTATTGTTTACGAATATGATCGCAAACATCCTAGAGAATTGGTATACGTAGCTTTATCCAGAGTGACGAAGATTGAAGGTTTATTTATGGTTACTAAAGAAAATACTGAAGACAGCTGGAAATTTTGGATTGGTAGATCAGGAATACCTTTAAGGTATCCGAACACGTTGAAAATGACGAAATTCGGTCAAGACAGATATTTTTGTTTTCTCTTTTATTAAATAGAGCCATCTTTTGGCTTTACAAAACATATTTTGTTTTGTTTCTACTCTACCTAGAGGCCAAGCTACAATCAATTTTATTAAGTTAGAAAAACCGGAAGTGGGTCTTTGATCTACCAGAAGTGGGCATTTAAATTACTCGAAATCTATCATGGCGAGTCTTATTACTCACAATATTACAAATGTATTTCTATAAAACTTTTTGAACCTGATATTTATGCTATTTTCTAGAGAATGTACTAAAATATTGCTTATTGTATGAATATTTTTTGAGTTAGGGCTTGTTATTTAAATAATGGTCTCATAAAGAATGTGATTTTTCTTATAATGTTTACTCAATCAACTCTAAAATTTTCAAATTTAATAAAACATTAAAAATTTAGTACATTTTTTAAAATTTTGATAAATGCATCTATATTGTTTTGGTAATATTTTTACTAATATAAGTTTATTATTTTTTTCTTTAATTGCTTTGGTGTTTTACAAAAATGTTGCTAAAATTTCACTTACAATTGTGATTTCTGTGAAGTTTAGGCAATTTATTTTAAATATTGTTAGTTAAATATTAGTATTTATCGGTATTGAGTCCTAAAAAGCCTTTATAATGTTTAAATATGTTATTTTGTTAAAAAATGCTCCGAACGTGTTCGGATACCTTAAATGCTTCAGAATCAGATAAACATCTTAAGAGATCAACAAAGTCATCGAGAAGATCTAACATTAGAATTAAAAGATTGAAAAACAATACACTACAAACAGTCACCCAAACTTTTCTTGAATTCATTTCTAACAAGAAAGGATTATCTATATTTTCATTCAATTGCCAAAGTTTACATGCACATGTAACTGATCTAAAAAACGATGCTATTGTAAAAAAATCAAATGTTTTACTTTTGTCAGAAACTCGTATGAAAAATGAAGAACCAATTCATATTCCAGATTTCAATTTTGTT
This sequence comes from Trichonephila clavipes, assembly GCA_019973935.1. Taxonomy (NCBI): domain Eukaryota; kingdom Metazoa; phylum Arthropoda; class Arachnida; order Araneae; family Nephilidae; genus Trichonephila; species Trichonephila clavipes. The sequence continues at coordinate 13,255 of BMAU01006487.1, read as the reverse complement.
GCAAGTTATAAAAGGCCTGAAGTTCAGCAGCAGGAGTAGCTATTTATCAACATGCACAAGATACATCACACATTGTCACTTCATACATGGACATCCCACACTAAATTCACTAGAGGGATTGGTGTTAATGTTTCAGACATAGGCGAAATATGCGTTGCTCGTTGCAATTCTGAAAATGGACAATACCTTTTAATGGTTGCTGTTTATATATCTCCTGAAAAATCTATGCAACAGATAGAACAATTTTTATTCGAAAATTTAATGATTTACACAAAAGAAGGTTCTGAATTAATCGAAAAAAAAAAAGATTTGGCGAAAAATTTGACGACATACCTATGATATTAAGCGGAGACTTTAATATTAACTTCGCAGATGACAAAAATTTATCATTAATTGAATTTTTGAATGAAACATTAGGTTTGACTATGTCTAATGATCGAAAAGTCAGTACAACAAAGTATAAAACGACTATCGATGCTGTTTTTTATACGATATTTAGATAAATTTCAATCAATTTTATTTCTTATTTCAGTTACCATAAACCTATTGTATCTTTTTTAGAATACAATGAAATGATTGAACGAACAGATAATCTAAGTATTGTCGAAATTAATGATGACAATGATGTAAATAATGAAAATAATGTTCAAACTTGAATTCATTGAAATTCGTGTAAATATAAATACTATGTATAATTAAGATAATTGTATATTAATTATTTTTCAACCACTTTGTATTTATATTTTTGTTCATGATTTGTTTAACCCATCATATGTAACTAATAAATAAAACATAAAAAATTTCATATAATTTTTGCATATAGTTTTAATTACTCTCAACTTAATAGTTCCGTTTTCACTTCTATCGGCAGTCCCACGACTGCTACTGTTTTTTTTATAAAGAACGAGATTTCTTTTTTGAATCTTTCAGTCGCCGAATAATAAGAATGAAATTGAATTAAATGTATTAGTTTAATTTTCTATTAGAGAAGTATTTATACTACTTAAAATTAGCAATATAATTTGATAATCCTAGTTTTGTTTCCTATCGGGAGTAAGTATGGTTCCGTTTTGCGTGCAATTAATTTTTGCCAAACTAGAAAAAATGTTTTAGATATAGTGATAGATAATCCACCAATAATGTGTGTGCCTTTAATTCGATTTTTATTAATATTGTACTTTGAGGTGCACGGGGGCTATTGGTGAAGGTCGTAATTTTGAACTTCGGTCACTTCACGAGCTGACACACTTCCCTCTCCAATCTCCAAACTTCCCCGCCACATCAACGGGATCACTTTAAATCCTGTCAAATTTCAACAGATAGTAGTATATTTTCTACACGAGACAAGTCATCAGTAACATTTGTGCTCGAATCCATATCTTAACAACGTTGGTCAGGAGATTGCGACCATTTTAATTAGTGTTAAAAATAATGAAATCGTGGACGGCGTTGTAGAGTCTCAGGTTCGAGTCTTGGTGTCTGAGTCTCTGTAGAGGGCCTTGATCAAGGGCGGCTCTAGGGCCAGACAAAATGGACCTCTGCCGGTGTGGCAAATTCTAAAGGCGACAGTTAAATCGAATTTGGAAAAAAAAATGTTTTTTTGTTAAAATTTTTTTTTGATATATATTCTGAAATATTATTGGGTATGAAAAAAATTTGGTATTTCATTTATAACATATCTTACTTCCTTATTTTGTACTCTGTATGTTTAATGTCAGTTTTCTTTTATGTTGAAATTAAAGAGTTCAAAGCGGGAGTATATGGTCAATCATGAAATTTGATAAGTTTACACATCTCTCTCTCTCTCTCTTTCGCTAGTAACTTTCTGCCCATCCCCTTTGGTCACAACAGATATTTCTTTTCACCCATATGACGTCCATAACGTCATATGGGTGATTTCATAACGTCAGTGCCAGTTATCCAAAAGGGGACAGGAGCAATAAGAGTTTTCTGTTGATAGAGAGTCACAGAGTAATGATTCATTTTAGTCTTGAGAGTAGTTACTATAGTTATAAAAAATGTTTGTGTGTAATCATCAGTAGTTAATAGCATCAGTACTCTTTTAAAGAAATTGGCATTCTGAAATACGCGATTCCTTCTTTTACATTTTACTCGTTCGAAATAACAATAGCTAATTTGGTCCTTAAATTTCGAATTATTTTGTTTTTGACAAATTATTCAAGTTTTTTCAGGCATGTACCTATGTGAACAACTTATCTTTTTTAACTATAATTTTTTTTTTTGCTTTAGAGAAAGGGTCAAAGTTTCCCATTTTTGTCCGGGGTGGTAAAACTGCTAGAGCTGGCCCAGCCTTGAGGCAGGTTAAATCAGAATTACGAAATGCATCTTCAATACAGAGGCGAGCTATCATCGTATCAACGATATGGAGACCTCAAGCTACAGGGGCCCCAACATGTGTAACTACAATCCTGCTATCAGGGTTCTCATATTAAAACAAGAACCTCTAAGGAATTTCAATATAGGACCAATTCAGATTTAGCTACACCAGTGAGTGTGACATCAACTAATATTTGCTCTCACTAGTTTAAATTTGCCTGGAAATTCCTTTTAGGGTCATCGTGATTTTACGTACCTACCCAATCTATTACTTGAATCGTTCTCTATTCTTTTCTTGTGTTAGATAAGGAATGCGCCCCCCCCTTCTTGGGTTTCAAAGAATAACTAGTTCCCTCAGGAATAACAATAAACAAGGATAAATTCCTTAGTATATGATGTTTCAAATCGCAATCCCACATTCCATTGAACCCCCAGATAAACCTTTACAGCAGATATATCACCTGAACAGAGGCAATCAAATACCAGGTGGTGGTTTTAGATAAAATCCATTCTTATAGTCAAAGAAAGAGTGCACTTCTCAAAAGCAAATTTAAAGTGGCTTTTTATGCCCATCTACTACGACAATAAATTGCCAAGCATTATGAAATGAATGACAGTGAAGCTACATGATTTTAAAAGCTTTCGCCTTCTTACAGTGAATTGATAAGATAAATTCTTAACACTGAACACAAGATCTCTCTCAAAGATACACTTTCTTTAAACTATTTTTTTTTCGTGAAACACACACACACACACACACATTCATACTAGCTCCAAATACTTAACAAAATATAATACAGAAATCACACATAGCGTTGGGGGCAGGAAAATCCTGAGAAAATAGGGATTTTTCGATAGGGGAAAAAGGGATTTTTGTGTACAGGAAGAATCCTATATCATTGAACAATAAGAGTCCGAGAAGTAATATAGTAGTAGTAATGCGAATATGTGAGGAAAGGAATAAAACTTGATATTTATTGATGCAACAAGGTTTCTATTAGTTTCTAAAGAAGCTTAAATGTATCATAATTTTTCTAAATAATTGACTTAGGATGATTAAATTAAATTTTATGTTTATGTGGTTTGAAATAGTATTAGTTCTATAGAGATTTTGAAAGAAAGGTTTAAACATTTCAGGCATTTTGGAATGATATTTTTTTTTCATTATCATACAAAATAAGCAAAAATGTGTATGTCATCATCCCAATAAATAAATTTTTGTTATGGTGTTTTTTCACAGAAGTTTCTGTAACAGAACAATGGTCTTAAAAGTAATTAGTTAAAAAAATGCTTCTTCACAAAAGTTGCAATTAAAGCTTCTAACTTTAAAAACTCAATGAATTATCATTTGTAACAGTTCATAGCATAAAATTCGATATCTTTTTTTCTTTTTTTTTTTTTTTTAAACATTTGTTTAATTGGTGTTCATATAAAATTTTAAATTTCTTGCATTTGTATTTTCATGAAGAAAATATCCAATGCAAATAGCTTCCAATAAAATGTACTAATGCTTGCAATAAATCCACCAATTTTCAGCAATCCTAGTTAGTGTAAAAAGTTGAAGACATTCATCTTTTTTATAAATACAATAACATAAGAAAGAATAATGGTGGAGTAGATACTGCAAAATTCTAATGGAGATGTACTCCTGCAGAAAATTTACATTTGAAAAATATATATTTTTGAGTGAGTAGGAAATTAGAATAGAATATACATATTTTTTGGAGAGGATTTACTTATGATATAAAGTTAGATTTTTTTATGTACATTTTTGTTTAAAAAAAGGGTTTGTTATTTTAAAGCATTTCTTTTGAAATTTTAGGAGGTAAATTATTAGCCTACAAATGAATAAACAAATTAAAGACAACATTTTTTTTCCCCAAAAAAGCAATTCAGTATATGAAGCAAGATTATCCAATTTTTAAATGTAATCTGCAATCTTTTTATATAACTTCCTTCAATACTAGTCTAAAATATTTATTGAAGATGTAAGAACATTTCTCTAGGAAAGTAGGTTGCATAAGATTCTAATGATGTATTTCTAGAAATTTACATAAAACTATTGTTCAGTCCGTAATTGTATCCGATTTTTTGTCGCGAATGCCATCCGCCGACTGAGCACTCCACCAACGTTTGATGTAACCCTCCGCTTCAGCTGTTGTTGTAGCTTCCATCTTGGAACAGCGTGCGAAGATAGCACCATCTCGTAATAAACCAATTTACAGTCCAAAGGTCGCAACGTTTTAGTTAAAACACGAACCAGCATTTGACAACAAACATTTGTAAAACAACACTACATTTTTGGAGCATCTAACCGGAGAAAAAAATGGATAAACTTAATAATTCAGAAGCGTGCAATCAAGGCGCCATAACTGTTACACTTACTGGTAAACTAACCCCAAATTTTGGCAAAGCAAGCGAGTGAAATTTTTGTATCGAGGCATGAAGATGAGAAGCAGTTTCTTAAAAATGGCCTTTAATAATAATCAAGGATAAAGTCAATGTGCTCGTTACTGGAGCGATAAAAAAACAATAAGTTGACTAATAAAATCTTAGTTCAAAAATCAACATTACCAGACATCGATTCGAACCGTCTTCTTACAGCCTAATATTGAAAACGAATTTATAATCTGAAAATGGTGATGCAACATACAGTTGCATTGCCAACCAGCCGCTCTCTCCCTCTAAGAGCTAAAACACTCACACACTTCTTATATTTCTTTTCTCCTCCCCGCCTGAAACTAACACGAGCCGAGTTTAAATAGTCGCTCGATTTGCATTGCAGTGCTGCCAACCTGATCACGAAACTGAAAAATCGGGTTCGAATCGGTTTGTTTACTTTCATTGAGATCATGGAACGGGATTGGAAAAACAACACAAGGAGATCATAAAAATTTGGATCCGAAAAATATTTCGAATGGTTTTACTTTTAAATGTCTAACAATAACTAAGATAGAAACTTTCGTAAAAGAATCGGGGGAATCATACTCCGACAAAACTTGATATTAAACTGAAACGTGTCCAAGAAATGAACAGAAAGATTGATGAATTAAAGGATCGTACTATGATGTCAAAGGATATTAGTGAATCGGAACTACAAGTGATAGAAGCTGACATACAAAGTATGGAGGACAGACTAGAGAAGCTGGAGAGTAAGAGTGGGATATTCTCAATTCTTTAATTGCTAAATCTTCTGTTAGTTCTGTTCATAATCATGAAAATGCAATATCTCAAACTAATTCTAAACTGAAATTAGAAATAAAACTGCCGGAAATACCTTTACCGGTATTTAGAAATAGATACGACGAATGGCCTAGCTTTAAATCACAATTTTATAACATTATAACTAATATTAACAATCACTTGAGAGAGTCACAAAAAACTTTATTATTTGAAAGCGTCATTACAAGGTGATACCAAACTACTTGAAGCAGTTAATGATTCCTTTGATTTAAACTCATCACAGCATTAAAAACTAGATTTGAAAATAAGCGTCTCCTTACTGAGACTCATATTAACGCTATATTAGAAATGAAAAGTAACAAACGAATCAGCTCAAGATATTAGAACCATGACAGATATTCTAAGCAAGAATATCAGGCATTAAAACTCTTAGGTTTTGAACGCAATAATTTATCAGATCTTATATTGCTTAATATCATTCCGAAAAAATAGATCGAAACTCGTAAACAATTCGAACAATCCATTGATTCAAATCGAATTCCTGAATTAGATACATTTATAATGTTTTAGAAAAAGAAGCCAAACTATAGATAGTGTTAATCGTTTTGCTCTATTACTCATAAACAAAACAAGTACCCTTCCATAAGGTAAAATCTTTCTTAAATTCGAATGATTCATCAAATTTTGTGCAATCTGTAAACTGCCTCATTTGATTTATAAGTGCAGCGCTTATCAAAATATGAAAGTATCCGATAGATTTAATCAAATAAAACGCCTTAATTTTATGCATCAATTGTTTAAAGGAACATCATAAAATTAAGGATTGTTAATCGAAAAACTCTTGTTCCGTTTGTAAAAAACGTCATCATATCATCGTTACATATATTTGAAGCGATTCCTTTAACCCTGCCTACAACATTAGCTAACGAACTAAAACCCCCTACCGGATATGCAAGGGTCAACAACCCAGAGCACTCTTATACGTTTTTCGAACTGTGTGGGAGAAAAAAAAATATTTTACTCCCGACTGCAATGGTTTACCTCCGCGGTAGCCGGTGGCAGTGTGGCTGGCGGCTTTGTCACGAGTTCAGCCAGTACACCACTGAAGACCCGCCGTGTGGGGCGGCGATGCACGCTAAATCTGTCGAGAGCTGAAATGTCCTCCTGTTGGTGTGGTAGTTAGGAGAGGGGGTGCCAGCTCAGGTGTCGTCCACGTCACTTGACCATAGTTCAAAATTACGTGGTCCGTCGCCAAAAGCCCTCTTGCAGCTGAACAGTGGAAGCGTTAATCTTCACTCACTCACTCACTCACGCAATGGTTTTCAGGGGGCAGAGGGTCAGCTTTTCCCCTGCAAAGCGATTTTTAGACTCAGGATCTCATCTTTCCTTCATTCGACAACGGCTGGCTAATAAACTCCCCTGAAAAAATAAACGCGTCTATTTCGGGGTTAGGTGAAATAACCCTTAGGGATTAAACAAAAGTAAATACGGTGATTCAAAATAAAAATGGGGAGACTTTTCAACGCCGTTAGAACTATTAATCGTCCCGTATATTACCACAACATCTATCCATCGCATGGATGCAACTAAAGTAAAACATTCCTTCGAACATTGATCTCGCGGATAAAGTTGAGTATATATACCAGGAGAAATAGATATGCTTATTGGGTGCGAGCTCTTTTTTGAATTATTTTAAGACCCAATAAATTTCACGATCGCCATGCGAAAATGGCTGTTTTCAAGGGACTGTTTTCGGGAACATTGTTGTAAGGAGTTTCGATAAATTTGAGGAAAAATCATATTGCAATGGCTTAGCTATTAATGCGGAAATAAATTCAGATAGTCTTAATCAACAATTGCAAGCATTTTTGGGAAATTGAAAAGGTAGATAAATCCTCAATAGAACATAGTTTAGAAGAAGAAATTTGTGAAACCCAATATCAAAACACTCATTATCGCACTGAGTGAGTGAGTGAAGATTAACGTCGCACTGTTCAGCTGTACGAGGGCTTTTGTCGACGGACCACGTAATTTTGAACCATGGTCAAGTGACGTGGACGACACCTGAACTGGCACCCCTCCTAACTACCACACCACACCTACGGGATTATCGCACTGAAGAAGACTATGTTGTACAATTACCCCTTAAAAAAGATCCATACTGTTTAGGTAGTTCAAGGTTCTTGGCTGAAGTTCGTTTGAATCAATTTTGGAAAAAAACTCTCGAAACATTATGAATTACAAACTCTTTATAAATCGTTCTTACAGGAATATATTGATTTAAACCACATGCAATTAGTAGCTGACCCCCAGAAACAAATATTTCTTATTTTCTACCACATCATGGAGTATTTCACCCCGATAGTAAAACTACCAAGCTTAGAGTAGTTTTTAATGCCTCTTCGAAAACAACATCAAGTCTTTCTTTTTGAATGACATTTTGTATAAAGGCGAGATTTTGCAGCAAGATTTATTTTCAATTCTTTGAGATTTAGGCAGCACACATTTGTCTTTTACAACGATATTTCAAAGATGTTTAGACAGATTTTAATTAACCCCAGTCATATCGAAATTTGCAGATGATTTTTATGGAAAGACAGTGTTGATGTGGTCCTGTACAAACTTACAAACTCAACACTGTAACTTACGGGATGTGGCGAATGTTCCGAGGAAGTGGGGGGAGAAGGGTTTACCAGAATTCCGTTCCCCTACTTTCCGGATAGACCTTTTCTGAAAAGGACATGCGGAGGACCGGTTTTGAGGGTCCCGAAGAGTCGAGACGATATAAACGTGCTCTGGATGTAAGATTGTTTTAGAATGTTCTGTAAATAAATTGTACATATTTATATCTCTAGCCTGGCTGTGAATTTTCGTAACCAATACGTCACAGTCTATTTAATGGAGCACCGACGAGATGAATAATTACTCAAATGTAATTTTTGGCTAGAGATAAAATCGATGAATAAAATTAGGTATGACAGAAAATTCACACACCATCTTAGAGGAGATCAACGAGCCGTCCCAGCACGCAAGAAGTTTTTGCTCATGCCAGCGTATATGAACCACCCTGGTCTTGAAACAAGTGCCAACCCAGCAAATGACATTTCCTGTCATAAGAAAGTATTTAGACTGCCCTGGTCTTGAAACAAGTGCCACCCCGGCCACATTTCCTGTCATAAGAAAGAATTTAGACTACCCTGGTCTTGAAACGAGTGCCACCCCGCCAACGACATGCCACCCCGGCCAACGAGACAATTCCTGTCATAAGAAAGAGTATTTAGACCATCCCGGTCTTAAAATAAACACCGTCTCGTCTACAAAGAATTCCCTAAAAATAGGAAAGAAGAAGGAGATAAGATCAACCCGTGGTCTTGGAAGTGCCGTAGTACGTAGTGCGGATCAACGAAAATATATTTCTCTCTCTCTCTTTCTCTCAGGTAGGATTTCCTTTCTATATCTGGCCATAAATTATTTAAATCACATCTTGCGCATTTTTAATTTGTTTGTGTTTTGAAGTACTAAAATTTAGGTGACTAAGCTGTATTACATATCCTATGTGTTGAGATTCAATTGTTCTCATGTTATTCTAATTGGTTCTCTATTTATAAGCATATAATTTAGGGAAGCTACTAATGTCTACTGGAGAATAAATATATATATTTTTAAATTGCATGAGTCACATCCTGTGATAGCAGAGAAATTGTTTAGTTAAACATATATATTTCCTTCTTTTTTTTTTTGCGAATAGCATGAATATGTAATACTGTGTATTTTATTCATTGCTTTTTCGGTGTGTTTTAGTTAAAATTACGCAAGTTACTTAGAGAAAGGTTTCATATAAAATCTATAAGCATTTCACAAGAGAAATAATTCTTTTTAAAAAAATTAATATTAAACATTTATTTTGCATGATTTTGTATGAAGGAATAGTAAGGTTCCTTTTATAAAAATCTGGCTTTTTTGATACCTTTGCAATTTATTGTTTTTTATGAAAATTAGTTTTTTTTTCATCGAAAAATCTTAGTATAAAATTTGATAAAAGTATTTTTATATCTATAAATAGTGTGTATATGTGTGTTACAAATATTATTATGTTATCAAATACGTATTGAGTTTTGCTAGTAATAATTAAGTATAGGCATACATTTGCTTAAAAGCATTTTTTAATGATTACCAATTTTGAATTTTACTATTTATTATTATTTTCTAAGAAAAAGTGTATATGATATTTCATTCTAATTGTGGGGTCTCGAAACATTTTTTATTTTATTTGTAAGAACTTTTGTTTAAAAATGGCTTATTTAGGAAAAGGTCGAAAATCAGACCTACGTTATATTGCAGAACAATTAGGGGAAAGAGTAACTGATGATCTAAAAATTATAGACCTTAGAAAAACCTAATTGTAAATAGCACAAATTACAATGAAGAATTCGTTCGAGAAATGCTAAACGTGAGAATTGAAGAAAGATTAGAAGGTAACACCTCGCGCGTAAGCGAGAATGATCACATTAACGAGAGACAAATTCATTCAAACACTTTTCAACTGTATAAACTTCTTCCTAAATTTAAGGCAAAGGAAGATGACATAAGTTTTTTTTGGTTTTATTTGAAAGACAGGTCAAATGAATAGATTTAAAAAATTGATTCTGCGCAACGAGAATTAGTTCTGCCCCCTGATATTGTAAATATTATCGCGAGAGAGTCCGAAGAACTTGCATCAGATTACGATCATGTGAAAAGCACTGCTCCCTAAAAAGATTTAAATTAAGTCCCAAAAAGGCCCCTCGTCAGCTTTTGTTAAACACCAGAAGAATCCGGAGACCACGTGGGACGATTTTTACAGGAACTTCAGACCTATTTTGAGGGGTGGATTGCCGATTAGGTATTACCACTTTCAAACAGCTGAAAGACTTAATGATAACGGATCAATTAAAGAAAAAGACACTAATTGAATTTTAAGGAACATCATTTGGACGAATGGAGTAGGATTATTTCTCCTGTTGATCTCGCTCAAAATAGAGGAATATGAAGATGTGAGGAAAACATTTCAGAAAGTTACATGGTCATATTCCAAGGACACGATGAAAAAAAGAAGTGGAATAACTCAACGATTATCCGGGGAAAAATGTATCAATGAATAAATCCTATGAATACCAGAGAACATAAAAACCGTAACAATCTTCAAGATTTGAAAAAAGAAGACAATCCTGTGTTTTGAATGCGGATCTTGGATCATTTTCGTCCGCAATGTCCTAAATTGAAGAAATATGGCTCTGAAACCATAAATAGACTAAAAAGTAATTCCGAAAATGCTTCACTGACCCATATACTATTAGAGGTAAGGTGAACGATTTGAAATGCCATCCTAGAGATACAGGAGCCCAATTGATATAATTTGTGAGAAATTTATTACACCAAATATGTTTACAGGTGAGAATGTGTGGGTCCAACATATCCTGATGAACATAGACTGCTTCACTTCTCGCTGCAGAGTGTATAGAAATTGATTGTGAGGGGGGACATGTCGCTACCGGCAGCTGTGGTGCGAAAGCAATTGATCAGGAAGATATATTTTAGGAAATCGAACAATTGAGAGCTCCTTGATCAGATTTAGAGCATAATAGTTTACCGAGACGGAAATAGTAAATGCGATTCAAACTCGCATCAGAAAAGCGGTTGAGCGGTTGAAAAGGAGGAAATGAAGAAAGAAAATTTAGCTGAAGATATTAAAAATCTGTTGCCTTTATTTACGGAAGAAAAGACCACAACGAGTTTAATCAATATTAATACTGATGAGTTCATAGAAGCCCAACAGAAAAGTGGAAGAATTAGCTCCTTTAATTCAAAAGATAGAAAAGGGTATGAATAATGAAGCAAAGCGATTATTCACTAACCAAAGGAAAACTTCCGATCAAAAGCAGAAAAGATAAGAATGGAAACATAAGACAACTACTGGTTATTCCCTTGAGAAATTCGATCGTCCATTCTGAAATGGGCATGAAGGTAAAAGATCAGGCCATTTAGGTGTCATGAAGACCTAAGAGTCGGATTGCAAGATATTTTTACTGGCCTTAGTGCTATAAAGAGATAGAGGAGTTTGTGAAAAACATGTGATCCCCGTCAGAGGGCAGGTAAGGCAAATGATCAGAAAAGCACCAATGCAATTAGGTTCCTGTAATAAGTGAAGCTTTTTTCAAATTAAACGCTGATGTACAGTAGACCATCCCACTACACCTACAGGGAATAAATATTTGTTAACTGTCATGTGCATGTCCTCGAAGTACCCTGATGCAGTGCCAGTGCCTGATATAGCGTCCACTACAGTTGTGGAGGCTTTGTTCCAGATCTTCAGTAGAATGGGTTTTCCTAAAGAAATTCAAACGGACCAGGGAACTTCATTCACGAGTATTTTAACATCAGTATTTTTTGAAAACTTTGGAATAAACGTTGTTCGAAGTTCGGTTTATCATCCTCAGAGTAATCCCGTCGAAAGATTTCACAGAACTCTGAAAAGAATCTTAAGAGTGATATGCATTTAATCCTCTCCCGAATGGGAAAAAAGTTGCCAGCTGCACTTTTCGCTTTAAGAACCATCACTCATGAAAGCACAGGGTTTACTCCCGCTGAATTGGTCCATGGGAAAAATTTGAGAACACCTATAACTCTTTTGTATGAGAATTGGATGGGGACTACAGAAGAGGTGACCCCGTTGTGGAATACGTTTTCCAACTCATAAATCGACTTAAAAGTTGTCAGGAATTAGCCATTGAAAAAATGGAAGAAACGAAGATTAAAAGAAAGGCATGGTATGATAAAAATGCTATTAAGCGTGAATTTTCAGAAGGAGATTTAGTGTTAGTGTTAAAGATGAATCGACCTAATAAACTATCTGTGCAGTGGAAAGGACCGGGAAAAATAGAGAAAAAAAATTTCAGAGACTAATTATGTGGTGAGCTTTAACAACAACACCGAGTCAAATCAAGTTTTTCATGTAAATATGTTGAAGCCGTACTACAAAAGAGCCGAATTTATAAATATGATTAACAGTAGAGCAAAGGAAGATTCGAACGAAATAGAAGAAAACTTTCCCTGTATCGATTCTAACCCGAATATTTTTGACTTCGATGAAATTACAAAACACAGTCAGTTAGGAAACCGATTGAATGTTCAACAAATAGAGAAACTTAAAGAAATCCTATGCCGTTATTCTAAAATATTTTCCAATGAACCAGGAAAAACGCACTTGGTAGAGCACGACATTGAACTGATAAATGATGTACCTATTAGGACGAAACCATACAGAATGTCGGCACGGCAAACTGATTTATTGCAAGAAGAAATAAGGAAAATGTTGAAGTACCAAGTAATAGAAATAGGGAGAGTCAGATTATGCTTCACCCATGCTCTTAGTTGAGACCCCTGGAAAAGATCCTAGGCCTTGCATCGATTATAGAAAACTCAATGAAGTAATAAGCATAGAATTGAAACTGTCGCAGCTGCCAAATATATAACTGGTAGGGAACCCCCTCAGTATAGAGGGCGCTGCTTGTAAAAACATGCTTTGTTTACACCAGAGGTCTTGTGTACGTGACCGAGTGCAGACGCACTCCATATTCCCTTAAACTTATTATTTAATCTTACACTTGTCTTCGAAGATTTATTGAATTTAATTGAGTCTAATGATTGTGATGATATGAAAGTTGATTGATATAAAAGCATTCTACCACTGATTAAC